>OY735258.1:1577408-1634737 GCA_963457715.1 Argyresthia albistria
ATCAACTGTATGGAACCCACAATACCAGAACCACATAAATAATATTGAAAGAATACAAAATAAATTCATTAAACGTTTAAAATATAAATTCAAAACCTTTGAATCTAATACTTTTCTTTCGCTTGAAAATCGTCGTAGCATGGGAGACCAGATGTTTTTATACAAGATTATCAACAGCCAAATCGATAGCCCATATCTACTTAGTAAAATCTCTTTATACTGTAAACACAGCTCTCGTCATAGAAAGGCTTTTGTCACAAGAAATTGTAGGACTAACTATGCTAAAAACCGTTTTGTTATAAGAGCTTGCGAAAATTATAATAAATTACATAATCAAGTTGATATATTTCATGAAACACCCATCAGTTTTAGGAAAAATATTTTTAATAACTTAAAAGCTATGTAATGGAATAGCGGATTTGTATTGGGTCGCCTTTGGTACATAAGCACTATAACGAGTATAGTGCTTATGTGCTAAGGGTGATTCGGTACGGATCTGCTATTCTATTCTAATCACCTTTAGTACATAAGCACTATACTCGTACATATATATTTTATATAAATTAGTGCTACCTACTGTAGAACCATATATCTCCCTCTGTTGGTAACTTTATATACAAATTCAAGTACCTATACATTTTAGTGTTGTTCTGAGTACCTTTGCCAATTTTTTTTTGTGAAAACTTTATTGGCTTGTGTGTTAACTCATTGTTTTTTTGTTATGTAATAGATTAAGCTGTTTGTTTTCCTAATAAAGAAAATAAAAATAAAATAAAATAGGTACGGTCGCCTGCGCTTAAAAGTATACAAGCAGTGTATGCGGGATTCACGCAGGCGACCTTACACAAGATGAATTCCAAATCTCATTTGTATCATACACCACCACCGGATTCTAGCTCGCAACCCCATATTGAGAAACCACCGCTATAGACTAGTTAACCCGGTTACACCCCTATGGGAAAAATGATGTGACGTTGATTTTCTTCTGATATTTTTCTCTAAAATTAAAATCTGGTCGTGTTTTCTTCAACAGGTGTGTACCTCCGGCGACTCCGCCTCCATGGTGTGGCTGAGTGACATCCTCCGCGCGACGCTAGCGCCGACCTGGTGCGTCGGCGTGATAGACGAGCACCTCTGCCCGCACCTGACCACGCTGTTCTATGTGCTGACCACCATGCCGCTTCAAAATGAGGTACTTGTTCAACCATTAAACGGGAAATACGTTGTCAACCAACCAGCAAATGGCTCGTTCCACAAAGACCTGCAACTAACTACTGCGCAACACACATTTTTACCCCCTTTTCTTGGCCATTTAACGACGACGGAAGGGGAATTATGGTCATAATTTGTCAGAATGTCCACGAATCCCCTACGCGTGAGATTCTCGCCATTACGTAAAAAAGTAAATAGTAAATGTAGCCCATTAATGTCCCCACCGAGGGGCACGGGCCTTTGCACGGATCCGAGTAAGATTGAGCCATACTCCACCACGCTGGCTCGGTGCGGGTTGGTGGAGGGGTTGTTACGAGTACCACATACTACGAAGTAGTGATAGTAGCCGGGACCTACAGCTTAACGTGCCATCCGAAACACGGAGTGTCCGATAATGTTCTTAAGACAAATTAATTCGCCATATTATATTATCTTTTCTTTGATACTCGCTCTGGATTGGTGGAATAATGGCCGATATCACCAACAATCCCTATCTATTAGGGGACAGTATGTTTCCTTTTAGGGGCCACCTAGCGGTTGTTTCACTCTGACTATGATGCCATAGAGGGTCTCCAATAATTAATTTTTGTTCTATTTACCTGTACTTACATACAATAGTAATTGAATTACTATTGTTTCTTTCCTAATATTGCTTTGCCTATAAGGCAAATCAGAAACTACCATAACTTAATTAAGTTTGAGTTAAGTTTCTGAATCTGTCATCTCTTATTTATTTACATAATTTTAATTAATAATCATTCAGTTTCATCTTAGGTCCAAAATGCAAATTGTTTCATTTCTGGAGGCTCCGGCTCCTGACATACAGGTTCCGCTAGTTTAGGAGTTAACAGTCATGCTGCAAAGTATGTAAGATTAATAAAAAATAAACATTTTCATTTCACCTAAGTTTAGGGGTCATCTAGGCTACTAAAGGACCCCCTAAATATAAGAGGCCGGTCTCCGAAACAATCGCTAGACGGATAAGAAAAATAGCTAAGTGTCCCCTAACTGCTGGGGAAATTGGGTAGAAGCCTCAGAAAATAGGTCCCCCCCCCCCCGTTTAATAACTAAATACCTCAAGCGAATACCCTAGATAAGCACCTTGAATACCCTAGATGAGCACCTTGAATACCATAGATAAGCACCTTGAATACCCTAGATGAGCACCTTGAATACCCTAGATAAGCACCTTGAATTTTGTATATTTTTCTCTCTGTGTTTAATGCCTAAATAAACTATTACTATTACCTAAAGTTGACAGTGGTCGTCGGCTTATTGTTGCTGAGGGTAGCTGTGAGTTTGCTAACGGATTCCAGGCCCTGATTTACAAAGGGTAACATGGAGGTTCCATCTTGGCCATGGTCAGAATTTGATTCGATTAAAATCCGATCCCAATAACCTATCTCTATCCGTGATCTGAAGATTACGCGTTACATTTGACAGTTGCGCTATGGGATTTATGTCAATATTGACACTAGCAATCTCAAATCTGCAGATTATGGATCGAAGATAGGTTATTAATTTCGGCCATAAAATGTTAAATGGAGTAATGAAAAACTGGCTAAAAGTGGGCACAATTTTGCCTTAGTTACCCCGTATGGGAAAAAATGTGACGCTATCTTATGTATGTAAATGGTATAAGACAGTAAAAGTGAATAGTAACCACTTTATCAGCTCCGTTAAGCAGTTGGCCGATCGATCATTGAAAAGACCTCCCGTCTATTATTAATCTGTTTTACGTTTTGCAGACATTAGAAGAAGCCACTAAGCTGCCTTGGTGGCGGTTGCCCGGAGCGGCCTTGGAGTCAGCATTAGACAGATTCTTTGCTGATCACTACAGCGTCGCTACCGCCTATCACACTCTGCCGCAGTTCCAGTGAGAATTAGTATAACCACAGATACTATAATATTATACTAATACAGATAGACCATCTAGAACAAAATATGACACCGGCGTAAACTGAGATGCTACGGAAGCTTCTTTAGTTCGAGGCTATTATCGCTTGGTGCAGCACCATCGAAAAACTGCAAATACCACGAGATGGCGCTAAGATGTATAGGATTTATTCTAAGATTAGCGCCACCTAGAAGTATGTTAACTAAAACCATGGCGTTTAAGTAAAAATCTTACAATCTTCTTAATCTGTGAGTGAAGGGATATTGCTCTTAAAAATCGATTAATCAAAAAAATCGGTACACCCTTTAAACATTTGTGAATCGGAAAGATGTCTAACATTTTATTCTTGATTCTTCAGTTACCTTAAATATGAAAATGAAATAAGCAGTGATGGCGATGACATCTCTTCTGTTAGTTCAACTGAATAAACAATTTCGATTCTTTCGATTGTTTTGATAATATTCCTCGTGTTTAAAAAGTGGATTCTATGAAGTTTTAGGTTAGCTGTCAAGTTCCCTGTTATATTGGATAGGGTATAATTCCAGAATCGTCCTCTACGCGAGCGAGCTGTCGGCGCACCCGGCTATCAACACGTTCGCCGCGCGCGCGGGCGCGAGCGAGAAGCGGCTGTCTGCCGTCTCGTTCTACGTGCGAGCTGCGTCCGCGCCGGCCTTGTGTGCGCACGTCGCGGACGCCACGGCGGGCTTGTTGGACGTGCTCACGACTGTTGGTAAGATACCTACGACCTCTGGCGCAGCGGTTGCGCATCCGCCTACCATGCGAGAGGTCCCGGGTTCGAATCCCGGCTGGGGACAAAAAAAAAGTTTGTGATGTCGCTGTTTCAGGTTCCAACGACACAGGGTATCCTAGTGTGGGGCCGGAAGCAATGTATGTAATTGTTTATGTTTTATTTTAAAATTTTGTGGAGATGGCTCAATCTTACTCGTATTCGGTGCTCCTCGGTGGGGACATTATTGGGATATATTTACTGTTACCTACTTTAGGGAAAGATTTTTGTTTAGCGGGAAGGCATAAAGCCTTATCATAGAGCGTCTGTACCAGGGCAAAGGGCAAATATTAATATTATATTGACCTTGGCTAAGCAATCTGTATGATTATGGTCAATTTTTTTTTACTTTTTGACTTTGACTTTTGGGCCGCGAGTCGTGTACAGATCCGCATGGTAATAGCTATAGCGAGGGCGCAACATTTTTCTTTTAGCCGGCGAGGTGCCTCTCGGCGATGTCGACAAGCCAAAACCGACATTTTGCGTCGCAATGCGCAATGGAAATGCGTCTCTGTGCGCGACCCGCGGCCCTGATCATTTATGATCATGACAGTCCAATTTCTGAAACGGTAGACATAATCGTATGAATACTTTAGTGCTTGGTGGCTTGCTTAAACTGATCGAAGAGCGTTAGCGTTTGTATAATCGTAATTCGAATTATGTTCTTATTTGCAGCACCGTTGTTGTCTTCGGAAGAAATAGTGGCGCTGCTAAGTAGAGCTATCACAATCCTGTGCACTGAACCAGCCGGATCCACGTCCTTGCGTGTGAGTATACAATTAACATTCTAAGAGATATGTAGATGATGCCTGCGATTCGGGAGGCGGCACTAACTAAACTAAGCGAACTAAGTCATCCCCCAAGCGGTAGCCAATACCCTAATACGAGGAATATTTGTATGTAACGATATTATGTATCGTGTTCTAGAAAATGGCACTGTAGTTTTCGATGAAATTAGCAATATTAGGGGCTTTTGGAGGTAAAAAATCGATCGAGCTTGGTCTCATAACAAAAAAATCGCGTATTTCAGAGTTTTCATGCTTTTCTCATTGCCCCGCAATAGGATTGGCAATTTCACTTTAGTACAATGAAAATAATTGCGACCTCAAATCACGTGACAGTTTTTGGCGCGTCTTCGGAAAATTCACACAAAAAGGTTTCGTTCATATAAGGTCGAATCCAAGTTCATCGTCTGCTATTCAACCTTCTTGCTTGCTACTCTGGGTTAAGGCCCGTGCCCATCGGTGGGGGACATCAATCTGCTAAGAACATTTATTTATTTGATTACATTTCAGGCGTGGCAGAAATGGGTTGCCAGTACGAACGCGTGTATGATAGCAGCGTGTCTGTCAGCCGTTGTGACGCTGACGACGTTCGATCACTACGCAGCGTTGGCTGACACCGCTATACAGGCTTATATGGTGGTCGCTGGTAAGTTTGTGTGCTCAGCAAGGACTATGGAATAGAAAGGGTACAAACGTTCAACAAATCCTGTTTTATATTTCATAAAGGTCATAAAAAAATCTAATCTAGAGGAAAATGGTCGCTATCTTGCGCAGAGACGTTTAAAGTAAACTCACGCCTTTTTCCAGACGGGGTGGCAGAGTTACAGATGTGCTCACATTTAGCCTGTGGGACTGGCCTGTTGCCTCGAGTATGCAGGATTCTTCACGCCGTTTGCATAATTTACTCAATTAAATTACATAACTTGTGTTTTTCGTTGTGCTGCACCCAAATCGTTGGGCCAACAGTCTGGCTCCCAAGAGAAAGCGTGGCCGACCGAGTAAGAGATGAAGTGATGAGTTGGGTTTTTGGGACAAGGATTGGCGGAATACCGCTCAGGTTCAGATCCTGAGTGGTTTTACCCAATAGCAGGACATTATGGTAATAATAATTATGTTGTAATCGTTATCAGACTCAGCGGGCTGGCCAGAAGTGATCTCCCGCTGGCAGGCCAGTCACTGGCGCGAGCCGCTGCCGCTGGCGTCGCGGTGTCGCCTGCACGTCGCCTACGTCACGTCGCTTCTCGCCGGCGACTTGCGAGCGGTGCTGAGGACGCTGCCCACTGTCCACATCAACTTGTGAGTGGCTTTGTACTCCTGGTAGAATACTAGCGGTTTATATACTAGTCGGAGCTGATAACTATAACATGTGCGTGATTATCACTGGTGTGACGGTCACTGTGTCGACACTACAGTCGCTGGCATGACAGTGAATGGTAGGGTAGTCACTGATGTATGTGGCAGTCTTAACCACGAGGTATCGTAGTCACTAGAGCTCCTTACACACGACCGACGACGATGACTTCAAACGACGACTGGTTCCGACGCGTTTTATTCAGCTTTAGCAGCTGCCATCGACGTGCTGACGCGCATGCTGCTATTGTGAAGCTCTAAGCAGGAGGATAAACAAACCGTGCTTTTATGGTATTCTCACAGTTCCCGGCCACAAAACGATTCGTTCATAATTTTAAAAATCCATATCAACCCGTGTTGGGCATAATACGCATCGAAACTCTTTGCTTACAAACTGTATGGGTCGCACGCAACGCACAGCTGTCAAACATAAGTTCCGGTTCCGCGAGTTCCGCTTCCAACAAAGAGGTTGAACGAAGTAGTTTGAGGGCAACCAACGTCATCTAGCGAAATAGAGTGAACTTCCCATACAAAAGTTTTTTAGATTTTTTGGCTTTTCGTTTTTCCTTATTTTCTTTTTATCTAAACCTCCTCCGGACTGACACAAATAAAACCCAATAGGCATTATAACATCGGTTGGGCCAATTCACAGGAAAAGGACTAATGCACAAAATTTAATTTTTTAACCGACTTCCCAAAGGATGATATTTTTATATGTATAGATTGTGTTATCAAAATCTCATCAAACCAACTAAATCCACTCCTTTCCCAGTGAGTCGTCAGACGCAATAGTCGCCGTGTGGATCTGCTTGGCCGGCCGCGTCGCCGCGCGCTCCCGCGAGCCGGAGCCGGAGTCGGAGTCGGCGCGGGCGCTGCTGGCGCGCTGGGGCGAGGCGCGGCCGTCACTGCTGAGGACGCTCACCATGCAGGGGAACCAGGACGTGCCGACCAACAAGTGAGTGTAGCCACTAGACAAACTCAAAGTCAAAGAAAGTCATTTTTTTATTGACCATAAAATCATACAGATTGCTTATTCAACGTCAATGCCTGCTATTTGGGAGGCAACACGAACTATAACTAACTAATAACTAAACTAATTAAAATGGTGTGTTTGAAAATGGAATCTGTGGCCACCGCGCAAGAGCTGTCGGATTTGAAGGTTGTCAGTTTAGTGCCTTTAATTCCTCTAGTTTAATGGTTTTGACACCTCCCAAACAGTCCCCAATATAATTTATTTATTTTTATTTTATTGACCGAGCGAAGCGAGCGAAGCGTCTCCGTTTCAGGTTTGGGCAAAAATGCTTTCGTATGTCCGGTTGTTCTCCTCTACAGGTCGCATTTATGAACCGATTCTCGTGAAATTTTGTGAGCAGGTTGGAAAAATAAATAGAATTTTTTACTCGAGCCAGTTTTTTGATTTTTTTCAAAATGGCGAAGAAAAAAAATCGCTACAACCCAAACGGCTCGATGGATATTAACAAATGAGGTGTCGTTGGATTCGTAAAGACCATGAGAGTGAAACAGATGAGCGAGCGAAGCGAGCGAAGCGTCTCCGTTTCAGGTTTGGGCAAAAATGCTTTTGTATGTCCGGTTGTTCTCCTCTACAGGTCGCATTTATGAACCGATTCTCGTGAAATTTTGTGAGCAGGTTGAAAAAATAAATAGAATTTTTTACTCGAGCCAGTTTTTTGATTTTTTTCAAAATGGCGGAGATATGGGGTTTTAAAATGTAAAAAAATCGCTACAACCCAAACGGCTCGATGGATATTAACAAATGAGGTGTCGTTGGATTTGTAAAGACTATGAGAGTGAAACAGATTATATAATTTTAGTAAAAAGTCAATAGGTTGTATAAAAGATCGCGAAATGTAGTTTACAAAGTTATTGGTGCGGCTACTTTCATACTGCATGTACGTAACCAGGTACATTCATAAGTTTGTATGTGTTATTGAAAGAAAATTATTTGGGTTATTTTTTTATGTGTGTTAGCAGTTCAGCTTTCCCACCGACATACTCGCGAGGTCTACAGCTCACAGAGCCACTAGTTTTATTTGTCATAAAAATAAAATAATATTAATATGTTTGTATACTACCGCCCGTTCGGAAGTTGTGGGCTTAGGGATGGACCAAAGAAGGGCAAGAAACTCCCACGTACCAGGCCAGACTTTGGACGACTCGCGAATCTAGCGATGGACCGGAGTATACCGCAGTACCCGTAGCATGCCTGCCCCCGCGGGGGATCGCGACGCGCCAAAGTGATGGAGTATTTATAATACACCTGTATACATAGCTCTGTCCCGTCCCGTATACACCCTACACGACTTTCTATCTTGGTTAATGTTGCGTAAAAGGATTCCGCGGTCTAGTAGGTTCCACGCTTGCTTCTCACGCGGGAGATGCAGTTTCGAATTCCGGTGCTGGCCATGCTCCAATGAGATAAATCATTTATCTTATGGACGCAATACGGACGATCTGGACGGTGATGGAAAACTTCGTGAGGAAACTTTTATTACTCCATAGCTGCTGCGATGCGATAGCCCCCTGTCACGCAAAATTAAGTTTTGAATAACTGGCTAAAAGTGGGCACAGTTGTGCCTCTGCCAGCCCGTATCGGAGAATGCGTGACTCGATGTTATCTTATAATTCATAATTTCTTTGTTGCACACAAACAGTTACATGACAACATAAAACAGAAAACGTGTACAAAGGCGAGCATATCTCTAATAAGAGATCTCATCCAGCAAACCAAACAAAAATGAGACAGGATCTTATGTGTTAATGTTGCGTTGTTTTCCCGCCAGACACCGCCAGCTCTGTCGCCTCGCCCAATGCGCACTGTCTCCCACCAGCGAAGCCTCCCTCCGCGAGTACTCCGCCCTCTGCGCCTCCGCAGGCCTCCGCCCCGACGCCGGCGCATTCGCCCGGGAGCCACGCAGGTGGCTGACTCGGCTAGCGGCGGCGCTGTATGCGGACTGCGAGAGATACTTTCAAGTGGAGATTGAGAGAGGGAGTGGGAATTGACACTCTCACCATCCTAAACACGTTACCCGGGGGGGGGGATTCTGTAAGGGAATCGCATGTCTATAGCGAGAGCGCGAAATACTGGTATGTTTGTAGCCGGCGCGGTCGACTAGCCAAAACCGGAGCCCTCGCTATACAGGGTGTAACAGAAAGGCGTAGTCATATTTTAGGGGGTTGTTAGGGACATCATCCTGAGCAACTTTTACTATGAAACCGATTTGATCAGAGCAACTTTAATTATCACTTCTCTATACAAATCAGCTGACATTCCGGACCAAAACGTATAGAGCAATGAAAAATAAAGTTGCTCTGATAATATCGGTTTCATAGTAAAAGTTGCTCAGAAAGGTCTCCCTAACAACCCCCTAAAATATGACTACACCCTGTATAATAATAATAATAAATCTTTATTCATAGTGTTACAGATTACTTGTTTTTACACATAGTAAAGAACACGGGATGTTCTCTGAAATGAAAATATCGTTGTAGGACTGAAATGTTACCGGGATACGATACTTTAACTTTAAGTCTTAATTAAAGAGTTCATTCACTATGTGATGTGTATGTAATGTTAAGATATTAGATAGCGTCACGTCTTTTCCCATACGGGGGTCACAAATTGTGCCCACGGTTTGTCCATCGCGGCACCTTTGCTCACGATGTTTTCCATCACCGTTAGAAATAGACATGTAGAGATACTAATAGTTTTATGCTCTCTGATGACATCACGTTAAGGGCCCGAATTCTACTGTTCACAAGCATACGACGACAAGCCTGGCACAAACTTCAATACGAGGTATTTGGTATTCTACGAAATCCGCCAGGCGCCAGCGTAAGTACGTTTTGGACAGTAGAATACGAAGTACGCTGGCTTCACGCTTGCGCTTGTGAATTGGATTCCGGTTTTAGTAGAATACCAAATATCTCGTATGGAAGTTTGTGCCAGGCTTGTCGTATGCTTGTGAACAGTAGAATTCTGGCCCAGATATTGTTTTGTACCTATATATTTTATGGTTTGAGAGTTTGCGAGTATATGCTTATTCTTTAAACAAATAGTTTTAGATTATGTAACATAGTGATCTCGTCTTGAACATGAATTTTATTATGATTATGTTAAGAAAACCAGATGATAGGTTTATTATTAGGAAAATAGAACGTCCAATATGTAATTTTTAGGGTTCCGTACCCGAAGGGTGCCAAACGGGACCCTATTACTGAGACTTCGCTGTCCGTCTGTCCGTCCGTCCGTCCGTCCGTCCGTCCGTCCGTCCGTCCGTCTGTCACCAGACTGTATCTCATGAACCGTGGTAGCTAGACAGTTGAAATTTTCACAGATGATGTATTTCTGTTGCCGCTATAACAACAAATACTAAAAATCAAAAGAAATTTCCTCAAGATTTAGTAGAAAAGGGGCTCCCATACAACAAACGTGATTTTTTTGCTCATTTTTGCTCGATATTGATAATGGTAGCAGGTGGACGCTTAAAATGTTCACAATATATTGAGTATATTATTTACTTAAAAAATAAATAATTAAATTAAAATTAAATTAATATTTAGGGGGGCTCCCAAACAAAATTATTATTTTTTGCGGTAAAGTTTGAGGTCCCATACATTTATTTTGCGGTTTTTTATAGATAATGGCACGGAACCCTTCGTGCGCGAGTCCGACTCGCACTTCGCCGGTTATTTTGTTTAGCGTGTCTCTTTATTTTATTATTAGTCGAGTTTCTTTTGTTAGTTTTCTCGAAGACCTATGTTAATCTTTTATTTTGTGCCAAAGATATTTTTTTATGTAACTATTAAACTGTGTAAAAGTATAATTATAAGATGTTAACGTAAACTCGTACGTTAAATATGTAAACTGGTGCTTTAGCTTTTTCTACTTTAGGTATACATCCACTGTGGTATTAAGAATAAAGACTTGAATTAAAACGCGCCTATTGTTACTGTTAGCTTATTGAACCCCAGATAACTATATTTGACATTAATTTCAAACTCCTCAGATAAACAGACACATTCACTTTATCTGGATATTGAAAAAACAGCCCTCAATTAAAACAAAAACATCAAGTTCCGAATTCAGAATTCAGAATTTTTATTTATTTCATTAACTTAAAGGGATCTAGAAAATTTATTCACCAGGTTACGAGAATGCAGAGAGATTTATCGTTATCTCAGCATTTGTTTATCAACATTTCAGATGTGATGATAACATATTAGATATCATACGCAGTTATCATTATCAGCCTCTCAGAAATGTCATGGTTGATGTGTATTAGACTACCGTGTGTATAAGTGTAAACAACACATGTATCACAGTCAGTCTCCATTTACACTGACAACACTGATGAAAACGTTTCACTAAATCCGATTTATAGGTAGTAGGGATCCAAAGTCACATGGAACACACTGCTTGACAACACTAGTTCCTAGATTGTTTATAATGACTCCATCTCGTATATAAATTACTCTGTGCCACCATCACACAACTCATTGTAGCAAACGCGTAAAGGGAGTATAGTATAGAGATGGCACATCGTCAGAAAAAAAAGAAAAGAAAGAGATGACATAATACGAATCATTTTTGTGTAAGCGAGAAACAATAACGATCACCGATCACCTGTCCCTTACCCGCGTATGCGTTTTTGTTGTTGGCCACAGAATTGTCAAATGCTTGTTTGCTCTTGTTTTGACAGATGAGTGGCAGAAAATCTCTGATTTTGAACCTTATGCTTATTGAGAACCAACTCTATCTCCATCTCAAAGGTGTACGCATGCACTCCGTCTATTCCTTTCTCTGTCTACGAGCAAACGTGATACCAACACAATAGCAACGTCTAAACGCTACTGTAGGGTATGTCACATGTTGCAATATAAGCAGTATCAACTGCGTGTGATCGCAGCTAGCGCGAAGGCGTTAGTCGTCTCCCGTCTCTTGAATACACTTGTGCCTCTACTCAAAATACAGATACTTCACTATTTCCGTAAAGACTCTATTCTTTATCACCCAGTAGGAACCCGTTACACACCATCGGCACCTGTTGACCGCGGGGTAATTAACGAACACGTACGCATCTAGCAAGAGAAGACCACCTCAGCCTTATCTAGAGATAAATAAAAGTCACTGAATCTTACTTATTGATCAACATGCCCGTGCTATCCCATCAGGCCTGCAGCCTCCAAACAGATCCCTTGAGTGAGCACGCTGGGGGATTCTGGACGGATTGAAATCTAACGGGTTTCGAGTCTCTTCCCATGATAATGCATAACCAAGGCCAGGACCGCTGATCCTAGCCCCAATGCCCCGGTCTGTTTAGAGTCAAGTCTTCCGCCCCACAGCCAACCCTCGGGCAGCCAGCTGACGCTGTGAATGACGTCGAAGATGAGTTTGGTGGTGCCTAAAGAGGCCTGGGTAAATCGGGCGGCGGCACATTTCCTGGGGTTGTGCGATTGAAGCTCTTTGCCGGTGGCGTGCAGGGTCTTTATTGATCTGGGGAGGCGGATATTAGGACTATTAAGTGTCGAAGGTTGAACGAATTTCTAGAAAAACACAAAATACTCCGTCCTGAACAATATGGTTTCCGAAAAGGTTCATCAACGATTCATGCTTGTTTTGACTTAGTACGTATGGCAACTCAAAATTTAAATAAAAATATACCAACAATAGCTTTGTTTCTTGATATGAGCAAAGCATTTGATTTTGTTAACCATTCATTGCTCTTAGAAAAACTAAATTCTTTCGGAATTCGAGGCATAGCGTTAAACTGGCTAAGAAGTTTTCTGGGAAATAGACAACAATGCACTGAAACAAGCAAAATTCAGGAAAACAACGGCATCGCCACAAAGCAAATTTATAGATCCCATTTTAAGATAACTAACTCAGGAATACCACAAGGTAGTGTATTAGGACCATTACTGTTCCTACTATATGTAAATGATCTTCCAAAATCTACCCCACATGACTGCTTGCAATTTGCTGATGACACCACGTTAATAATACAGTGTAAAAAACCAGATAACTCTGAAAACGTAATTAATACTGCACTTGGGGACATTATAAAATGGCTACAAGCCTATAATTTACAAATTAATATTAACAAAACCAAATTTATGCAATTTCTCTCCTATAATTCAAATGCGCATCCTATTTCTATTACTTATAATAATGAAACAATTTCTGAAGTTGACAATTTTAAATTCTTAGGCATCACAATCGACAAAAATCTAAATTGGAAAAAACACGTAGAATCGGTGTGTAACAAAATAAATCGCTTTGTGTACGCGTTGTACCAACTGAGGCAAACTGTCTCTATTGAAGCCGCTCTAATGGCCTACCACGGTTACGTCTCCTCAGTCCTGAGCTATGGTCTGATCCTGTGGGGAAATTCGGTGGAGGTAGAAAGAGCTTTCAAAATTCAAAAAAAGTGCATAAGAGCGATCTGTAAGGTTAAATTTGATGAAACATGCAAACCTCTATTTAAAAAACTTAATATTTTACCTCTACCAAGTGCCTACATTAGAGATATATGTGTTTTTGTTGCCTCTCATCGAGAATACTGGAGATCCAGAAATGAAGGGCAGCAAAGACAAATAAGGGCAAAGTACACGAACCTACTGTATCAACCTCCTGGATTTAAGGACATTTATAGGAAGAATGTATACAATATGTGTATTATATTGTTTAACAAGCTGCCTGACGAATTCAAAGTAATGACTAGCAAGTCCTTAAAAATTAAGCTCACTAAGTGGCTACTACAACACTGTTTTTATAGCGTTAAAGAATATTTAGATTGTAGAAACTAAACATTTATAAATATAATATTTTACAAACGGACATTTGAAATTTGAATTATATAACTAAACAATAATTAAATTAAAAGCATTTACTATAGTATAACGCTATTTCATAAATTAAAACTTACTATTTTGCATGCTTATACATAAGCTGAAAACACTGGGCATTCTTTAAAATTAAGATCATCTTATTACTGTTTTCTTGCAAATAAATCTCATTTCATTTCATTTCATTTCATTTCATTTCATTTCATTTCATTTCATTTCATTTCGAAAGATAGAAACAATTACTTACTTAAAATCTCGGGTCAACTTTGACATTCTTAGAAAGTTGAGCCGGAATTAAGGAAAAGTGAGATTATTTGAACTGGCATATATCGGTCAACGAGTCGGTCCTTCACACGAATGGTTCCGCACCATCGTACAAGAAAAAGATACCAAGTAAATAAGTTAACACGTTATTCGCAAGGCCTTACTATACGGGGTGACACAGAATGCACTACAATAGTCACTCCTTTTCGTTATCAGGGCAACTCCAGAACTTGAGAGAACACAAATTACCTTATCAACCCAAAAGTAGCCAATAGCGACCAGAAGAGCTTGTGGGCGAATCTGCACCTCTCCTCGTTGATATCGCTGAGTGATATCAGCTTTGAGTCTAGCAGCCAGACCAGCTTCTCAGCCTGCAGGTAAGCCAGGGTGGAGGCGTTGCCTGCGATGCCCGTGGCGCCCCAGAAGGGACCCTCCTGAGAGGGTGAAGCATGAGTACAGGCAGAATCGGAGAATGCAGAGCGATTTAAGGTTTGACCAAAGCAAAGCGTTCAGGGGAGCAATTCTGGCGCTAGCGAGATCATGTCCTTGGTCGAAATATCGATTTTGAACCGAAATCTCTATCAAAAACAAGAAAAAGCTATTCTTACGACTAGCCTTTCGACCAATCGAGATATCTCGACCCGTTCTCGATCAAAATAAATATAAATCGAGATCGTTTTCGACGGATTTAGGCGGTATCAAAACCGATATCTCGACTGGGGAGATGATCTGGATAGCGCGAGAATCGGGGGCCAGCTCGCATCCGCGGTGGCGATCAGATCGCCACCCAGGACACGAGCCTGAACGCGTTTGGTTTGGTCTAGCCTTTAGATCTGGCAGAACTCGCATCAGCCCTGTTCCTATAGGTACGATTTGGCAGAGGCACATGCACTTTTACGTTTAGCAAGGTATTCAATACCTACTCTATTTTGCGTTATAGGGTGCCAGCCCTTCGCCGCAGCTATAGAAAGAAAGAAAGAAAGAAGTGTTTATTTGCCACATAAAATTAACATAGCATGTAATCTACTTATTTTATTTTATGGAGATTGAAGGTTTCCTCACGTAGTTTTCAATATAGAAAGAAAATAGTGCTCAAGATAAATTAACTCCCTATCTTATTGGTCAGCACCGGATTCGTAACCGCATCTCCTGCGTCAAAAGCGACCGTGAAACCACTACACTACGGAGCTCTCTAGTATACGTAAATGGAAATGAAGTAATTTATAGAATAACTTACATGCGTGCCAAGTCCATAGCTCAGACAGCTCTTCAGCACAGCCGCGTCGTCGAAGAGACGCAAACTAGCCCGCGCGGCCACCAGGCGGCCACTCGCGACCAGAAAAGACTGCTCTTTGGAAGTGGCGCCCCACAGCTTGAGAATGTAGCTGGCTAGTGATACCACCTGGTTCAAATTAACAGCGTCACGCCTTTTGCCATACGGGGCTGCAGTGGCACAACTGTGCCTTTTTGTGCCAGTGATTCAATACTTAATTTTGCATGAGAGGAGTTAATGTTGGTTAACAATGTAGGCCATTAATGTCCCCAAGTCCCCTTTGAGGTGCTGAGGCATTTACCCAGAGAATTAGTGAGGAATAAGATCTTTCTTATACGGGGTAGAGGCACAGAGTGCCCACCAGAGGGCAGTTATTCATTAGGTACTCCTTTCAAGGGCGGAAATATATTGGACTTTGTATTATTTTTAGTATAAATACACAGCATTTTACACATCTGCCAGGCCTGTACTGGGAAAAGGCGTAAGTAATACGAAGTTGATTCAGAAAAGCGAACCGAGAAAATATTATACGTAAATATGTACATAATACATGTACTGGATGGGACATACCTTATCTCTGTTGCCATGACTCAACATAAGATCGTTCAACTCACTTATAACAAACATTATTGAAATTAAAAAGTTTTAAAGATTACGTTAGAATTAATCAATTAACGTATTTACAATTATCAAGACGTCACAAGTGTACCCTAGAACTAGTGCATTAGCTAAAAGAGAGCATAGCACTGCCGTCTATCATTATTTCATACCTTTTTGATAAGATAAATAAAAAGATTGTGATTATTCCGAATGTAGAGCCAGTGGGCTAATACCAGTATTTTCAAAGTCAATGAAACTTTAAGTACCTACTTTATCTCGTTTGATTATATTTTATGACATGACGCAAAATACGAAATACACCTAATCCAAAAGATAAATGTACCTATAGCTATGTCAGTAGAAATGGTTGTTATTGTTAGTACCTATTTAATTTAACTGTTACGTTAAACTTACGTTACATTTAAGTACGGTCGCCTGCGCCTAAAAGTATACAAGCCGTATAAGCGGGATTCACTCGTCAATATGACCTGCCCGTATACTGTTAGACGCACGCGACCGTACCTACCTAGTTTTATCTAGAATGGGTATAACTATAGCACTGAAAGTAAAATTAAAATACATGGTCAAACGTTTTATTTTGATAGTTGGAAAATTGCATTATCTATTTCACAGAAATTTCTATTTCGCTTATGTACTAATTGTATAGGTACTAACTAAAACTTCATTAAAATATCTAAACAACTGTACAAACTGTTCATATAAAAAAATAGAAAATAACAATATTCACAAGCTATTATCACAGGGCGCTCATCCCATACAAATTAGAATTAGTAACCCTTCGTAAAAAGAGATGGCGTGAGGGGTAAGTTTCAGCACAGAAGAGATAATAGTACTCCGGTTTCAGTTAACACACTTCTAGGTGTCTGGAATCTTAGCGTCATCTCGTGGTATTTGCAATTTTATCTGTGCTATTACTTAGCTATTTCTTTACATTGTGATCACGTATGCTGCGGTGATGGATGGGCTAGCATTGTCGCGCAAATTGGCGCAACCTTTACCCTGACTGACTATGGGGTCATTGCGCTATTTACATTACAATTCGCTGACCATTCAATGATCCGAAATGGTATTCCAGTCACATTAAGCTTAAAAATAGGGGTATCCTTGCATAAGTTCCAAGAGCTGAAAATTTGAATAAACGTTAGGGACACCATTATAATGAAATTGCGAAAAGTCCCCATCGATCCCATAAGTGCAAAATGTTTTATTCAAGGTCGAAGATCGAAAAAAGTTTTTTTTGCACACTAGGATCGATGGGGACTTTTCACAGTTTATTTATAATGGTGTCCCTAACGTTCATGCAAAATTTACAGCTTCCTGGGAATTTATGCAAGGGTGCCGCTATTTCTAAGCCTAATTTGACCGGACTACATGTTGACAGTAGACATCTTTGAATGATCAATTAATTGTAATGTAAATAGCGGAATGGTGGCCCTGGACAACGACACGACGGTAAAATAGTACTGTTATTCCGAGCTACAAGTGCGCGCAACTTTGGTTTTGCCATCCCGGTATTGTTGTCACTTTTATCAATCACACAGAACATATTACTGAATATTCTGTGACTTATCAATCATATCACACATATCGGCACCTCAAACAAACCTGTATTGAAAAACCCCACCATTCACGAACCAAAATCATTCCAAATAACCTGCCACCTTTTTTCAAATAGTTGCACGCCCAAATTCAAATTATTAAAGTTAACGGCCACTCAACAAGGGCCTAACCGCATTAATACCTATACAAGCGATGATATTTTCCATTATCATCTATTTACTTACTTTATTGCACAAAAGCCTACTATTTCAAAAGCCTTTTCTTAAAAAAGTACATTGCTAGCCCAATAACCGAGGAGGTTGTAGCAATCGCTGCTACTTTAGTCGACCCAATCTTCTCCCCCCACAGCCAACCTTCAGGTAGGCAGCTGACTGCGTGAGTGATGTCCAGACATAGTTTCCCGATAGTGACCATTTGGAGGGTCAGTCTGACGTCGAGGTTCCGTTTGGCGTCCGACAGGTCATCTTTGGAGAGGTTTTGGAGGCAATCGCGCTTCCATAGGAGCTGTTTTTGTTGTTGTAGCGTTCTGTGGAAAACGGGACAGTTTGAGTACACCAGATAATGGCTATGTCGCAGCGGGTTCGTTAAATAAGACACTTAAACTTAATTCTGGGGCGTTAATCAGAGGCCGGATTTCAACCAAATGCCTAGCCTTTTGATTTGACAACCTGCCTAATTTATCAAAATTTCGGCGACACGTGCATGATGTTGTTCTGTATTTAGTATTTTTCGTTTATATTTTATTTAAACTTGTTATTGTGCACTGCCTACCCTTTCATTATATAATTTTTCCTTTCACGCCTGGTTTGCTGGAAGAGATCTCTTTTGTACAACATGTGTTTTCTTTTAATGTAACTGTTTAAATTATTGTGTGCAATAAAGAATTGAATTGAATTGATGATTATGCGTAAGCGTATCGTATGCATGCATATGCGTATCTTTTTACAGAAATATTTCTCTCGCTCGGGGTCAATCGCGTGTGTGTTGTACAATCCGCACGACACTAACCATGTGTGTGAGTTTGTGTGTGAGTGATCGCTCGCGTTCGTGCGCTCCGCTCAGTCACCCGCCGGCTTTCATAACGTAGTGACGTGTGGCTGCCTCGCGGCCCTCGTGCCGCCGGCAAAGGTCGTTCCGGCTGCTTAACGCTAATGCCGCCGGCCTAGCCCGGCGGCTTAACCCGCGGCCGGCGGGCACTGTTTGTAGAGGCCTTTATTCATACTGCCCAGTCATTATTCATACTGGCAGATTAATCAAGTTGCCCGTGACATACATATTAGGGCCTCTGACACAGCTTTACGACTACTACAACCAAGAAGCGATAGTAGTCGGTACTTACTGCTTAAACTGTTCCATAACAGGAATGTATCCGAAACAAATGCCACTTAGAAAAACGACACCCATCCAGATACAGCCTCAGCCAGATGTAGCTTAACTGACGTCTATTGTTTCTGACGTGCCAGTAAGGCAAGCCGTTTCTTAATTAAAATGACCATCCATAAGTTAGTAAAAATACAACTCACTGTAGCAGAGATATGTAGAGGCTTCCAGCCCACAGCATAGTGCTGACAGTGTCCAATGTCTCTGCATTCCGTACGGCCATCTTGAGCACTCCCACTTCATACAGCCAGAGTATCTTCTCTACCGGCAGGAATACTTGGTCCACAATGTTGGAAACCACTCCGAGGATAGCAGCAGAGGTTGAGGTCTCCTGTAATGTGGTTGTAAGCTTAGCTCAGGTGATTTTCAGGAGGTATATGACCTTTTTGTACATGTGTTAGTTGAAAGAGATCAGGATTTTAGTTTTGAGAGTTTTTTTACAGGGATCATCAAATCCATATACCCGAAGTGAAGAATCTTGACCTATACAAGTCTAGACATCAAGAGTTTTGGGTACAAACTTAATGAAATAAGATACTTACATGTCTGCCCAGCCCATAGTTATAGGTATGTCTAATCGTTGGGATGTCATCAAATAGCCGCAACATCACCCGAGCACTGGACAACTTAGAGCCAGCAGTCTGCCATCCTTTGTTATTCTGTATGCAGCCATAGAGTTTCAGCGTATAGCACGCTAGACGCACCACCTGTACAAATAAAACAAAAGGAATAAAGTAAACAATGTGAAAGAAAACTTTAAAGGTTAACTTTGTACAAACTGTATTTTCGCATACTTTACCTTATCTCTACCACTGTAACTGTCCAGTAGTTCACAGATATCTTCAGTTATCGAAGACATGATTCTCAAGACCACTTTCTCTTCAAAAATGCAAAATAATTTGCAACATAAGTTAGTCGAATGATAAGATAAGACTCTACGTATTAAAGTGATAGAGCTTGGTAGTAGAATGCTGCGCACATTCAGAATGAGCGATTGTTACATTTCTCCAGCTAATACTATTTGTAGAAGGCCTTGAAATTCTTGAATTTTCGAAAGGAGACACGCGAAACTGGTTTGATTTTCGCTTCCGATTTGGTTCGTCGTTCGTGTCACTTCACTTGTCTGTCACAATCAGCTGTCGATCGATAGAGCTGAGTTCAAATTATTTGCACGGTGAATTTCAAAATCATGTCATTTTGCAATATACGTTTAAATTTACATAAAATGTGTGAATTTTTCATATAGGTATTTAGGCTTGGGTTGCTCGTTTTTACTGGTTGTCCTTTTTATTATGAAAAGTGAAAGTTTTACTTTACTGATTTAAATGAACGCACCCACCACACACCCAACTAGTGTTGCCGGATAATCGATTATCAATTAATCGATTAGTAGGTACCTAAATAATCTAACAAATCGATATAGTATCGATTCTATCGATACAATCGATTGAATCGAGACTATCGATTCTTATGATTATACCAATAAAATCGATTATAATCGATTAATCGATTATAATTGCTGTTTCTGATAATTTAATCGATTATATCGATAGTATCGATGGTCAGAAGCAAAACAATATAATCGATAGAATCGATACTATCGACACAATCGATTAAATCGAGGTATCGGTTTAGATTATATTGTTACGTTACAGATTACACAACAATATAATCTAAACGATACCTCGATTAAATCGATTGTGTCGATAGTATCGATTTAATCGATTCTATCGTATTGCTTCTCACCATCGATACTATCGATATAATCGATTTAATTATCAGAAACAGAAATTATAATCGATTAATCGATTATAATCGATTATATTGGTACAATTATGAGAATCGATAGTATCGATCCAATCGATTATATCGATAAAATCGATGGCTCAACTTTAGTTCCTGACCTATTGACTAGGCTGTCAAAACTTTTTTAGCGTATAGTTGGGGTCATTTAATCATCTTCCTGAAAGTTTCAGGTAACGGAAATTAGTAGTTTTTAAGATATGATTTTTTGAAAATCTGAAAATATTGTAAAATTATGTAACAAAACGCAAAAAATATGTCAAAATCTATGGTCTGTGGTCAAAATACATTAGTTACGTTTCGTTGTATGCATATTTGGCATCGTAATTGGCACTACCTGTTTATATTATTGTTATTTTTATTGTTTTAATTCATGCTGTGAAACATCAACAAATCAAAATAAATAAAAAAAAAAAAAAAATTTGAAAAGATGAATCTATTTTAAACGTAAAATATCACTTTTGATAAATTAAAAGTTGTAATTTTTCTGAAACGGAGTGCATTTGGGGTGTTGTCTGTCCGAGTTTTTGTTGGTTGGGCGGCCATTTTGAATCCGATTGGATCAATTATAGGTTACTTCCTGTTTGAAAACTAAAGATAGGTTTGTTAGGTACACACTTATAAGCAGAACCGGGAGCCGGAGCGAAGCGGAGCGGAGCGAGGCGACCCCCTACTTCTGGCAACCCCCCCTCCAACCCCTCATCCCCTCCAACTCCCCCGCCCAACAATGCAAAAAAACTTCAAAACTCAAAACTTTAAAAAATCATATCTCAGCAATTAGGCACTTCCGCGGGGGGGAGAAGTAGGGGAGGCATCTGCCCCCCTCCCCCTTCCCCCCCTCTCCCCCTCAAGGTCAAGGTCAGTAGGTCAGGATCTAAAGTCCTTATATTATGTAACCTCCAAAAATTGAAAAAATCATAACTCAGAAACTATACAGTTCCGTTCGGGGGGAGTAGTAGGGGGGGCATCCCCCCACCTCCCCTCTCCCCCCTTCCCCCCTCCCAAGGTCAATTTCAGTAGGTCAGGAACTAAAGTCCTTCCAAATCGATTCCAGATCGATTTGTTAGATTATTTATATGTACTTAGGATAATCGATTAATAATCGATATACGATCGATTATCCGGCAACACTACACCCAACCAACCAACTTTTCAAAATGTCAACAACAATCGTATCGCGAGTTCACGGCTTTCTTTCTAAATTCTTCTCAGTTAAATAAACTGTGATGTAAAGTTACATAATCTATCAACCATGAAGTCCTTTTCAATAACCGACATTCCGGAGTTCTCCAAAAAGGAGCGTATTGTTGTTGTGGGTGTTATAGGAAAGTCTCCGTATCGTTATCCAAATAAAACCAGCCCACTGTTGTCTACTGCGGTCTCAGAAGAGGTAGGTATCTAACTGATGCATAATTCTATGAGTTTTCAACCGCAGGCAGAATATCTAATAGTAAGTACACATTGTACGTACATTGTTTACAACATAATAACCTCAAAAAGCATGACATTATAAACTCTAGACTCCCCCTTTCCTTCATTATACATATTAGGATAGTTTTTGCTCACATCAAGTAACATAAATAAAGGCTACCTACTTATATATAGCTACTGATATATTTTTCTACTTTATTGCAGAATGGTGTTCAATGCTACTGGGACGAACGGAACAGCATACTTTACTTGCATGCAACCACTTACCTTGACACTAAACAGCTAACTGCATTTGCTGCTTACCTGAATGATGATTCCAAGAGTACCCAGAAAGATGCGGATGCGGCTCACTGGTTGGTCGCTGCCGGAGAATTGTCAGCCGATTCCTGTAAAGCTATTGCTCTGCTGTTCCATCTCAGTCATATTGTGGTGCTGTCTTCGCCAACATCAGTCTTAGATCTTGGATACCTGCAGCTGTTTAAAGCTATTGATGCATTTAGGTAAGTGTTCTGGTACTGGAGGAAATCATAATACTGAGATACAAATCTTAAATACATTTTATTTAATTATAATAACAGACACCTACACCTTAGACCCCTACCAAATGTATCCTATGCTATGACCCTAAGTAGTAGTGTGTTGACTAGCAGTACCTTTAGGCTTGCCTTATTATGACAACAAGCATGAGGTTCTTCTTCATGAGGGGGTCTTGGTAACTGCACTTAGCCCACTTGAGCGGCGCCTTTGTGCATTTCCCCTGTGCCTGCACTTCCGATTAAGCCACCCTGCGCGGTGATCAAAAACATAATGAGGAAACTTTCATTACTCCATAACTGCGGCAATTTGCTAGCCCCCTGTCACGCAAAATGGAGTATGGGGGAAACAGTTGTGCCTCTGCCACCCCGCATGGGAAAAGGCGTGACGCTATATTATTTATTATTATTATTTGGCTCCTTTGCCAACTGGAGTAGGATGCCTGGGTTGATTTGATTTTGATTTTCAAAAGTCTTTATTAATGTTTTAAACATTACATTACACCACATATCGTAAATAAACAACTATATATGGATTATATTAAATCACTTAATGCTTTATCGGGCTGTAGTCGCCTATGAAAGCTTAAATAACAATAAATACTAAAATCAACTAATAAAACTATGGTGCAAGGTACTAACAATACATCAGATAAATGAGGTTATTGACATTGCAATCCTAAGTGGTGGATATACATTCTAATCAGTGGGAAGGATGCCTGGGTGTAGTCATGAGGCTGGTTAAGATATCCTGACTGGGTATTCCAGGGCAGAACTCCAAGCATCAACCACAGAAGCCCTCAAAGCGGCCGGGCTGACCGGAACCTGGCAGTCTCACGGGCGCTGCTGCTGCCCGCGCCTGCTCTTCCACTTCCGGCGCGCGCCGCGTGCGTTGCGAGACGCGCACGCGCTGAAGCGCACCGAGCACGCTATAGAGGACCAGCTCTACTTTGTGCTGAGGAAGGCGCGGATTATTACTAATATTTGGTAAAAATAAATAAATAAATAAGCTAATGACCGATTTCAACAACAATCCCTTTCTATTAAGGGTCAGTTTATTTAATTTTAGGGGCCACCTAGGGGTTGTTTCACTCTGACCTTAGTTTAAGGGTCACCTAGGGTACTAAGCGACCCCCTAAATTTAAGAGGCCGGCCCCCAAAACAATTGCTAGACGGCTAAGAAAAAAAGCTAAGTGTTTCATAACTGTGTTGGTGAAACTGGGCATAAGAACATTAAGTGAAGAAGGTTTTATGGAGTGTTCAAACACCCCGCCCCACCCCGTATGGGGAAAGGCGTGACGCTATGATGAGGATGATGATGAACATTAAGTAAATTATAAGGATGTTCTAACGGTGATGGGAAACATCGTGGGAAAACCTTTGTTTCCACTACCTGTATGTAAAACTATTTATTTCTCCCTTGGAATTTTCTTCATCCTTCTCATCAGACCTGGCGTTCTAGTAGAGAGGCCCCGGGTTCCAAAAAAAAAAACCCATGTCTTGGATGTTTACATGTTTGTGGTGTTGCTGTTTCTGATTCCCACGGTATCCTAGTGGGAGGCCAGAAGCAATGTATGTGCCTGTATGTAAATGTTTGTTTGTTTGGATGTTTGTTGTATTTGTGTGACTGCTATTTTTAGTTCCCTCACGCTGGTTCGCTCCAATACCTGCTTATGTTGTTCTACCGTTCCAGCGCAAACTCCCTATTCGCGATCCCCAAGAACGAGGAGTTCGTCTACCTCTCCCCCGCCGCCGACTCCCAGTCAGCGCGTGACGTCAGCGCCCTGGTCCGCGGGCTGGTCTCGCTGTGCGCCGGCGCGGAGGCCCCGCCCGCCGCCGCGGAACGGCCGAGCTTCAAGCAGTTTCTGATGGGGCATGTGGAGTTGGCGTTCGCACAGGGCTTCGATGATAATGTCGGGAAGTATGCGATGAGCACGTCGTTTTTTGAGGTGGGTGTTTGCGATTGTAATAACTAATAACACATAGGGCGGATTTTTCAATCCTCAGAGAACGATTATCTTTTGTTACAAGTACCTGAAATGTATTACTACTACTACTACTAGGAGACTGTCTACCTGGGGATTTATTTATTTATTTATTTATTTATTAAGGTTTACCAACAGATCTTACACAATACACACAAATGGAAAAAACAGTACATCTAGCTATGTGTAGACCCAATTATAGGTGAACACAACATACCTACATTAAAAAAATAAAACAGTTGATTGAACCGGGATTGAAAAATCGGCCCATAATCATAATATTTCTCTCACGTTCCTGAATCATATAGAAATCTTATTATATTTAGATTATGAGTATGACAAAAGGACTAGCAAATGTCTAGTAAGAAATCTCTTCTAGCAAAACATAGATGCATATAAAAGTACTTGCTACAAGTAATTTCATCTTGAAGTTCTAGTGATGGTAACATACTCCAGGAATCCTTCATAGCTGCGGCAACGGACTACCCTCTTACCTCCTATCATCTCCGTCTCCTACCCAACATGGTTTGCTGGAAGAAATCTCTTATTAGAGATAAGCTCGCCTTTGTACACTATTTTTCTATAATATATCTGTTTGTCATCATGTGAGTAAATTACGTTCATAATAGAATATCGTCTAACATGGGCACAAATGTCCCCTGCCACACACAGGAACAAACAGCCTTACCGTTTCTTTTTACGAAAAACTGTCCAATCTTCGTATTTCGTATATATTTATTGCACATAAAAGGCAAAACACAAAAAGATACAGAGAAGGAAGGAACAAAGGCAAGCTTATCTCAAATCTTCGTTACGGCTCAACTGCCACCCCCCACCCTCCAGCTACCCGGCGCATCATCGTGGCGGCTCGCGGCGCGCGCCATCGCCGCAGTCTACCTGAACTACTCGGAGGACAAGGAGGGTGGCACGCTCTACGAGTCACTGGCGACTGACGTGAGGTTCTCCGAGGCTCGGTGCGCTAAGGTAAGTTCTCCACCAATCCACCTCTGTGGCGCAGCGGTTGCGCATCTGCCTACCATGCGAGAGGTCCCGGGTTTGAATCCCGGCTGGGGACAAAAAATAAAACCCAGGTCTTGGATGTTTACATGTTTGTTATGTCGCTGTTTTTGGTTTCCACGACACGGTATCCTAGTGTGGGGCCAGAAGCAATGTAAGCCTGGATGTAAATGTTTATGTTTCAGCATTAGCTTATTTTAAGTAAACTAAAACTGGCCTTTACCGGGATACGAGGATAAGTATGTAACTTAAGTATGAAAGAAAATGAGAGAAAATCAATCATATCTGATCAATCGATATTTAAAATTTTAATAAAACTTACCTATTGAATAACTGGCTAACGAGCACGAGCCTCTTCTACTCTGCGTCGGAAAATCGATACTTATTGCATTTGTTTACGCAAGAAATTACCGCTGAATGTGTTTCTGGTTACAGGTTTTACCGATAGCCCAAGCGTCGTATTCGGAAGGTTTGCCACCACATTACTCAAGTCAACACCATGAACACAAGGTGAGCGAACAATACCTTTGTATGTGGCGGCAGATACCTTACTGTGATTTGATTACTGATTACATTATGAAGAAATAATTATGTACTTGCTTAAGCTTAAGCGTTGTAGGTTTCAAGCAAAATTGAGATTCGCACAGTAAGCGACATCTGTTGTCATAGTTTTGTAAAGCGCTCTCGAAACTATCAATAGATGTCGCTACTATAATAATCTCTTTTACTGTCCTACACTGTAAGACTATCTATTCTTTCCAGTCCCCTGCGCTCTCGGAACGAAGGCCTTTTGGTGTGGCCTTGCACAATTCTCTGTTTCTATCTATCCGAATTATCTATTTCCAGATGTCAATAGCAATCTCAGTGCTGGAGCAGATGGCGCGCGGTCCGTGTTCTGCCGCGGCTCGAGACAAGCTGGCGCGGGCGTGCGAGGCGACGTGGCGCTCCCGGCGACTGTGCGAGGCGCGCTCGCTGACCAACCACGCGTGCGTGCGACAGGAACAGTGAGTACACACGAGATAGAGAGAGACGAGCTGGCGCGAGCGTGCGAGGCGACGACGTGGCGCTCCCGGCGACTGTGCGAGGCGCGCTCGCTGACCAACCACGCGTGCGTGCGACAGGAACAGTGAGTACACACGAGAGAGAGAGAGAGACGAGCTGGCGCGAGCGTGCGAGGCGACGTGGCGCTCCCGGCGACTGTGCGAGGCGCGCTCGCTGACCAACCACGCGTGCGTGCGACAGGAACAGTGAGTACACACGAGAGAGAGAGAGACGAGCTGGCGCGAGCGTGCGAGGCGACGACGTGGCGCTCCCGGCGACTGTGCGAGGCGCGCTCGCTGACCAACCACGCGTGCGTGCGACAGGAACAGTGAGTACACACGAGAGAGAGAGAGACGAGCTGGCGCGAGCGTGCGAGGCGACGTGGCGCTCCCGGCGACTGTGCGAGGCGAGAAAGAGACACTGCTTTTCAATATCATATTGAATGTTGTTTGGGCAAGGAAGGGACCATTTTCTTGGCACTTTCGTGCCGCGTGGAAGGGACTAACCTCATTTTCTCCCAAAAGGTGCGACAGAGAAAGGTTACCCGATCCATGTGGCCTTCAGACGCCATGAAACTTGGGGCTTCCTTCACCATTCATGGTCGAATGAACACTTAATTCGTCCGTCTCCATTCCAGCGACGGCACAAAAGACCACTCGTCCGGCGTCCGGTACGTGTCCGCTTGCAACTGCGGGCGTACGAAGACGTCACGAGACGACCCGTACTCGGTGCGGCGCGCTAACCTCACCTTCTATACGGAGGCGGCGGTGGAGTGCGGAGTATGTGATACGCTGCTGGCTATTTCCTTCCCGGTGTTCGAGCCTTCTACGCCTACTTACAGGTGAACTTGTTATTTTTTTGCTTGATCTCATTATTATCCCCTCAAGAGGTCAGAAACCGTATTAACCAGCGTGCGCGCTATCCCAGAAATCACACATGGCATTATAGTGGATCCAACATAGGATGATCTCTGACAGCTGTCAGTGTCAAAACACGCCTATGAAGTATCGTATTTTTCGACGGTTAAATGTATAGAGACAATTAACATACTTTATTGGCAAATAGTGACGTGCTACACTTATCGTAAGACAAGTTATCGATCTTGACTCGGAACATATAATATAATTTTGAAGACATCGACAGAACAAGAAAAATTATGGATGAAGATTGGGAGCGTGACGTACGATTCGACCAATCTACCCAGGAACTGATTATAAATCTACAAGACTGCTCCAGCGAGTCCGTGGAGGACCTGGCCCCCACAATTTTAGTATTGAAAAAGCAAAACTGCCCGGTTTAGGTCCTGCTATAAGAGTTGATAGTAACCCACCTGATCGCGTTTTCTCGTTGCAGGGCGGCGGCCGTGCGCTCTGCCCACGCCGCCGGCGCGCACTCGCCCCCCGCGTCCCCTTCGCCGCGCTCCGCCCCCGAAGGCGCCTGGTCGCCCGGCGCGCACAGCTTAACTCCCGGGGAGGGGGAGGATAAGGAGGAGGAGGGGGAGGAGTATGATGTGGTGGCCGTGCGACACGAACAGCAGACTGGTGGGTATAGGGCTCTACTCACGATGCAATCTGTCTCGCGATTTGTTGCTGCAACAGATTGCAGGCAGATTGCATCGTGAGTAGGCAGGTTGCAGTTTGCATGCAATCTAATTCGAAACTAATTCCTCTTCCTCCCCTTGACTTAACTACTTAACACAAAACTGACAAATCAATCCACAGAGAAATGCATCGTCCGCCAGCCCTCCACCACCGAATACCTGCCAGGCATGCTGCACAGCGCGTCCCCGGCAGGTCTGCTGCCGGCGTACACCTCGTGGTCGCTGCTCTGCCTCGGCGCGTCGTCGCTGTACTCGCACGGCGCGGGGCTGGCGGAGCACCTGCAGCCCGGCTTCTTGTCCGCCACCAACTACCTGCTGCCGTGGGACTGCGCTGTCAGGTACGCTGATTGCACTCTGGGTCTCTATTGGGTCTTCAAGCGCTAATAGGGATGGTAGTCAGAGCACAGCAGGATGAAGATAGTGGCGTTAGGAGAGCCGAGCTGCCAGGGTTGCAGCAAAGCAAGATGCTAGTAGTGACAGTTGCGTCAAGAAAGGCAGAGAAGCTACTAGGACCGCATAAGAGTGGGTTGGTAGACGGTAAACACAGTAGGATGAAGACAGTGGCGTCAAGAAAGGCAACGAAAGTACTAGGAGCGCATAAACGTTGGTTGGTAGCCGGTAGGAGGCACAGTGCGTCCCCGGCCGATCTGCTGCCGGCGCTCGCCTCGTGGTCGCTGCTCTGCCTCGGCGCGTCGTCGCTGTACTCGCACGGCGCGGGGCTGGCGAAGCACCTGCAGCCCGGCTTCCTGTGCGCCACCAACTATCTGCTGCCGTGGGACTGCGCTGTCAGGTACGCTGATGACATGCTTGTTTACTCTCCTTGAAACGAAGGCCTAGCTAAAGGAACAAGTAGATTTTCAAGTGCTTTAGAAATGTCGGTCAGAGTACGATGAAGACAGTGGCGTCAGGACAGGTAGAGAAGGACAACAGGGATACTAGGGCAACAGCAGAGCATGAAAGTAGCAGAACGTTTCATTGCTGCTGCCAAAAAGGAGACAGAGAACACAGTAGAATAAAAAGAGTAGCTTCAAGATGGTAGAGAAGCTCGATTTTGCTGACTACCTTTTGTCCTCTTCCCTCCTCATCCGCAGACGAACTTCCACGAGCTGTCCACACATTTGACGACGTCTGTAGGTCGATCAGTCTTTGTCCATCCTCGACAGACGCAACACGCACTCTCTATCGCAACTCCGATCAAACTGAGGCGTCCTCTGATGTGTGGTCACGCGCCGAACGTCCGCGTCGAAACCCTTTGATGTGTGCCAAAAACCGACAACAAGCGGATTCGAGGCGGACGCATCTGGGGACGTTACATACCTAACCACAGACGCGCAAATCAGCCTCACTTCACATCGCCGGATGCATCGGTAGATGGCGTCTGCAGACGCATCTTACTATGTTCTATGTCAAGAGGGAGCTTGAAAGAGTGGTCTACTGTAACAGTCGATTTTAATAGATCATTAATTCGAAATAGTGGCACGTATTTGGCTGAAAATTTAACAACAGTTCGACCAATTGACTACGCTAGTTTTAGTTTCGAAAACCAGGCGTAACCGTAAGTTTGTGTCGGTTTGGTTGCAGCCGCATGGAGCAGGTCGCGGCGTGGCGGGCGGCGCAGGCGCAGGCGCGCGGCCGTGGCAGCAAGCCGCCCGCGCCGCAACACCTCACCGTGAAGATATTCATCGGGTTCGAGTACGAGTGCCCGCGCGGACACAGGTGACGAGACGGTCACTTAACTGGTCTGTAGGTTACACCACAGATTATACTAATACAGATAGACCACCTAGAACAAAATATGACACCGGCGAAAACTGAGATGCTACGGAAGCTTTTTCAGTTCGAGGCCATTATCACTTGGTGCAGCACCATCGAAAAATTGCAAATATCACGACATGGCGCTAAGCTATATAGGATTTATTATATGATTAGCGCTACCTAGAAGTATGTTAACTGAAACCATGGCGTTTAAAGTACAAATCTTACTCCTCACGCCATCTCTTTTTTACGAAGGGTTACTAATTCTAATTTGTATGGGATGAATACCCTGTGGTTACACTCAACAGAATGGAAGAAAATGGTGATGCCCAGTAGCATGTCGAGAGTTGTGCGGGCTTTGCCGCGGAAAAGTGAAAGCCCCTAAATCTCCCGCAACAAAGACCCACGTCGCGGTATGCTAGTGGTGCCGGTCAAGCCTGTAGTACCAACAACCACGTCGTTTGGTAAACTAGAGGCCAGAATTGGGGGTGAACCAGACGCCAGCAACGCAAACGTCAGGGTGGGGGGTGTATGAATGACTGAATTGTGAATTGAAGGAATTCGTTATTGACTCAGATTTTCGTTTAATCCAACAGTACAGATCTGCCTAGTTATCCTTAAAATGACGATGTCGCTGTGTGTGCAGATTTGGGAATTGCGTCCGTGCATAAAATTTCGTTTAAAAGATGGCGGCCATAGTTCTGAATCCTCACATTTCAAAGTTAACTTGGTAGGTCCGTAACTCTATTCTGTATGTTCCAGATTCATCCTGTCCCCCACGGAGCCGGGCGCGCGCTCGGGCTCCACCGGCGGCGCGCGCTGCGCCTCCGCCGACATGCCGCTGTACAGCGCGTGCGCATGTCGCGGCAACAAGCCCATGCTGGCGCAGTGCATGCGCGTGCACGTCGTCACGCCGAAGGCGCCTCTACACGTCACGCTGCAGCCGCAGGTAAACATGAACATGTTCGAGATAAGCTCGCCTTTGTACATATTTTTTCTATGTTAAGCTATTTTTACTGTCATGTGAGTACAATAAAGAAATTACGAATTACGAACATGTATGTATATGTTGCAGTAAGTTGGTTAGACACTTAACTAACACACTAGACCGTTAATTAAATATTGACATTTAACCAAGTCGCTAAAGTTCCGTCAGACAAGTGAGTGAACGAAACGTTTAGCGAGTTGTCTAAACGTTCCTAGGCAACAAGACGCATTTCAACATAGATAGGGTTATTAGCAACTAATTCGGTTTTGTAAAACTACATGGGGTCGCCGCGCTCCGCTCCGCCTCGCTCGGCTCCGGTTGGTTCATAAAGTTGTGACCTAACACAACCTATCTTTAGTATTGGCACAGAAAGTGACCTAAAGCAACCAATTCGGTTTTGTGAAACTACTAATCGCAAAATAATCATGGCGGAGTCGACAACATGTTTACAATTGCACCAAAGACCAAATTTGAAACCAATAACCACTGAACACAACAAACCAACGTTGCACAACGTTTGCCAAAAAGATAGACTCTGAAAGTAATCAGCTGTCGTGACGCCATCTTGTTTTAACCAACACGCTGGCTTTCGGTAAAACAGATTAAAAGTTTTCGACGATGCTTTATTTAAATCAAAATGCTAGTGATTTGTTTAAATGTCGGTCTTTAGTTAACGGTCTAGAGTGTTAGTTAAGTGTCTGGTTTAACCAATCAACTGCGACATATATACCGGCAGCTATATTCTGATCCCTCACTAGGAGACCCTTGTGTCGTCGTGGGTAGCAGAAGTAGCGACGTCACAAGTAAATAAAAACAAATCTTACTCCTCACGCCATCTCCTTTTTAAGAAGGGTTACTAATTATAATTTGTATGAGATGAGCACCCTGGTAATACACATATATTAATGAAATCGACTGTAGCTATTTCCACGTCGAAAACCTACGCCCACATCTTCATCCTATACCCAGGTTAACTTATTCATTATTAAATGAACTCCCTCACTACCTCCCAGGTGCAGCCGGTCGCGGGCGGGCCGACATTCGTCCCGCAGCCGGACGGCTCGCCCCCGATCAAGCTGACGGCCTCCGCCTACTGGGTGCTGCGGCTACCGTACATCTACTGCGACGAGCGCGGGCCCATGCCCCGCCCCACCACGCCCGTGACGGAGGGAAGGATCCGCGCGCCCATGTTCGGACTGGCTGATTAGCGTGTCACGAATCCGCGCGCCCATGTTCGGACTGGCTGATTAGCGTGTCACGAATCCGCGCGCCCATGTTCGGACTGGCTGATTAGCGTGTCACGGAACCGCGCGTCCATGTTCGGACTAGCTGATTATCGTGTCACGGATCCGCGCGCCCATGTTTGGGCTGGCTGATTAGCGTGTCACGGATCCGCGCGTCCATGTTCGGACTGGCTGATTAGCGTGTCATGGATCCGAGTGTTCATGTTCGGGCTGGCTGATTAGCGTGTCAAGGATCCGCGCGCCCATGTTCGGGCTGGCTGATTAGCGTGTCACGGAACCGCGCACCCATTTTCGGACGACGCACCAAAAAGCGTCAAGATGACCAGCTAGAATGTGAGTTGACTCTAAACTCGAGTTAACTTTGGCAACTTCATTTAATAGTACCTAAGTATAGAGTAATCATAATCATAATCATTTATTTTCAAAAAGACATGTACATTAGAAACTTGTTTAGCGAAGTAAACAAGGGATGTATTTTATTATACCTTTTTTAGTTATACTCACTAAAAAAGGGCGAACTTTGCGCTTTAGGATAAGTTGCTGCCACTTCCCACTAGAATAAATGCCTCAGATTAAAATACGACATATTTGACATCTAAAATAAAAATATTACTGCTGACATGTAAAAATATGAGATTGAACAGCAAAAGCTAAACAAAGACATTTTACAGGCAAAATTAATAGTCCCTAAGTAGAGTTGTCAAAAGTTACTTGAAGTTAGCGTTAAATTGCGCTCTGGTTGTACCTTGAATAACGTGTGTTGGATAACTGGCTAAATGTGGGCACAATTGTGCCTCTGCCACCCCGTATGGGAAAAGGCGTGACGCTATGTTATGTTGTAGTACTTTATGGGTTAGGTTACTTAAGCAAGAGAAGATAAGGATAGTGCACTGAGGGGCGGATCCGCGCGCCTGTGTGTGGGCTGGCCGACTAGCCAACGTACGCGCCGGATTCTGTACGCGTATCGCATGACAGTAGCTATAGCGAGGGCGCAAAACGCCGGGGGGCAATGCTAAAATAAGCGTTCCATTAGCAATTTGCAAGGCCGCGAGAATGGCTCAAAAACGCCTTGCGAATGCTGGCAATCCATTTGCGATGTGTTACCGGAATACCAAATGACGCCTTTTCGGGCGTTTTATGGCCGGCATACACCATCAAGCCTATCGTCAAATCGGCATGACGCTGCAGGCGTGATCAAATCTGCAGTTCGTCCATATACACCACAAACGATCAGTTTGATTGTCAAATCGGCATGACGGCGTTCAGTTGAAGCCATGGCGTCAGACGTCAAATCGGCATGATCCACCAATACACGGTCAAATCGGCATGATCAAGCCTAATCGAAATTCGATTTTGCCGTCAAATCTAACTGTCAAGCCAAATCCATTCATACACACGGTCAAATCTAACTGATCAAATCAACATATCAAACAAACCTTATTTGATTAAATTGAGTTTAATACAGTTTGTATTAAACTCAATTTAATCAAATAAGATTTGTGGAAGTCGGTTTTTTCTAAAGTTTACTTTTTGTTTCAATTATTCTGTCATGTTTTCTGTAATTTATATTAGCTACACAATAATTAATTATTGAATGTCTGCATTTATACTTGTATGCTAATTTGTGTAAATATTTAATATACTTATCCTGTAAATAAAATAAAAGCCACTGGTGTTTTATTGTTATCTATAATTACATAATATGCTTACGCATTTATTTCTACAATAGCAAAGATTTTGATTTGAACTCATTTGTAAATATCAATATACTTATTGTTGAAAATATCATACACATTCATTTAAAAATATTTAGTTCAATACATTGCTATTTTTATTAGAATTATGATTTTTCGAAAGCATATTAAAAAAAACCCCGGGTGAATAAAATAATTCAAGCAAACTACAACGGAAATCACGGAAAGGACATAATTTTTCCCGCCGGAATTGACGTCTATTCTATTTCCACTCGACAAACTGGCCAACTTCCGCCCACCTGCGTGCCACACTCAAGCCACGCCCCCCCGTCTGCTGCAGCATTGCCTCCATTTTTACGCGCGAAACTATTTATCTTCCAAAAAAATTCTAAGCCTTCTAAAAATCTAATTGTCATCTCTAAATTCGGCTCGTATCTCAAAACCCGTAATTTAGTCTCCAAAAGTGCCAGAAAGTTTGATATGGTAATTATTTCAAGAGTTATAAAATTGTTCGCGCGTAATTTTTGGAGGAAGAGGGCGGGGCTTGGGTGTTGGCAGTCGTGGAAGGGGGAGGTTAGTGGCGGGTGGTGGTTTTCTTGCTACAAGGCAAACCGCCCCGCGGCCAGTCTTCTGCGCGCCGCCGACGCGCTCGCACGTTTACTCTGCACTCTGCCGGATTTGCACGTGGATTTAGAACGTCGAGAACTTTGAAAAATTGCGCGGCACCATGCCGCTTTTACATCAGGTGAGTTTTCCCCCACTTGCTTTTCTTATGTTTCCGATCCTGAAAGTATAGAGATAGTCGATGGCATGAACAAAAGTTTTTCCGAGTCGACTTCTTGGAATTTTCATTAGATTCCCATGTGGAATTTCCTTCGTTTTAATCAGGAAACGGCCATGGCCTTTGATATGCAGATTTATTCCAGAGCTTTCTAACTTTTCTGTGCTCAATTACCAATTCAGTGGCTTTGATTGAAATGGTTTCAATAGATTTAGTTTTCTCACTACTATTTTCTGACTTCAAACTAACCGTAGTTGATACAATAGGCCTAGGACACCCGCTGTTCTTTCGGGACACCTTTTTTCTGAAGCGACCTCGTGCCAATCGGTTTCGTAAAGCCATTTTTCCACCATGATATAGACTACATTCGCAAACTTTTCAACACTTTTCTATCTGCAGGATATAAGCCGCAGCCCCGGAGGGATCGGCGGCGGCGCGGGCGACGGACGGTCGCTCGCGGAGTTTCTGGGACTGGAGACGACGCACCTGGCCGATACGCCCACTATGGCGCCCAAGCTGATGACCGGGGTAAGTTGAACTACCGTTCTCTAGGCTGGCTTAACCAGGAGAATCCTGACGAACTGGTGAACGCAGGTATGGGAGTTGCCTGGATGCTCCGTCAACACGGCAGTGCTGCTTTCCCACTCGTGAATTGCTCAGTAGCACGCAACAGAACGCAGAATGCCTACTGTCGTGGCCAGACTCGGCTCCTCGTCCTGCTACTCGTCCTCGGGCGAATTGTGTGGCCACGCATTTCTCTACTTTGCGAATATTTCCTAAATATCCTCGTTATTTCCTCGCACTCCTCGCACGTTTCTTTGAATCGCGTCAAAAACCGACAAGCGCGAGGATGAGGACGTGGCCTCAACGTCGGGCCCCATTTCCATTGCTCCGGTCCAGCAAACGTTAATTACCGATCCGATTTAGAAACTCACAACATTCACAACATTCCGGTTTCCGACGCAGGACCAGAGCAGTGGAGAAAGGCCCTATTAATAAGCTTCTCCACTACTCCGGCATCCGGTTTTTAACGATCCAATAATTTGCTAGATCAGACACGGTGTTTTATCGGTCCGAAGTGATCGACGTACAAAAACAATACACGTATTTGCACCGCTGGGTATTGTGTACATTTCGAGGTTATAGTCTTCACAAAATAAAAGGCCCGTTTTGACAGTTCACGCCCATGAAGTTTTAACCCCGAACGCGTCTGTAATAGAAGCGGTTTTCCTAGGTGCAACATTACGCTTTGCTTGTACGCAATAGTTGACTTTTATTACCTACGCATTAGGGGTTAAAACTTCATGGGCGTGAACTGTCAAAACGGGCCTTTTATTTTGTGAAGACTTTAGGTTCATAAAAAATGTTCATAGATAATACATTTTAATAAAGCACTGCGTCACGTCCGTAGCGAGGCGCGACGATTTTATAGTCGGATAAAGTGGAGAAGCATAATCCGGCCTTCCGATATTTTTCCCATGACTGATTCCGGTTTCCGACGGCGGACCGGAGTCACTCGCCACGCTACTCGACGAGTAATAATGTGGCCGCGACATATAAATTCATCCGTACCGCATTGCCCTCTCCGAATCTGATGTCTTTAGGATTTATGAAATTCTCCGCAGTTGACGATTCTAATATATTGAATAGGTTTTATAGGATTTCATATGAAGTATGTACTCTAAAATCCGATCCGTCTGGTGCCGGTGGGTGCGGCTTACCGTACATCGGAAAATCCGATCCGTCTGGTGCCGGTGGGTGCGGCTTACCGTACATCGGAAAATCCGATCCGTCTGGTGCCGGTGGGTGCGGCTTGCCGTACATCGGAAAATCCGATCCGTCTGGTGCCGGTGGGTGCGGCTTACCGTACATCGGAAAATCCGATCCGTCTGGTGCCGGTGGGTGCGGCTTACCGTACATCGGAAAATCCGATCCGTCTGGTGCCGGTGGGTGCGGCTTACCGTACATCGGAGAATCCGATCCGTCTGGTGCCGGCGGGTGCGGCTTACCGTGCATCGGAAAATCCGATCCGTTTGGTGCCGGTGGGTGCGGCTTACCGTACATAGGAAAAGCCGATCCGTCTGGTGCCGGTGGGTGCGGCTTGCCGTACATCGGAAAATCGATCCGTCTGGTGCCGGTGGGTGCGGCTTACCGTGCATCGGAAAATCCGATCCGTCTTGTGCCGGCGGGTGCGGCTTACCGTACATCGGAAAATCATGACTGGATGATGATCAGCGTCCAAGCACTCGACGAGACGTTCAAGCATACTTGACAACCACGTATGTTGTCAAGCATGCTTGATAGTTTACGTTCAAGCATGCTTGACAACCACGTATGTCGTCAAGCATGCTTGATGGTTTACGGCCATGCTTGACGTGCTTGTCAAGCAATCTGCGTGCTTGATCGTGCTTGAAGGAAATTTTGTTTGACAGACGTGCTTGCAAGCATGTCTGAACGTCTTCGGGGGCTTGATCGATGCAGTTGCTTGAAGTTTGACCAACATACTTGTCAAGCATGCTTGACAACTTGCTTGATCATTTTGCTTGATCGTTATTGCGGTTGCTTGATGAAAACGTGAAGTTTGACCAACATGCTTGTCAAGCATGCTTGAACGTCGACGAATGTGGTTTGAACAACTTGCTTGATCATTTTGCTTGATCGTTATCGCGGTTGCTTGATGAAAGCGAAGTTTGACCAACATGCTTGTCAAGCATGCTTGAACGTCTACGGCGGCGCCCTTTAAAAGGGGAGTTCTTGGATGTTTGTAACGTCGCCCTTCAATTATGCTACGCAGGCGTTACGTAATTTCGTAGCAATCCGTAGCATTGTAGGCGTAGCATTGTAGGATCCGAATTTAAAGCCTCGGTCACACACAGCGACTAATCGCTGCTAATGCCTACTCGCCGCGAGTATTCGCTGTATGTGACAGGCTATTCGCTGCCGAATAGATTCAGTTTGAATTGAGCATATTCAATTTTACTCACTGCGAATAACCATTCCGCTCTCTTTTCCGCGCTCTCTCTTGCAGACTGTCTAAATTCTCGATTCTCGTGTAGAACTCGCTCAGGGCGAGTTGTGAAGCAACGTATTGGATTCGGGGAACTGACACTTGATCCTGGTCGATTTTAGCTATACGGACCGTTTTAGTATCGATATAGCCAGCCATATCTATCAAAAAATTGTCTGGGAATTCAGAGAAAAATAAGTCTTTATAATTGTCGGAAGGTTCCATTCTATTCCCCTCTCCCAACTTGGTATGCCTTATTCTCTCTGTACGTGACACACTACACTATCGCTTCTCCGCTATCCTTCGGAATGTCTCTACACGACGTGTCTATATCTACAGCCAGCAACTTTTCATATTACGCATCCGCGAGTTCATCTCAAGTTTTATTGGCCTTTAATAATTTTTATACGCTCTCGCGCGCTCGAAGCGGCCCGTATGCACTGAGTTAATGCACCGAGCCCGCCAGAGGGCCCTCTGCCAACACTCCACGGCGTATTAATGTTCCACACGCTGCCAAATAATCCAAACATGGCCAATGCAAGTCTGATAGGTACCCTTTTTGTCGCCGCGATTGCATAGGAATTAGATTTGGTTGGGGTTCAATGAATAGTCAATGTTACGACTTTGCGATTCCGATTTTAAGTGAGGTGGCCGTTTAGGATTGTTGTTCGGGGATTTTCACGTATGCGGCGTGTTAGAGGCGTTGTTTCTGGCACTCTCTATCGTATGTACCTTGTCCCGCCTCGAATTCGGTTAGTTCCTTCGACTCTACTAAAATCAGAAATATAGAAAGTGACTTTAGCGTATATCTTGCGACTGGAATAGAACCCTGGGGTATCACTGGTAAATGCAACATATTATATTAAACATATAATAGTCGTAGATCTCCTATTTGTATAGCCGTCGTACGTAACTCGCAAGCTGCATATCTCTGGCAAACGCGAGTAATAAACTTATCAGTCCCCCATACCCGCTTGCCAAGCACTAACTTAACAAATCCTACCCTCGAAGGCCCGTAGTCTTCCGTTATTGTATCGAATATAATAAGTTTGTACATGACACTTGGCAGCGGCTGCCTATTGGGAGCTATTGGCATGGGCCCGGCAATTTAATATTATTTGTGTAGGCTCATGCCAAAGGCTCCATTGTAGCAGTCTGGTTTAATCGAGGGGCTCGGCGACCCGGAAAACTAGACATGCAGTTTACTTAAAATTGGAAGTCTGTAGCGGGCATTTGTATCAGTATGTCTGGGACGTTGCGACGATTTTAAATGGGGTTGGAATTTTGTTGTCGGGGTGATTTATTTATACGTTTAAGCGATAGGTTTTATGGGTTTCTTTGGATAAGTGCTGCTTATGGATTTGGATTAGTTAGTTAGGAACTTATTGGGCCTTTGAGTACTGTGATTGTAACTTGTGTAGATGCTAGATTTGTTTAATGGTGCTCGTAAACTGGCCAGGTTTTGCTGCAATATTTAGCCGGTAACTATTGGTCCCTCTCACTTACATGTTACAAAAAGACACCAATAATTACCAGCCACGTATTGCCGTGAAAATATGGCCCGTTTAGGCGCACCATGCCATAACTGAATCAAAATGACCTTCGTTTGTTTTGAATATAAATCAATTTGGTCTTTCGTATCGGAACGCATCTGAAACTTTTTTATTTTACATCTGATTCACCGAAGTTTTTAATCACCCCTTTGCCTCACCCACATCATAACCTCTCTCGAAGTAATTTCTCAAAAAGTCATTCAAGCAACATTGTCGTGCAATGAGCTAACCCCAAGTATTCCCAGGTCGGCGAGCGCGACTGGCTGTGGAGCGAGCCGAGCAGCCCCGAGGCTGCGCAGACGCCGCGCGCGCTCGTGCCCGCCAACTGCTTCCCGCCGCGACACCCGAGGAACTTCGCTAGCTACAGGTATCTATTTAGCCTCCCAGAAACAGATATACTTATTGCACACAAAACTAATACATTTACTAATTAAAAGGGGTCAGAAAATCGACGAAAACCCCTCGCATAATGAATGCACGCCCCCAAATGACACAACAGTTTTTAGGGTTCCGTACCCGAAGGGTGCAAACGGGACCCTATTACTGAGACTTCGCTGTCCGTCTGTCCGTCCGTCCGTCCGTCCGTCTGTCACCAGGCTGTATCTCATGAACCGTGGTAGCTAGATAGTTGAAATTTTCACAGATGATGTATTTCTGTTGCCGCTATAACAACAAATACTAAAAATCAAAAGAAATTTAATATTAAGGGGGGCTCCCATACAACAAACGTGATTTTTTTGCTCATTTTTGCTCGATATTGATAATGGTAGCAGGTAGACGCTTAAAATGTTCACAATATATTGAGCATATTATTTACTTAAAAAATAAATAATTAAATTAAAATTAAATTAATATTTAGGGGGGCTCCCATACATTTTTTTGCGGTTTTTTATAGATAATGGCACGGAACCCTTCGTGCGCGAGTCCGACTCGCACTTGGCCGGTTATTTAATTAGCCTCCCATCCGGAAATATCGACTCTTCCATTCGTTCGTACCATCACCTTTTCCAAGGCAGTGCGTTTACCTTGTTTTCATCAGGGGTTAGCCAATTGCCGTAGTCAAGGAGACGCTAGGGTTCAGTATCGGATTCGAATCCCGAATGTAAAGGGGGACACTGGTCTTGGATGTTTATAACGACGGACTTCAATTCAAATATGCTACACAGGCGTTACGAAATTTCGTAGCAATCCGTAGCATTGTAGGCGTAGCATCTCTTGAAAGGTGTTGTGCTAGTCCATGCGTCTATCCAGCATTATTATTATTATTCCAGCAAGATTTAAGGTACCTACTATTCCGAGACGGACTGCAGACCGCAAACTGCAAGCGACACTACGGATTTCTGTGCATCTCTATGAAATTGGTTCCGCGCGCGGCGGAACTGCGGTCTGCAGTCGCGTAGCATTTTCTATGGCGGTGCGGTTGCGGGCTGCAGTCCGTCTCTGAATCACACCTTTACGGGAACGTTTGTTTGACTGGAACTTTTCCTTGCAGTGAGAACGCGCGCCCCGGGAATGGATGGAACGACGAGCCCGCCCCGCCCTCGCAGGGAATAACGGACCTTGTGTCGTCTTTAGTGAGTATTGGTTTTCATTGTTGTTTATTTGTTTATTCGTCAATATTACAACACCAGGATAGAGTCGGCACCACATACAGCAACTGGTGGGATATCTTTGTAGTTCTGTAGCTAAGGATCCCTGCTTACTAATTCATTCCCTGAGACAAGAACATACGCCAAATCGTCGTTCATAAATGCATTTTCTTAGCGTCGCGCGTCGAAGCGCAATGTTGTCTATCCTGGGCCGGTTTCTGTAAGCGAATCACATGCTATAGCGTGGGCGCTAAATGCCCGAAACGTCACGGTGGCGCCTTCGACAAGCCAAAATCGGAATTTTGAGCCCTATTGCCATGCGATTCCTTACGCGACTATCGACCCAGTGCCTGTAGACAATGTTTAACGCTAAGGATTGCGAAAACGATAACTTTTCATGTATGCGATGTGACATTTGGAATCGCTACGTGACGTCACCTTAGGGAAGTCAAATGTCAAATCGCATACATAAAAAGTTATCGTTTCGTTTCGCTATCCTTAACGTTCTCTATAGGCGTTGTCTGTAGCAGCATGTTTGTTTCAGAAGTCCCTCGCGATGCCGGGAGCCCGCAAGCCCCAGTCTTACTCGCAGACTTCCATACGCGTCCACCTGAGCTATGAAGGGTTGGAGAAAAATGTAAGCAACAGCAGTGTTCATTTTTAACCGACTTCCCAAAGGAGGAAGTTTACAATTCGTCCGGATTTTTTTTTATGCGTGTGCCCCAATTGCGCCTAGACCGATGGACCGATTTCGAAATATATTTTTTTGTTTGAAAGGTTTACCTTCCCCTTGGTACTGTGGACCACCAGGTCAGGATCTGATGGGATCTTGGAGAAATCTAGGGAACTCTTCAAATATTATAGGCAGCCCTATAGTGATTTTTGTGTTTTTAGTAATAACTCGTGCATTTACTCACGGTAAGCATAATGTTGTGATGCGGAACTGCCGATGAAGACCACATAGTTCAGTTCAATTTCAGTTCAAAATTTTTATTGACCATAAAATCATACATATTACTTAGTCAACGTCAATATAATATTAATATTTTTGTATACTACCGCCCGTTCGGAAGTTGTGGGCTTAGGGATGGAGCAAAGAAGGGCAAGAAACCTCCCCCGTACCTCTTTTAAAATATCAGAGCCTTAAAAATACAATGTTATGTATTTCTACTTAAGTCTAAGGAAATACACCGAGGAGAGACGTACTGACTCAGTCCATCGCCCCTCTTTGGATTTCTGTGCGCTGAGATGGTAAAGACCATGCAGTTTTGTCATCTAAATATTCTTTTACACTGTAATATGACTTCTTCAATAGGCCGTTTTTGACATAGTTTTTGAACCTCCTTTCTGGTAGGTCCGTTGCTTCATTAGGTATTTTATTATAAAAACTAACACATACTCCCATAAAAGAGTGAGCAACCTTACTGAGTCTGAACGCGGGCATAGCAATCTTATTTCTATTTCTAGTGCCAATACTATGATTATGACCTAAAGTCTTAAATAAACCTATGTTTTTTCTGGTATACATGATATTTTCATAAATGTATTGACAGGTAACAGTAAGTATATTGATATTTTTGAATTTGTCCCTTAGTGATTGCCTAGCATCTAGTTGATAGATAGCCCGAATGGCCCTTTTTTGTAAGACAAATATTGTGTTTATATCTGCCGCTCTCCCCCAAAGAAGTATTCCGTAAGACATAATACTATGGAAATAACTAAAGTAAACCAATCTGGCAGTTCCTACATCTGTGATGTGTCTGATTTGCCTGACCGCATAAGCAGCTGAGCTAAGTCTTCGTGAGAGACTAGTTACATGAGGACCCCATTGAAGTTTCGAGTCTATAGTGATTCCAAGGAAAATTGTTTCTTCAACGAGGTCTAGTCTTTCCGTTCCTATGCTTACACTCGTGTCCACCTGCCGCACATTCGGTAAACAGAATTTGATACATTTTGTCTTCTTCGAGTTTAATAAAAGGTTGTTTACATTAAACCAACTTAACACATGAGAGAGCGTACTATTTGCATCGTCTAGAATTTCTTGTTGTCTTTTCACCTTAAAGATAATGGATGTGTCATCAGCAAATAGTACAATCTGAGTCATTTTCTCCACCATATACGGCAGGTCATTCACGTAAACTAAGAAAAGGAACGGACCCAGAATAGAGCCTTGGGGGACACCAATATTCATATGCGTTCCGGTAGACTTATTTCTATTTATATCTACTTTTAGTACTCTGTCTCCAAGATATGATTCCATTAATTTTAAAGCATTGTCTTTAATACCATAGTGTTGCAGTTTGAGCAGAAGGGTTTGATGATCCACACAGTCAAAGGCCTTGGAAAGATCACAGAATACACCAACAGCATCCTGTGATCCCTCCCACGCACTATAGATGTGTTGTACTAGTGCTACTCCGGCGTCAGTTGTTGATCTGCCTTTAGTGAAACCAAATTGTTTTTTGTGGAGTAGCCCTGATGCGTTAAAGTGAGATTGTAGTTGATTTAGTATCACCTTTTCAAACACTTTGCTCAACACTGGCAAAACAGATACAGGTCTGAAGTTCGCAGGGTCTTCCTGGCTACCGGATTTGAAAAGTGGTATTAATCTGCTCATTTTCATGAGGTCAGGAAAAATACCTTCTGCTATACAACTATTGAACATGATTGCCATGTACGGAGCAATCACATCAATTACAGATTTAACTACTTTAACCGACATGCCCCATAGATCTTCAGTCTTTTTAACGTTTAGAAGTTTGAATGTTTTAAATATAGTTAGAGAGTCTATTGGTTTGAAGTTGAAGCCACTCTTGTGTAGGGGAACATTTTCAACCAAGTAATCTAGAGACTTTTCAGAAGAGGATGGTAGTGCTTCTGTTGTTATTATGGGTATAGTACTGAAGAACTTTTCAAATGCGTTAGCAACGTCCTCGTTAGATGAGAGTAATTTACCATTAACTTTTAAATTAAAACTAGATTCACTACACCTGACCTTGCCTGTCTCTTTTTTAATAATGTTCCATATAGTTTTAATTTTGTCACCCGAAACTGTAATTTGATTTTTTAAATATAAGCATTTGGCTTTATGACATTCCTTCCTAAAATTATTAGAACAATTTTTGACAAGGGTGACAAATTCCGGACTGTGGTCATAAGATTTTTGTTCATACAATTCATATAGTTTGGACCTACTCTGTCTTAATTCCTCTGAAGCCCATTCAGAGAATTTTATTTTATTATTATTTCTCACTTCGGTCAGATTAAACACATTTTCGAATTCCGTAGATATAACATATGGCCACCAGAACTGCTCAATACTAGGTACAAATACAATGCGTGGCTGACTGACGGGCAACGCATAGCCTAAACCGGAGGACCTAGAGCCATGAAACTTTGTACAGAGGTTCCTTAGTAGCGTGGGGTAGCACTGAGATGGGATAAGTCGGTTTTTTCTAAAGTTTACTTTTTGTTTCAATTATGGTCTTATAAGGATATCGTACCCGAAGGTGCCATTGGAACCGCCTACTCACATGCCTGCTGCAGGGGCAATCTAGTGAGAAAACGTGTTACATTGGAGCCATCCGTATGGGGAAGACGGAGGTTTTTAGGATTTTGCTCATACAAAGCACATAATTAATCTTGTTGAATGGTAACTTGAAGGTACACTAGTTTTACAGACCTATAACGAGAACGGATTTTTTTCCTGCATCTATCCCTGTACCCGACATCGTTGCAACATTATTGTTTTCAGGACGCCCAATGGCCGGCTGAGCAGATGAACAACGTGAACAACAACATAAACAACAAGGAGAACAACATCTCTCCCCGCGATGAGAAGTTTCTGTCGCGACGCGCTTCTTTCTGTGAGTTTCATAACATGCTGTATATGACATTCCGTACTTTTATTATCATTTATCATATTTACATATAACTCGCATGTTTGTCCCGTGCCCCTCGGTGGGGACATTACTGGGCTAAACTTACGACGGCAACTTTGGAACTCCTAAACCCTTATAATCTCAAGGGGTCGTTTACGTTATGGCGCTATTTAGAAGATACATAGACGAATCATTTGTTCCAAAGACATGGTACACACACATAAATTAATTAATAACAACAAATCTATTTATATAGACAGCTCTTAGTAAATACGTACCTACAGCTGTGTCACAGACGAATCTGTCACGCTGGTATTCTGTCTGAAGAGGCCTATTTTACCTAGCATTGAGGCGAAGGTTGATATCTTTTCCTCTGTTGATATACAGGGTGTCCTGCAAACAATGGACAACCGGAGCCCGGTTTGATGACAGCAACTTTAAATTTCGCTCCTCCATACAAATCAACCGGCCGGCTGGCCCGAATCATCTTGCGTTTATTAAACCGGTTTCATAGTGGTTGTCTAGAATGATGTGGCTTATCATAGAAATAGAAATAGAAATAGAAAATTTATTTATTTCAAATAACTTAACTCTAACACCTGGCTTAGCTCCTGGGTAGTCCGTTGTTTGCGGTACGATGACTACGACTGACTTAAGGTCGATTCACACTCAGTGATCCCACGTGTCTGTGACGTCACTGACATGTGTGACTACTCTCTAGAGAATGTATGAAATAATATTTTTCACCGACACGGACCTGTGTCGGATCAGTGGGATCACTGATGTCTGAATTGACCTTTGCTATAAATCGGGGGCGCGGGAGCGCCCTCGCCAAGTCGAGCAAACATAGGCGTCAGTACTCAAGCTTGTTACCATCCCACCACCACGAAAGCAGGACCCATTCAAATATATAATTCCAGTCGTCCGCCAACAGGTGGCGGTGTCTCGGCGCGCAAGTGGGGGGAGACCCCTCGGTGGACGGGGTCGTTGCCCCCGCGCTGCCAGGACCCCAACAGCGGCATATCGTCTAAGTTGTTCCTGGGCGGGCTGCCGTGGGACATCAATGAGCAGGCGCTGTTCCACACCTTCAGGCACTTTCAGCCGGTCAGGTGAGTTGCTCTTTAATCCTCGACGAACAATAAGTTGCAGAGGTTTTCCTGGGCGTTTCTGTATATATTTGGTGACTTCGACGAGATAAAGGTCTTGCGTACATCGCTCAAACGTGTCGTTCGGAAAACATCGTGGGGAAATTTTCATTAATCTATAGCTATGGAAAAAAGTGTGCACGAGTTGTGCCTGTGCCATGTTGTTAAATCTCCGTAAATTCTTATCGGTCGACTGAATTCGAGTTTATAACGCTTCATATGCGATTTCACCAACAGTTACGGGACGCTTAGCTCTTTTAGCTGTCTAGCGCTTATTTCGGAGCCCGGCCTCTTATATTTAGGGGATACCCTATTAGCCTAGATGACCCTTAACTATGATCGTCCAAAGTCCTTAACTTTTGTTCTGTAAAACTTTATGTCCATGTAAAACTTTATGTCCATGTAAGTAGTTTGGAAGTTGCGGGTCGTGGACTTTGGACGGATGGATGGTTGAAGGTCGAGTACTTTAAAGCCGATCGTCCACCTCCAACTAAACTAAGTTAATTTAGCTTAGCTCTGATAGTTGGGCCAGTTTATCATACATTTGCGGTGGACCCACCTGTATAAAAAAACTGGCTTAACTATGCGAGCTAAGCCTATTATGGGCTCTACTCACGATGCAACCTGGCTTGCAATCTGTCGCTGCAACTCATAGAAGGCCGGTTGGCTTGCAACCGGTAGAGAAGGACGGAACAGGAAGATAGATAGACCGGAAGCGAGAAATAATTATAAGCTGCAGCAACAAATCGCGAGACAGATTGCATCTTGAGTAGAGCCCTTTAGGCCCCTGAAATGTTTTTTTCACTTCTCATGCTCTTAAAATTAGTCTTTATGTTGGGTATAAAATAAAATCACTTTTTATGGTCTAGTGCATAAAGTAAAATCTTCGTCTAAAGTGCTATAGCCTCGTATAAATAACCGGCCAAGTGCGAGTCGGACTCGCGCACGAAGGGTTCCGTGCCATTATCTATAAAAAACCGCAAAAAAATAATTGTATGGGAGCCCCCCCCTAAATATTAATTTAATTTTAATTTAATTATTTATTTTTTAAGTAAATTATAAACTCAATAAATTGTGAACATCTTAAGCGTCTACCTGCTACCATTATCAATATCGAGCAAAAATGAGCAAAAAAAATCACGTTTGTTGTATGGGAGCCCCCCTTAATATTAAATTTCTTTTGATTTTTAGTATTTGTTGTTATAGCGGCAACAGAAATACATCATCTGTGAAAATTTCAACTGTCTAGCTACCACGGTTCATGAGATACAGCCTGGTGACAGACGGACGGACGGACAGACGGACAGCGAAGTCTCAGTAATAGGGTCCCGTTTGGCACCCTTCGGGTACGGAACCCTAAAAAAGTGTATTGGCGGGAAGTCCTTATTACTTGTGTTGCAATTTGCAATCGTTTTTTGCAATATGTTTATATGTTTAATTTCCTCACAATCGAAGTGAAGCAGAGTGTATAACTCGTACATAAAACCCATTTTACCCTCGACTTGACTAATACGTCTCGGGTAAAATGGTGCGTTTTATGCACTTGTTGTACAATCTACTATTCTTGCCTGGCTATCTGAGATGCATTCCTACTCTTCCACTCATAACCGTCAGCGTGGAGTGGCCGGAGCGCGAGTCCGGCATGTCGTCCCCGCGCGGCTTCGCGTACGTGCTGTTCGAGAGCGAGTGGCGCGTGCGCGCGTTGCTGGCGGCGTCGCGGCGCGAGGGCAACGACTGGTACTTCCATGTGCACTCCAGCAGCCGGAAGATACGCAGCAAGAAGGTAGGGACACCACTCATACAGCTTTCCAAACAACTTCAATTCGGCAAGTGTACTCAACACATGTCGGACGGGAAGGCGCTGGTAATCATAACACAGGTTTATTACATAGCTTGGTTACAAACAAAAATAAAACCGGCCAATTGCGAGTCAGACTCGCGCACGAAGGGTTCCGTACCATTATCTATATAATTGGAACAAAAAGTAAACTTTAGAAAAAACCGACTTCCACAAACCCTATTTGATTAGATTGAGTTTAATACAAACTGTAACCCCTTATCCCCCCCCCCAGGGGAATTAATTTTGTCAAATCCCATATCAGTGCTACCCCACGCTACTAAGGAACCCCTGTACAAAGTTTCATGGCTCTAGGTCCATCGGTTTAGGCTATGCGTTGCCTGCCCGTCAGCCACGCATTGTATTTGTACCTAGTATTGAGCAGATTCAGACACCTTGTCTTGGACCAGTGAGGTGATATGTGGTCTTCTTCAGCAGTTCCGCATCACAATATTATGCTTACCATGTGCATTTGCACGAGTTATTATGAAAAACACAAAAATCACTATAAGTCTAATCGGTCTAATTTTCCAAATCGGTCCATCCGTTTAGGCGCTATCGAGGCACATACATAAAAAAATAAATAAAAAAAAAACAAACATTCGGACGAATTGTAAACCTCCTCCTTTGGGAAGTCGGTTAAAAAAACCGCAAAAAAACACGTTAATTGTATGGGAGCCCCCTTTATATTAAATTTATTTTGTTTTTAGTATTTGTTGTTATAGCGGGAACAGAAATACGTCATCTGTGAAAATATCAACTGTCTAGCTACCACGGTTCATGAGATACGGCCTGGTGACAGACAGACGGACGGACGGATATCTTGAGATTTTAAGGTACTTTCCCTCCAGGGCCCATTCGTTTGTTCCACCCTGTATATGTGTGATCTGTAACTGTATTTTTCATGAAATACCCAAAAAGTTTTGTTCAAATTATCATCTTATGTCAGAATAACTTTGTAGCTAGTTGAAAAATAACATTTGAATTGATTCAAAGCTTGCCGCGCTTTTAGGGCCTTTAGTACCTACTAAACGCCGCCGTAAGCAGCACTGTCTACAACCTACTCCTACTGGAAAACGTGAGACACCCATCTACAATTTCCGTACAATGAGGTTCACTCACTCATTATGTCAATGTCATGCAGACTGCAAAACATCATTTCAACGCACCAAAGAGTATTTAATTAAAACATCACTGGCAGCCAAACTTGAAGTGGCCAAAAGGAAAAAAATAATTTCTGTGCTCTGAGATTTGTATGACAACAAAAGTAATTAAAAACTATTAATTTTATAATTATTTTCTAAAAGTTCTACATAATAAATAGAGACGTCGTAATTCATCAATTAAAGTCCGGGGACGACATTGCCATATCATTTAAATTTAGTTTCATTAAAAGAAGGCTTACCTACCAAAACAAAATGGCCTTGGTATAAACTTTTCAAGCGTGTTGTGAAGACGTATCTTGTACCGAGACCACTTTCAATTTGTAATATCTCTCGTATTTCAGTATTTGTGGTTGGTGCGGCAACAGATATACACATTCTGTGACAATTTCAGCTTTCTAGCTATTACGGTTCGTGCAGGCGGACCCGGTGACAGACGGACGGACGGACGGACGGACGGACGGACAGCGAAGTCTCAGTAATAGGGTCCCGTTTGGCACCCTTCGGGTACGGAACCCTAAAAATTTGGGTAAAAAAATCCGTCACTTCAAATGCGACTACGAAGTAGGCATTATTAACGCTGTCAAATCAGTTTTCCCGGAATCAATTGTCAGTGGATGCTACTACCACTACCAAAGAGCTGTTTGGAAGAAAGCGAAAGAGTTAAAAGTAAACAGAAGTAGTGAAGAAAGACATTGTTAGAGAGGCTGCCATTTTACCTTTATTGCCAGCACAGTTTATTCCCAGCACAGTTTATTCCAGATGGGCGTCAATTGATTATGGAAAAAATGGAATCTATTCATACCGATAGTAAGCAAAATTTCAAAAAATATTACGAGCGGCAATGGTTCCGATTGAGTCCTTCAATTTTAAGTTGTGCCAATCAACCTCACCGGACGAACAATGCTTTGGAAGGATGTTCAGTTAGTTCAGTTCAATTCAAAATTTTTATTGACCATAAAATCATACATATTACTTAGTCAAGATTACTTAGATGGCATCACAGAATTAACGTTCTAATACCAAAGCGACCAAGCCTGTTCAACTTCATCCAAAAGTTGCGTAAAGAAGCCCGACACAGTGATTCAAGGCTCAAAAATAGCCTCTTCCACCATTCACGAAACCGCCGATCGCGTGATATAAATTTTGACAAAAAATATAAAAATGTTTTGAAGAAGCTAAACAATTACGAAATATCGGTTGAGGATTTTTTCAAGAAATTAATCTATACAGGTTTAACCACGTATTTTTACTTCATTATTATTATTTAAAAAGGAGAAGTAACTTTTTATTTTTTTCTAGGTAAATTGACAACGTAATAATTTATCATTGTTTTGTTAATTTGGTGTTTAATTTTTTTGTTTACTTTGAATAAATAATGAATGATGTAAGGTAACTGGCAGTATTTTTGATCCATCCTTCTTCAGAAATTTGACAAATGACAAGACCGATGTCAAAGGTACAATCTGTCCAAAGCAGAATCTGTCCAAAGTAGAATCTGTCCAAAGTAGAATCTGTCCAAAGTAGAATCTGTCCAACGTAGAATCTGTCCAAAGTAGAATCTGTCCAACGTAGAACCTGTCCAAAGTAGAATCTGTCCAAAGTAGAATCTGTCAAAAGTAGACTATAATGTCCAAAGTAGAATCTGTCCAATGTAGACCAAACGTAGAATCGCACCTGAAAGTATTCTAATACACACAATACCATTTCTGTCACTCAGTATCTTTTTATGTGACGGGAACTATCATTATTATGATAAAATTTATTAAAGCATTATTAAAGCTGACGCAGTTCACATTTTACTGCACTAGTTTACTCACTAAATCCCGTGTGGCAGGTGCAAGTGATACCGTGGTCGGTCCGCGACGCGTCCTGGGTGGGCTGCGGCTCGGCCCGGCTGGAGCCGGCGCGCACGGTGTTCGTGGGAGCCCTGCACGGCATGCTGAGTGCCGCCGCGCTGGCACGGATCATGGATGACTTGTTCAGCGGGGTTGTTTATGCGGGTGAGTACAGTAGCTATAGTTACAATTGATCCCGTGGTCGGTCCGCGACGACAGTTTCTCAGTGAAAGCACTTCTATTTCTATGCAGTTCGCCATTGCGAGCTAAGCGGACTCCGTACGGAGTCCGTTCCGCTCGCAGTGGAAGGCCGGCATTAGTCTGTCTCGGAACATGCGACGATTCTGAAGTTTCTACACGCCCCCAGTCGCTTCTGGACAAAAGAGTCCTTTGACTTTGACAGTGGGTACCAAGACGTCAATTAATGTCTGTTGCAAGGGGATGAGAACTTAATTTCCCCTAATTTTAATGTCATTTTTTTTTCCTTTTCGGCTAGTAGAATGACAATCTCTCGACTCAAAGGGAGTATTTGGGTCATAAGTAACCTGCAATAAAGATTTATTATTATTATTATTAAATCTACAGTCTATTCGTGATAAGAATGCAGTGAAATTTAAATTTTAATCTGTTAAAACACACTCACAACCTTCGCGTTCGAAAGTTTGCCTTCAACCGGTCACTGTGAACTTGGCTTAATTTTGATTTGATTAGTTACGAGGCGTGGCTAGGCCGCCGGACAGTGATGGCTTTACTGCATTCTTATAAGCGAAATGTTCTCCCTTTCCAGGCATCGACACGGACAAGAACAAATACCCGATCGGCTCCGGCCGCGTCACGTTCAATAACGTGCGCTCGTACGTGCGCGCCATCTCGGCCGGGTTCGCCGTCATCGAGACGGACAAGTTCACGAAGAAGGTGCAGCTGCTGCCCTACCTGGAGGACTCCATGTGCTCCGTGTGCAACCTGCAGCAGGGACCGTACTTCTGCAGGGAGCCTACTTGCTACCGGTGAGGCTTTATACACAATTCAATTCAAAATTCTTTATTTCACACAATAATTGATATAGTTGGATTAATAGAAAGCATATGTACAAAGGCGAGCTTATCTCTAAAAAAAGATTTCTTCCAGCATCCAGGCGTGACAGGAAAATGTATATGGCAAGGGTAGGCAGTGCACTAACTACTTAATTTAAATAAAATACACAAGATTTAAGTTAAATACCTATAAATACATAGTCTGGTCATAAGTTTTGTCACATATGGAAAGTTAAATAAATGACACAATGAGTTACGCACTACAACCATTTATATATCAAATGAAAGGGTACAAAATACAGATTTAAACCACACTAAAATTATTCAAAATTTCCTCCTCTGGCTTCGATACAAGCCTTCAATCTGCTAGGCCAGTCATCAATCCAAGTACGCACGACATTCATGTCAATATCGGCGACTGCTTTAATCAGAGATGCTTTAAGTGACTCCAAATTGCGATGGGGTTTAGCGCAGACCTTCTCCTCTAAGTGCTGCCATATTTTATAATCCAAAGGATTCAAGTCTGGACTGGAGGAGGGCCAATCCTTGTGCCTGATAAAGACGATTCCATAGGTCGTGAGCCAGTTTTGGGTACTTTTCGCCTTATGGGCCGGTGCAGAATCCTGCTGGAAAACCCAGTGCCTATTTTTGAACATTGTCTGTGAAAGAGGTTCCACAATGTTTGTTAGGACTGTGTTTTGATATACGAGGGCACTGGTTTTCACTCCTTTTTCACAAAAAAACACCTCTGTTGGCCCAAATAGGAGACCCCAAGCCAAACCATGAATGCCGAAGGGTGATGGCCACGCTGAACACGTGGCACACGTTTGCTCGTTTCTTCACTAGACTGTGCATACACTTTATCATTTTGTTTTTTTGTAACTCTCCTCAACATTAAAAAATTTTTCGTCCGAAAAAAGTATTTCGCGGTATTTTTTACCTGCGTACCGCCTTAACAAAACCCGGCATCTTTCGAGTCTGATTTTCTTCAGCCGTGCGTTAAGAAAATGTGCTGTTCTTTTTCTGTAAGCACGCAGTCCTAGGTCTTCATTCAATACTCTTTTAACAGTGGTTCTGCTTAGTCCCATCTGCAGAGCCAACATTTTTTGCTTGCGGACAGGATTTCGTTGGATTCGCGCCTTCACTGCTTTAATGACCGCTGGAGTCCGAACAGTACGAGGTCGACCGCTTCTTTGTTTATCATCTAAACTTGAATCTTCCCTGAATCGTTTGATACTACGATAAATGAATCTCAGTGGAATTTTCAAATTTTTCAGCAGTTTAAAAATCACTGTTGGTGCGTGGCCGCAACGATGCAATGCAATTATTGCGACTCTGTCTTCTTTGCGCGTCCACTCCATATTGGAAAATGAAGAATATTCCAGAAAACCTGTATTTTTATTTTCTTGAAATATTCAAATTTCGAATTCCCATAACTTTTTTTGTGGCCTCTATTCTAAATTCGAAATTTTACCCATGTGACAGAACTTATGGCCCGACTATGTATAGAAAAAAAAGTGCTAAATACATACCGATATACACTTTACATAAATATATACGAATTCTTTTAAGAAAGTGAGAGGTAGTGCTCTTTATTTAATACGTTTCTTAAAAGAGAAATGTGTGGGACTGTCTCTAATAGTGCAAGGAAGCTCATTCCAAAGCCGAACGGCCCGCAGCCTAACAGGGTGCTCATACGCAGCGGTGTTATGCCGCGGAGATAGTGTGAGATCTACGGAGCCGATCTCCCGAATAGAGAACTCAAAGCGGTCTCGAAGGTTTATAAACTCTAATCCTAGCCCGAGTTGCACGAAACAAGTTTAAAATTTTAGCATAGCATAGCATCGGAAACAAATGACAATCCTACGAGATTCTCGTCCTTAAATCAGTAAGGTGACAACCTTAAACAAAACTCGTACAACTCGGGGTTTTTCTTAAAAACGCTCGTCAGAAATCCTAAGAAATTTTCTATATTTCCAGTGTGAATGAGAAATTAAGTTGCTCTGGTCAAGTCTGTTTCACAGTGAAAGTTGTTCAGAATGATAGCTAACCCCCTAAAATGACTACACCTTTTTGTTACATCCTGTATATCCAAAAGCCTGACAAAAAAAAACCTTGTGTCACTCCTATCTCAATCTCACTCGTATCCGGGTTAAAGCCAACCTCCCTCTGCGGATACTCACAGGGTGTAACAGAAAGGTGCAGTTATATTTTAGGGGGTTGTTAGAGAAGCCTAACCCCACGTCACTCCCCAGCTACTTCTGCCGCTCGTGCTGGCAATGGCAGCATCCCCACGACGAGCACGAGTCCGAGAAACTCACGCGCAACTGCAAGAGTAACGCGCCGCAGCTCGTCACTCAGGCCCGGCATTCTGGGAGCGAGCATAGCGCGTACAACGGGTACAATGGGACTATGGAAGGTGAGGCGACGTAGATATATATATACTTTCATTTAAACCCACATTAGGCTTCACTGGGTCCTTAGTGTCTACTTTCATTAGTTTCTACCCCCATCAGACTTCACTGACCTCTTAAGTGTCTACTTCCATAGTTTCTACCCCCATCAGACTTCACTGACCTCTTAAGTGTCTACTTCCATAGTTTCTACCCCCATCAGACTTCACTGACCTCTTAAGTTTCTACTTCCATAGTTTCTACCCCCATCAGACTTCACTGACCTCTTAAGTGTCTACTTCCATAGTTTCTACCCCCATCAGACTTCACTGACCTCTTAAGTGTCTACTTCCATAGTTTCTACCCTCATCAGACTTCACTGACCTCTTAAGTGTCTACTTCCATATTTTCTACCCCCATAAGTCTTCATCGAGCCATTAAGTGTCTACTTCCATTAGTTTCTACCCCCATAAGACTTCACTGAGCCCCAGACGCGTCTTGCGGCTGTCTACGAATTAACACCTCAATCGTTCCAAGTCAAATTCCGCTATCAATAACTCCCGTCTCACAACAAGCTTATAGCAATCTCGACTCTCTCTTCAGGCACCCCGTCTCCCCCTATGAGCGGCAGCGAGTATTCCCCCCCCGGTACCAGCGGGGGCGAGTATTCCCCCCCCGGCGCGGGCGGCGGCGACTCCCCCTCGCCGTGGCAGTGACTCCGGCCGAAGCGCTATTAAGTTCGGCGCGAAGCCAGGGGTCCTTTGTTGGTGCGGCCGCGTTTGTTGCTGACGACTTTGATTATGTCTTTGATCGACGTTCCTAAAGTTTCTACCATAAAATCGTACACGTTAATAAGTTAGGAAAAGGAAAGGGAGGCATAGCTCATTTCGTACGATTTTATAGCAAAAACCTAAAACACATTGAGATAGGGACTATGTTTACTTCGGGTACCTAAACAGCGTTTATTTATAGCTTAACCGGTATAAAATTACAAAATAATTAGTGATTTGTTTAAAAGATTCGTGCAATATCGAGCTACCATACTTTTCTAATTGTAACTTTGTCAAACAAATAAGATGTAATACAAAACATTAGCAACAATAGTGGTCGCAGCGGGGCTGTCTACCTTCTACCACCAGACCACTCGTCTGAATTACTCGTGGTCCTTATTAGGTGACTATCACACATTCAATGTTCATTTGACCGCATTACTGTCGTAAGGTGCTATCTGACAAAGATTTGATTTTATTGGGTTCAAAAGCAGTGTTCGTTTTAAAACTGTTTTACGGTATCAAAATTGTACCCACATAAGATAGCAAAAGACTAATTGGTTCTATTAGAATCGACAGATAGTCTTTCTGTACGTTTCTGATATTCAAGTGATGAACTATTGCAGAATCAAGATGTATTAGGAAGTTTTAGGTTATATGATGATTTTCTTTTGAGAATTAATATTTTGTTTATAATCCATGTTTTCCGGTGTGGAGTTATCGATTAAAGATCATGTGCTTCATATTCAATAGATCTACACCAAATTATGTTTTTGATATTATTTTTACTGTTATTAATGTGGTTTCTGGATCATCTGAATCATAAATGAATTTTTGTAATTTTACATTATATGTATACGAAGATATTTATTTCCAGTGAGGAATCTAATTTATTTTTTGTTAAATTCGCAGTGTAAGTTGGTTGCAATCTATAATCATAAATCTAACGACTCGAAATTCTACCTATAACTTCAATTAAGTTCTTGAATATTAAACGTTTTTTTATGCCTCAATGAATTTCCCGTTCTGGCATACGACGTAGTATTGCAGTCAACTTTCACTGCTTTTAGATATTAGGTTAGGTACAGTTTAGTGTAGTTGAGAAGTTAATAGACTCTAGATTAGTTCAGACTCCATTCCTAATGTAACTTGCCTTTTAGACGAAATTCAGAAAATATTCGGCGAACTTTTAAAAATGCATTTACGAAGTATTTTAGATATATTTTTCGCTGCTGTTACGCTATCCGCGTAGGTGTTTAGTAAAATTTTACATGTGCCTCAACCTAGATGCTGGGTAATTTTAATCGATTTTATGGTGCCTGATAGTTTTAGGCCTTTAGGCTGTCCATTGTTACTGATATGCTAATTTTAATGTCACTAAAGGGCTTTTAAAACTTTCAGATCCGTGTGTTTTATGGTATTTTAGAAATATTCCTGATTGTTGATTTTACGCTTTTTTGTTTACGAATCTTAAATTATACAATGTTAAAAATATAACTACAATAAATGATTGAAATTTACTTTATTGTTTTATTTACAGTAGGCAGCGGCAGCATTCTCTATCGCATCTCAAAAATCAACTTTTCAGATTTTACATGTTCGTTATTTCTATATTGTACTCGCATGACAGTAAAAATAGCCTAACATAGAAAAAATATGTACAAAGGCGAGTACGTAGTACGTTCCGACGTATTCGGCTGATACTTAGCACAGGGCGCTCTCAACCCATATACAAACCCTTCGTAAAAAGATGGCGTGAGGAGTAAGATTTGTAGTTAAAATACTTCTAGGTGGCGCTAATCGTTAAATAAATCCTATATACAGACGGCCAAATAAAAGATCAACTTACTTTACGATTTATTTATTCGTTCATGGTAGTTTTTAGGGTTCCGTACCCGAAGGGTGCCAAACGGGACCCTATTACTGAGACTTCGCTGTCTGTCTGTCTGTCTGTCACCAGGCTGTATATCATGAACTGTGGTAGCTAGATAGTTGAAATTTTCACAGATGATGTATTTCTGTTGCCGTTATAACAAAAAATACTAAAAAACAAAATAAATTTAATATTAAGGGGGGCTCCCATACAACTAACGTGATTTTTTTGCGGTTTTTATAGATAACGGTACGGAACCCATCGTGAGCGAGTCCGACTCGCACTTCGCCGATTATTCATAATTATTTACATGTTTCTCGTTTAACAACTCCAGTTACAGCAGCTCGAATGCTAGCTTTTTAAAAACCATGCACGGCCC
>OY735258.1:1634937-1971294 GCA_963457715.1 Argyresthia albistria
GGAACCCTGGTATACAGACCGGGAACCTGCGTAAACAGTGTATAAATCCGATTAACAGTCTAAATATGTTAAACTATTTCTCAAATTCAAATCATTTTTGTATTGTGTTTGTATGGGAAATTCACGCGGTTACCGGTCTCTTAAGTACTGCAAGCAGGCTCAGCCTATCCATAAACTAGGATTACAACCTGATTTACCTATGAAGTCCACGAGAGACCACTGTATGAGCCGCTCTGTGAAACTCGCCCCGAGACAACATGGCACTGGCCAGTAGCCAGATATCGTCACCACTGGCAACACCATTACCGCCGCCCGCCGCCGCCGCCGCGTCCGCCCAGAAGAATGCACTCGTCCATTGCCCCTATAGGTGTTTCAACTTTATTTTACTGGTGGCCATTCTCTCATTCCTCAGATAGCATTTATCTGTCTGTTTATCTTGGGCTTTTGACATTTCACACATACAAATACTGTTAAAAAAAGTTGAAATCTGACTGTTTATTCATCTCTTAAAATACTGGCCGATAAATAACAAAGTTATTAGTATAATTATACTATCTAAAAAAAGGTTATGTTAATTGGGAAGTGAGTAGGTTAAGTTAGCAGTGTAGGCAGTGATATTGGTTCTAATATTAGCCAAAGTCAGAGAAACGGTACCTACTACCGGATTAGTGCGTATACACGTAGAACGCTGGCTACCTGCGCTTATCGGCGCCGGTCCGCGCGGGTAGTCGGCGCAGGCAGTCTATATTTTATCAATATCTAACTTTTGCATGAGTGTAGGAAACCAATGAAGGTGATGTATTTACCAGCTCAGAGTACTGCTTCACCAGGGAGCGCATGAAATCCACGTTTATAAACTCGGTCGTGGTCTTGGGACTAGTTTCACTTTTCGACATGGTGTAGCGGCTTGAATCGCTGATGTGAGTTTTAGTTAGGCTTAAGAATAACAAGTAGAATTCGCACACAGCGACTTCTATTACTCTCAAAGAACTGATTTTGTTTGTTAGCGAATTTAGCGATCAGTCGATTCCGTCCGGCAAGTTTATTTTGTTTTGGCCGTTGACGTTTGTTTTTTTAAACGATGATTTTTATTGCCATATACAAATATACCCTTTTTTAAATAAGCTCCATTTAGACGAAAATTCTGAAGGAGGTTAACCGGCCGGGGGACTCCATTTAATTTGTATTGTAATTTGTAAAGTAATAAATATCTCTCGTATTTCAGCATTTGATGTTCTTGCGGCATCAGTATACACAACTGTGAGAATTTCAACTTTCTAGCTATTACGGTTCGTGCTCTATCTAGGACCCTCTGATCTGATGGACAGACAGACGGACGGACGGACAGATGGACAGCTTGCCCGTTTGGAACCCTACGGATACGGTACCCTAAAAATCAACTTTTGAAAACGGTTAGTGTAAATAGTGCCTTAGCCGTTAATGAACCGTAGCGCGTGTGCGTTTAGTGTCATGCCATTTTAATTTCCCCGGGCGCTCGCTCGACGCATGCTGACATTTTTGACAGTTTGAATTTTGATGACGGAAAGAAAAAGGTTATACACAGAAAAAGAGGGAATAGGCTGAAATATTTGATTTATTTATTAACTATAATTAATTAATCGTTAAGAAAAGCGTAATTTTAACTTTTAGTGTATTGTTAACTCCTTGCATTTGTTTCTGTGAAGTGTCGGTTACCTGGACATAAGCGACGTCTATTAGGTTAGGTGGTCGGTGAAACATGTTAGTAAAATTGGAATAGAACATGACTGAAAGAAAAATGTGCAAGTTCTACAATTTGAATGTTCCTGAGCGACGATCGGGTGAGGCTGGCGCGACCCAGAACCACGGAAACGGAGACGAGGACGACCGAGAGGACGCTATGCCTACATCGGTGCCAGTCCATGAACACAAGTTAGAGTACAGCTATTGGATGTGGTTTTCACGACGGCCACCTGCCAGGGAGCTGTCCACCTCCACAACTGGTTATGGACAGGTCTGTATCACCTGCCACATTCACAACAGGAACTGGTTTGAAGCTGTGAACTGTACTTACTTAGTCAATACTTATCAAATTATTCATCAGATTTCACTGTCTCATCAGTAACAGGTCAAATGAAGATGCACAATTACATGTTGACAAGCCAGGATTTGTTGACTGATCTGTATTATAATTCACCATAGAGCAGCTTAAGGTATGGCCATAGTGGCCATTCCATGTCTAATTATGCGGTGCGAACAAAATATTTATTTGGCTGGATTGATCTGTAGGTCCGAAGGATGGATATAAGAAGTGGAGCCACCTGGATTTGTGATGCAGGGGCAAGAGGGGGAGGGGTAAAGTTTGTATGGACAAAAAATATACTTGACCTATAAAGCTGTAATTTGGCAGGCAGGTAGTTTAAATATCCAGGACGTAAGTACAGAATTTTATTTGAAGTCCTGCCTCCACGAGGGGCAAAAAAGGGGGCCGAAGTATGTATGAAATACAAAAAAATAAAGATACTTAATTTCAGTTTTTTTTTCAAAAGCTTGCCCCCCCTTGCAAGAGGCAAATTAAGTAATAATTTAGGAATTAACTTTTTTACAATAATTATAGGCTTTCTGTATGAAAGTGTCCATAATAACCTTTAAAATAGATTCTTCATATTCCTTTTATACGAAAACAATACCAAACACACTGTATAAACTTTAGCCCCCTTTTTTGCCCCCACAAGGAAAAAAATAATTACTAACTTACTTTCTGGATCTTTAAACTACCTAATTGCCAAATTACAGCTTCATAGGTCTGTGTTTTTTTTTGTATTTTGCACAAAATTTAGCCCCCTTTTTTGCCCCCACAAGGAAAAAAATAATTACTAACTTACTTTCTGGATCTTTAAACTACCTAATTGCCAAATTACAGCTTCATATGTCTGTGTTTTTTTTTGTTTTTTGCACAAAATTTAGCCCCCTTTTTTGCCCTTTGTGGGGGCAAATCTTTAAAAATAATTACTGAACTTATGTCCTGGTTCTATAAACTTCTTACTTGGCAAATTACAGCTTCATAGGTCAAGTATTTTATTTTTGCCCATACAAACTTCACCCCTCTTGCCCTGCACCCCAAATCCAGGTGGCTCCACTTCTTAAATCCTTCCTATGAAAATGAAAATATAAAATAAAAATCTTTATAATTCACACAACCATTATATTAGACATAAGTTGCACAAGTCCCACACTAGGTCTCCCTGTGTCGTGGATACTCGGCTAAACTAAATATGATGAACATTTCTTGCACAAAATAAAAAAAGTTATAAGTAATAATTAAAATCTTAACCTAACTTAGGTAAGTAAGACAGGTGTATTTTTCAGTGTGGTGGACAATGATTCAGTATCTTAATACTTATAATAAAATAATACATGTTGTAGTATTCCTTTAAATAAGTACATGTTTTGAAGGACCCTCAAACTTAGATCAAAGCCAAACAACCGGTAGGTGGCCCCTGAAAGGAAATAAAGTATCCCCTAAAGATATAGGGATTGTTGATGAAATCGGCCATAAGTTTCTGAAACTATACACTAAAATATCAAGTCAAACATATTGTTTTGGCTTTTACTTGTGACTTTTTGAAGGATGACAGGGAATGTGTTAACTTACCAAAGATTACAATCAGTCTCCAATTAATTATGTGAACATTTAAATATCCTAATTAATTAGGTTTGTTGTGTTGTTGATAATTCAGTCCTGATATTAGGATTTTTTAAATCTCAATACATATAGGAAATGTACAATTACAAAACTATTATATCTTCCTATCACAAAAGTACCTATGCAATGACTTATGTAAGTAAAGTGGTAGGTAGTAAGTGGTAGTAAAGTGGTAGGTAGTAAGTGGTAGTAAAGATCAATGCTCTCTATTGCCACGCTACAGCCTTCCTACTATTAGTAAGTAGTTACTTCTTCATTTATTGCACAAAACAATGGAAAACATACAAATAAACATAGTGTGGGGTACAGGAATTTGCCTTCGGAACATCACTATATATTTCAGTCGTGTACACATAGAAAATACATTGCCTTTGTATTTTAAATTGTCTTTCTATCATATATTTTCTGTATGTCTGTTTTAACTGTTGTAATTCACCATTAAAGAATTAAGAATAAAAATACCTTATGTACACCTCGCGTCACGTAAAAAAAACGCTGGAGGCGAAGGAGCGGCGCATAGCAATAGCGTCCTTATGAGCATGGGTACACTGGCGTGATTCCCAAAAAAGGATGTGGTGTTATGCATGGCAACAGCGTCCTTACGTGCATGGGCACACAGGCGTAGATCGCCTAACATCGCTCAGCCAGCGTTCTTTTTAGATGACGCGAAGTATACCACCAATAGTGTTAATGTCGCAGTTAGTTGGTTAAATCAGACACTAACACACTAGACACTAATTAAAGATAGAAATTTAACCAAGTCGTTAAAGTTCCGTCAGACAAGTGAGTGAACGAAACGTTTAACGAGTTGTCTAAACCTTCCTAGGCAACAAAACGCATTTCAACTTTTCCAGGGTAATAAGCAACCTATTAGTTTTGTGAAACTACATGGGGTCGCCTCGCTCGGCTCAGCTTCGCTCGGCTCCGGGTGGTTCATAAGGTTGTGACCTAACACAACCTATCTTTAGCATTGGCACAGAAAGTGACCTAACCTAAAGCAATCAAATCGGTTTTGTGAAACGACTAATCGTGAAATAATCATGGCGGAGTCGACAACATGTTTACAATTGCACCAAAGACCAATGAAACAAAAAAACCACTGAACACAACAAACCAACTTGCACAACGTTTGCCAAAAAGATAGACTTTGAAAGTAATCAGCTGTTGTGTCGTGCGTGACGCCATCTTGTTTTAACCAACACGCTGGCTTTCGGTAAGACAGATCGTTAAGGCCGATACACACTACCAAAACGCCACGCCACGCCACGCCACCCGACGCGTGTCAGTATGTATCTATCCCATATATACTCTATGGTCAGAAACACACAGAAAACACGCCATGTGATTACACGCGGTAACATCCAATCGAATTGGATCAGCGTGTTACCGGGAGAGGGGGAACACACGCCACCCGATGCACACACGCAGTGTGTTTCTAGTTAACACGTGATGCCACGCGTCATTCTTTCGAGAACACTCCTAGGGATAAGATATTTTTTGTTAGATTTTGTTTAAAAACTGGTTTAAAATGTTGCAAGAACGATTAATAGAATTAGTGAAACGTCCTCAGAGGAATGAACACACACATCAATACACTTCCGTCCTTCGCGAAGCTATGACTTGCGTGTTGTAGCATCACGTGGCGTGTTGCTAATGTGCACGACGTGCGTTGGGTGTCGACACGACACTTTGCGTCGTGTTTTGGTAGTGTGTATCGGCCTTTAAAAGTTTTCGACGATGCTTTATTTAAATCAAAATGCTAGTGAAGTTCAAGTTCATTTTTTTTTTATTGACTATAAAATCATACATATTACTTAGTCAACGTCAATATAATATTGATATTTTTTTATACTACCGCCCGTTCGAAAGTTGTGGGCTTAGGAATGGAGCAAAGAAGGGCAAGAAACTCCCCCGTACCTCTTTTAAAATGTCAGAGCCTTAAAAATACAATGTATTTCTACTTAAGTCTAAGGAAATATACCGAGGAGAGACGTACTGACTCAGTCCATCGCCCCTCTTTAGATTTCTGTACGCTGAGATGGTAAAGACCGTGCAGTTTTATCATCTAAATATTCTTTTACACTGTAATAAGACTTCTTCAATAAACCGTTTTTGACATAGTTTTTGAACCTCCTTTCTGGTACGGGTACGACGGTGTGACTTGGTTAAATGTCGGTCTTTAATTAGTGTCTGATTTAACCAACCAACTGCGACATTAATAGGACTACCGGTGACATTCCAGGCGCTGCGGATGGTAGGGCGGGTGGCGACAGTAGAGCAGTGGTGGGGTCTCTACTCGCACCTGGCGCGACCCGCCGAGCTGCCTCCGCTGTCCGACTTGCACCTCTTCAAGTTGGGCATCAAACCCATGTGGGAAGACCCCGCTAACGTCAACGGTGGCAAATGGGTACGTCTCACTCTTGTTAACCCTTAATTAGTCGCGTGGGGGGTCGCACACCCCATGTTGTCTGCCAAAACTGTGTCACCGAAAACCGGATGTTTTAAAAGTTAATTACTTAATACTAAAATATATATTTTTTTGTATCAAAAGGGTTTAGGAGTCGATTAATATATAAGTTTAAAGATTCATACAAGTCTGAGTTTCCATGCAAATGACGTTTTATTCCTATAAACGTATCTGGGGTGTTGAACACCCCACGCGACTAGTTATGTTACTTTTTTGGCGCGACTAACTAAGGGTTAAGAATAGGAATGAGAATAATTTAACATAACACAAACAAACATTTACATACATTGCTTCTGCTACACTAGGATTCCCTGTGTCGTGGGAACCAGAAACAGCGACATCACAAACATGTAAACATCCAAGACCTGGGGTTTTATTTTTGTCCCCAGCCGGGATTCGAACCCGGGACCTCTCGCATGGTAGGCAGATGCGCAACCGCTGCACCACAGAGGTCGTCATAGTGTCACGCCTTTTCCCATACGGGGTGGCACAGGCACATCTGTGCCCACTTTTAGCCAGTGATTCAATACTCCATTTTGCGTGACAGGGGGCAAGCCCATCGCCGCAGCTACGAAGTAATGAAGGTTTCCTCACGATGTTTTCCATCACCGTTAGAACGTCCGTTTAATGTACCTACTTTAAGATAAATGACATCTCATTGGTACATAATTCATAATTTCTTTATTGCACACAAAAAGTTACATAGGACAGTAAAAATGATAGAAAACGTGTACAAAGGCGAGCTTATCTCTAATAAGAGATCTCTTCCAGCAAACCAAATAGGGATGAGACAGGTGGATTGCTGAGCAGGAGTAGACCCATGTGTACAATGTAGACTACATAAACTAGTGCATACTTATATAAATAAATATGAAATATATTTATATAATATACATAAACTAATAAATACTACATGGTCAGCACCGGGATTCGAACCTGCATCTCCTGCGTGAGAGGCAAGTATGAAACCCACTGGACCACGGAGTTCTTTAGAGAATAATTTATTGTTCAAAATTATGGGTTTACAGATTCAAGGTCCCTGCCTCCTAAAGTAAAGTAGGAAAACCTAAAAAATAAAACATTAGTAGTAGTTAAACAGTGAGTTGATATCATGCTTTTATGAACAACTCATTGTCTCTGCGTTAGAGTTCAGAGGAAATGAACGTTATGATATCAATACCATACACAAAAGTCACTGTCATTTTTGAACACCTACTTTTTCGATGTATATTTTTTCCTGCTAGAGTATGGCTAGTCTAATTAGGACGAGTTCTTTTCTATAGCGGCCACACTGCTGTATGAATCTGTAGGTAAACTGACCAGTAACCCTTTGGAATGACAAATTTCAGATTTTTGTCGGTAACATATGTATAACGAGTACGTATATCCGGTGACATAAAAAAATATACGGTGTTACAAGTATCAGAATTTTTAAATTTGCCGCGCTTTGCGATGTTCAATTCTAAATAGCCTCTAGTCTGTGCTACCTACACTTCAAATTCAAATAGGAATGTTATGCGCCTGCAGCCTGTTTATGCTAAAGATGCATTATTATTTTTATTATCATGTAATAGTTCAAACAATGCACAATTAAATCAATTGGTTCCATCCATTTCACTTCAAGATAGAATTATAGGTACCTACTGAAGTCTCGCAATGAGGTGTATCAAATTACGTAATTAGCTGCATGAATAAATATTTATTTATTTATTTATCTACAGTGATCGGATATTCGGATGCATATTTACCTAAAGTTTGTTTTTTGCTGTAAAAGTATGGAAGCGGCTTCATAATATAATTTATCTAAAAAAAACCGGGTAAAAAGTATCTCGATATTGTGTAACTTATCGGATGCATATTCATTTAGTGTTAATGTTTGATCCCTGATCCAATTATGTGTATGTAAGGGTACTAAGGGAACAATAGGGTGTGTTGTTTGAAAAAAAAAAACAATTTGAAAAAAAAAGTTTTATTAAATTATATTTGTATCTACCATTTTAACCACTGTCTATCACTATCATTTGTTCACTTAAGTCGGGAGTTTTCGTAAACAAAGTGCATTCCATATTAGCCAACACCTGAACTTTAGGTAAATATGCATCCGAATATCCGATCACTGTTTATCTATCAAAGCCTACCGCACAAATCAAAATAATGTAAGCAGAGAACTTAGACTAGACATAGGCCAATTAAAAGCTTCTATTTTGTAGGCCGAACATATGGTAGTGAACTTAAACAATCAAAATAAAATAAAAAGGGGGTAATTTATAAGTACCGGGTTCAAAGTTAATATGGGGATGGGGTGGGAATCTGTGTAGGGGTGTGTTTGTGTGTGTATGATGTCATGTGTGTGTATGATGTCAATGTCTGTGTATGATATATATTCTAACACATCATCCTCCACCTGACATTATTTATCCCCTGATTAGTTTAATTAACTCTTACGACGCGCAGGAAGTACAACGGTGATGGAAAACATCGTCAGGAAACCTTCATTACTGTGTGGCGCTGGCGATCGCCACCTCGTATGAGAAACGGCGTGTTTGTCATGTTGTATTGTATTTTTAACCCCCGCCCGACGAAGGAAAATAGTACTTTATGCAACTAGTGCATAAAGGACGGATTTAATGCGAGGGCCATAGATGAATCGCGAGCGTAGCGAGTGATTCAAGTGTTATAATCCTCAGCGACGCGAGTGATTCATGGCCCTCGCTATAAATCCGTTTTATTCAAGTGTTGCTACTATACTTTATACCACGACAACGAGTAAAAACTTTTATTCTAATGTTATACTCCTTGTCGACAATCATTAAAAACAAAACATTTCCATACAGGCACATACATTGCTTCTGGCCCCACACTAGGATACCCTGTGTCGAATACACCAGAAACAGCGACATCACAAGCATGTTGACATCCAGAACTGGGGTTGTTTTTGTCCCCAACAGGGATTCGAACCCGGGAATTCCAATTAACTTTTAAAGTAAGAGAGTAAAAAAATATGCTGTGTATCTCACTCAATACACACTTTCAACGATAGATAGATAGATTTTATTCACTTTTACTAATGCAAACAACCTGTTGTACGATACTTTACGATATGTCCATGTACCCACGCATATTTAACAATTACTGTACCCTGTTCGCACGACTGCCAGCATCACGCTCAAACCTCCGTGGTTTATGTGATGTAAATGTACTTAATTAATACTGTTATCTCCATTTGTTATATGAAAAAAAATACGAAAATGTGTTTGAACAAAATAAAATAAGCAGTTTTTAAGACATAAAACATTTATCAAAAACCGCAAAAATAACTTTGTCATTCATAAAGCACCATGAAAAAATCAAAGTTACAACACAAACATCCAGTCATATAATTACTTGCTACTACGGAACCCTACATGGGCGAGTGCGACTCGCACTTGGCCACTTTTTTGTTGGTTCCATTCGATTAGTTTCTTGAATGAACCACGTAACGCGGGGTTGCGTGTTGTTCGCAGGTGGTGCGCCTGCGCAAGTCGCAGACGGGGCGCGCGTGGGAGGACCTCTGCATGGCCATGATGGGCGAGCAGTTCATGGTGGGCGCCGAGCTGTGCGGCGTGGTGCTCTCCGTGCGGTTTCAGGTACAAGTGCAGGTGGTGCGCCTGCGCAACTCGCCGACGGGGCGCGCGTGGGAGGACCTCTGCATGGCCATGATGGGCCCATTTCGAGGTGTCATCGATGAATTGTTATTCGACGAAATGTAACTCGAAATGGGGTAGTGAACCCATTTCAATCATCCAACACAACACCTATTTTGCAACTACTCAACATGTGAACCCTACCGCTAATAGATAGGCTCTTCTTCCTCAAGCGCTTATAGTGGCCTTTGTGCATTCCCTCTGCGCCTGCTCGTCTAATCCAGCCACTGCTCTAGCCGGAGTAGGAGGCCCTGGTGTTCGCTAACGGTGTGTTGTGTCGTCCCACCCGGCAGGAAGACCACCTGGCCGTGTGGCACCGGACGGCGGCGGACGCGGCGTCGGCGGCGCGCGTCCGGGACACGCTGCGGCGCGTGCTGCAGCTGCCGCCGGCCGTGCCCATCGAGTACAAGGCGCACGGCGACTGCCTGCGCGCGACCAGCAAGCGCGACCAGGTACCACGCACATTTTTTATTTATTTATTACACACATGCTTGCGACATAACAGTTAAAACTAAATCGACACAAACAGACAATAAATTAAAGGACAAAGAAACAGGTTACAAAAGTATAGACGTTACTTATTTATAACATAAACAAAAAGTGGCGACCTTTGCGAATCCCGTCAAAGAACACTGGAACAAGTCCACCTCAGTCCTCTCCGAAATATCATTGAAGAGAGCGAGCGCCCGCATCACCGGCGCCTCCAGCACATAGGGTTACCATCCGGATATGTCCGAACTTTTATGGCCGATTCCACCTATCTTTAGGGGACACTTTATTTCCTTTCAGGGGCCACCTACTGGTTTTGCTTTGAACTATAGTCTATTCGTGATAAGAATGCAGTAAAGTCATCACTGTCCGGCTGCCTATTCACGCCCCGTAACCAATCAAATGAGTAGTATATAATATTTTCATCACCTCTATTGGAAAAGAGCTCGATTCGCTCGCTCGAGTGATGTATGGTCGCCTGCGTCTAACAGTATACGGGCAGGTCATATTAACGAGTGAATCCCGCTTATACTGCTTGTATACTTTTAGGCGCAGGCGACCGTACGTTGAATCCCTCGCTCGCCCAGAATTCTACTTATGAGTCCCTCGTCACATCGATTCAACTCAAGAATCTTCGCTCGATCGATTCAAAAAACACTGGCCTTAAAAATATTACTCAGCCAACTCTCTCTATTTCAGGAGACAGACACCGAGCCCCCGCCGCGGCCCTAGCGTCGCGCGCGCCCCACGTGACCACACACACACGCGGACACAACACCTAGCCTAGTGTGGGGCCAACCGACCGCGCGACTGTGCCGCTGTATGGTATTGCTCACGTAGGCAATCAATAGTACTCTAAGGCTAGAACCACACTGGACGGGAATTCCGTTGCGGATCTTCCGCCAAGACATGTTATTGTATTGAAATGAAATGAATTTTATTTGCAAGAAAACAGTACATTAGAGGATCTGAACATTAAAATATTTTCAGTGTTTTCAGCTATTCAATTCAATTCAATTTCTTTATTTCTGACTTCTAGGCAGTGTACGATAAAAGTACTTTTATCGTTCACTGCTTCTAGGTCCATAACAAATACAGTACAGTAACATATTTTATGTATAAGCATACAAAATAATAATAATGATTTTATTTATAAATTAAGGCAATATTATTGTAAATGACTTATTCATACGTATCATTTAAATGAATAATAGCGGGCACACTAGGCGGAAGGTCGGTCTCTCCGTCGGGATATGCAATAACATGAATTGGCGTTCCGACGCGGAAGATCCGCGACGGAATTTCCGTCAAGTTTGGTTCCAGCCTAACGGTCGCTCTTTCCGATTGTTTTTCGGCTGATAAATGCAGTTTAAAAGCAATATAAATACAACGCAGCCATGTTGAGTGGGAGCCTGGCTGACAGGTAAAACCTTGCGTGTTTGACTGCGTAACTTGGCCGTGTTGTACTGCGTTTAAACTGTATTTAACGGCTGTCAAAAGTTGGTGCGAGTCACCGTTCGAAGTGAGCGATATATTTACTGTCAGTTAATGAACATCATTTGAGCGCAGTGACGATAACGTGGCGTCAGTGCCGCTGTGACCGCCTTTATCCGCCAGTAAATAAGGGTGACGCTAGCGTCACTGACGCAGTATCGGTCGCTTCGAAAGCCTTCCTTAAGGCCATTTGTCCACTGTCGCCGTATCGACGTCGGCGCAGGAACGATGGCGCCGCCTTGACAGCGCGGCAATACTTACTATGACGGCGACGGTGAACAAACGGCGTGAGAGTTTGTTCTCAAAACGTCTCCCTACGTAACGTGATTAACATTCTTCGGGGTACTAAATCACTTTGCTATACGTGAGCAATATTATAGTGTTAGTGGTTGTTTTGCATCTCGCGCACACACTGCATGTTCGATCTTTAGTCCAATCGATAACTCACTTACGGTATTATTGCCCATGTAAGAATAAATCTAAGAATGCATGTCCGAGGTAGATACCCCAAACGGTAAACGAGAATCGTCGATATTAATCCATAAAAATGCAATGTAAATATAATTCAAATTTAAAAAGTCGTGTTTTCAACTGGTTCGTCAACATTTGACTGAAACACCATTCCGACTTGACGTCGCTCCGACAGTAAACATCGACGTAAATTAGTACTTGGTTTTTGCAGTCGTCGTGTTTTTACTAACGGAGTGACGTCACGAGCAAAACATGGCGGCTAGCGTTTCCGCGCGACATTGCACTATCGTAAATTAATTAATGATTTTAAGGCATTTATCGGTTTCACAAAATTTAAATAAAATATCTACACATCTATCATGTCCTCAATTTTTTTTTTCTAAAAAGTTTCCACAGAAGCAGTAATATAGCCTATTGTGCATCTACCACCCAGTATGGGTATAGGCGTGTCGCTTTGTTTACATTTACCACAGCCCTTGAGCCCCTCGGGTGGTGCGAAACAGATCTTGGCTATCATAACTCCTGAAGTATGGAGTGTGTGTGCGAAATCCATAAACTTTTTAGTTGTGCGTCGGTATACCACTCGGTTTTTGAAACGTTTATCAAATATTGATCAACTTTTATAAATGCGAGGTTGTCGCAGATGCACATGCAATATTCAACAGTTTTTAGTCTTTATTATTGAACCAGAATTTTAAAAGCTGTTATGGTGAACAAGTGTTGTCTGTATATTTCTGTTGACTCCTTGATACCAGTAAAACCAGTTCTATCGATGTTTCTGAAACTGAGTAAAACCGCACTAGAGCTCGTGATCTCCTATCCTTTTCTCTTGTGGCAGAAGAGAGGGGGAGAGACAATATCATTGCCATTAATGTCCGCCTGCGCTAAGTTTGCACGGGGACTTAATAACAAAACTTATTTCATAAAAATACCAGTGAAGCGAAGTTTACACTACCTACATTTTAATTAGTATAAAATTCACGACAGTAAAACATATTATTTGTAAATTCCCAGTAATTCACAACATGTGCCTCAACCACACAAACCTGAACAAAAAGGACCATTTTCCCGCTTTGATCAGATAGACCAGCAGTGTGGCTAATCTAAGTCCCCGTGTAAACATAGCCCAGAAACGTGTGAATCCAGTGCTACAGTAATCTGTCGAAGGCCTCGATTATACAAGGTGTTAATGGTGTCCCTAACAAAGTAGTTTCTCATTTTGCGATAATTGATTTACACCTTGTATAAAGAAACAGTATAAAATATATCTCACTGCCCGTAGTAGCAATATCCAGTGGTTACTTGTAATCATTCGAGTTGACTCTTACTCTATGACACCATACTACCCATCAGTGTTAGGTGCGATCCCCACTGGACAGACAAGACACGGACAGTAGACATGGAACATAACGAGAAAGAAATCGGACATGCATGCATGCTTTCTCGTGTTTTGTCCGTGTCGTGTCTCAGACCTGTCTGCCCAATGGTGATGCGCCCTAATGTACAACCGACTTGCATGTAACTTGTGATGTATACTTACAGAAATCGAATCAAAAATAGCCTGTAGTCTAAGAAATATAGTTTTTTTTCGTGAATGATCTTCCCATGAGCTGCAATATTTGAAAGTTGTTACCTAGTCACTCGTTGCTCTTGTAGCCTGGATTGTAGTGATGTATGTAGTCCGTAAGTGAGGGCCGAGTATTATTGGTTGGGGCTCGCTTTGCATGACGTCAGCAAACCTCCGACGGTGTACATATTATAGTGAAATTCTAAAATTGTAATTGAAAGATGTATTTAATGAATTGCCAGCGTCGCTGTGCGAAGCGACGCCCGAACGCAGCCAGTGTCTTGTACAGTCATACCGAAACACAGAAATAAACAATCAGACTTTGTATACTTTAAATGTTTCTTTTCTTACGAACACGTCAAGACAGTGAAGAGGAACCAATGATGAGAATGGACAGACCTCAGATAAATGGACAGACCTCAGATGAATGAAACTCTCTTACAGCGCGTTCCCACTATGACGACACGATTATTTAATTGTTGGACGACCGACCGATATGTCGCAATAGACTTAAAGAAGTCGCGGACAATAGTTAATTGTATCGTACTAATAGGAACACAGAGGGGGAGAGAGGCCTTTGCCCAGCAGTGGGATATTACAGGCTCGTAATAATAATAATAGGAACACCTCGATTTAAATATATAAGCTACGATGAAATAAACGGAACGACTATCTGTCGTGTCGTCATAGTGGAAACGCGCCCTTACTCCATGGGACAGACAAAGTGGCCATTGCTTATGCCAGCCTTCCACTAAAAAAGGGTAATTTTAAGGCGTAAGGCGGAGCGGACTGCATACAAAATAACTCTTTTTCAGAAAGAGCTTTTTGTATGCAGCTCGGTCCGCTCAGCTCGCTGGCCCCTTTCCCGCTCATTACCCTTTTTTGGTGGAAAACCGGCATAAAGCCCCCCACATACGGGACGATCCCTCGTTTACGACCGATCGTTAGCGACGGATAACAACGTTCCAAACAATTAGAGATAAGGTGATTGGCCGTATTTCAATGTTCGGAAATTTCTATCATGACATGATATTGTATTTGTGTAAAACACAGATCCGGAACTCTTGATAGGTCAACGTGATACTTATAAATTAAAAGGCTCATGTTGTCTAGAAAATATATTTCGTTATGTTAAATCTCAACAGACATTCAATATTAATTACGCTACACATTTGTTAGACATTCGTTATTCAACTACACTCGTTCAACACATTGCTTCCGTGATGTCCAGAAAAACAAAATTGTCTTTCTTATACACACAAAAATAGAGACGGACATAGGTAGTATGCTGCTCCTGCGCCGCTGGCATTCCACTGATTTTTAACTAAAGTAATTCTCAAATGTAACGTTCAATTACACATTACGAATGCTAGCGGTGGAGGGGCTGCCTCAGTTCAGAGTTTCTGTAAATCACGAAACGGCAAGATTAATCTAAAAACTCGTCGAGTTAAAAGTGTAAACTATAGTTAATCTGTGCACATGAAGAAATGATTCTAATTTGTAGTTTATTGGAGTCACACATTCACATAGTCCATATCTATCAAGCGCACCCGACTTTCAATAGGTCTAATGTTTAGTCTCTGTAAGGTGCTAAATGATTTCAGTACCAAAAACAACGTTTAGCTGAAACCGAATTTCCCAGGTCACGAATTTATAAGTGTCAACATGCTAACGACATACTATTATTAGAAATAGTGTTCTAATTCGGCCGGTAGCGAGCCAAGTGCCTGAAAGATTACTTCGGAATGCAGCCAGGGAAGCGCTCAAAATAATTGACATTAAACACGGTCACAGTTCACAAACACATGAGAACACCCAGCGGTGGGCGGAAACAACCTACGATGACACAAATACTAATCTCATAGAACGTAAGTATACAAAACCTTTTAAAGACTGACGTTCATTCATTTTGTATATTTTGTACTCGCCATTGTTTCACCTTTTGCTATGAGATTAGTATTTCGAGCAAAGGTATGTCACAATGACATGAGTATTGTACAAGTAGCTAAAGTATTGTACAAGTAGCTAAAGTGAAAATTCAATTCAGTATACTGAAAGCTTAGCTATCATGTGCACACTAGCTTACTGACACCGATGAATGGATACAATTATGTAGAGCTTATAGCTAACTTGAATTTATATTTGGCAACTTTTTACTTACTCTAATTACTGTGATATGCGCATGGCATAGGAAAAAATAAAGTTTCCCTTTTTGATATTAACAATTATATGCTTAGTGAATCACAATTTATTTTGCATGATATAAATGTTCAAAGAAAACCTACACTTAAGAAGGATAAAATGCGAGTTTTTAATCTAATGGCACATAAAACATGTGTGTAATAAAAATTATAATAGTTTAAAAACTAAATTCATCCTTTTCAAATCAATAGTAGTAGTGTTAAGTAAGATGAATTCAATGAGCCCAAACTCGATGAGTTTATAAGTGAGAATACTAGTCTTCCATCGACAGCCTTCTAGCTTCATTATGATAAGTATTTTAGAAGTAAATATCCCAGGGTTATCTCTCACCTTCGAGCTCAATCATCAGTCCAGCTCTATGATACAGTCGAGTTCATTAATATATGAGCAAAACCAGGGCTTCAAATATAAATGTACATGGAATGGTACTTAAATATATGAGCAGATTCACATATGTTTTATTGATGAATCTGCTCAGATATTTATGTACCCTTCCATGTACATGTATATTTGAAGCCTTGGTTTTGCTAATATATTAATTAAATCGACTGCACATTGCTTACTTTATTGTAATATAAAGTACACACACACCAAGTTTTGTAATGATATAACTGGAAGTGGGCGAAATTTCCATTCCTACATTTGTTGCACACTGTTATTTAAATACAAGTCGACAAAGATTTAAATTAATTGCTTATCCGAACTAAATTAAACATGTTAAAGTAAATTTAAATATAAAGCAATACCAATACTTAATAGTAATAAATATAACCAAAATACAATCTAGTGTAAAAGTCCAGTCTTACTAACGTCTTACTTACGGAGTCGAACTAAGACGGCAAACTTATTTCGTATCAATATAACGAATTACTTTCGCCAAAACAACCAAAACTACCAAACCAAACACATGATATTAACCTCAAAGTAGATTTTTCCTAAAATATAACTGTAGTATAATTAACAAACTAAACATGCGTACGAAATATTACTATCATCGCGAAAACATAACGTCCTTATATACTAGCCGGTAAGGACGATTAGATACGATAGTAGCCGCACTTAGCCCTTAGATGTAAATTGTATGAACCAATCGTATGTAGGTAGATCATACATTCGCTGTTTGCGATACTTTGAATACATCAAACATCCACATCACCTACTGGACTGAATTTCAAAAGTTTACCAAAATATAAAAATCTCCCTACGTATAATATTTACATTTAATCAAAGAGTTAAAACAGATAACTTTTATGTCAAAAATTAAATACGGCAAATTCAATAATCTTAATTATTGCTCATTCGGACTAAAATAATCTAGCAATTAATATGGTGCCAGTTATAAGAGTATAAAATAAACTTTGTAATGTTATTTTTCGAGTGTTAACTTAAGTTAGTTAACTAAATTAAATATTTTCATGTAGCATCACTTTCTCTGTAGTGTACCAAGGCTTATGAATTTGGCGAATAAAGAACTCGCGTTCAGGAATAGTTAACGAACTTTCAATAATAAAGCCACTCTATTCTCTCTTATTTCATTTTCATTATACATTTAAAAATACCATTGAGTTTCCAAAACTAACATCAACAACACCTGGCAACAGTGAAATATTTTGGAGTCAAGTATTAGTTCTCCAGCTCCGTCAACTGCCCGGGCATGTCGTGGTACACACGAGACAGCTATACTATGCTAATGTATGGTGTTACTTCGGCTTCGGTGAGACAGAGAGCGCAACAGTCGGCGCCGCGCCCGTACCACAACTATTTATAATTTATCAAAGTCTTAGGTTTTTCTTCATTGCCATGACAACAATTTTCATCACAATACTCCTTTGTACTTTTACCTACCCATGAATAGGCTTGTGGCCTGTCAAAATAGATACTTTTTATGAACTGTCAAAACGGAACTTTTGTTCCTGAGTTCTATGAAATAACAACAGAATGACGTCATGTAAAAGTGCCATCAAATGATGTCTTTTTTGCTCAAAATTGACTTTATAAAATATATCTGCTGGAAATATACGATTCTGAGAATGTCAAGCCATTTTGTATATAATGCTTCAACTTAAGACTTGTTCCTAGATTTATTGGATTACCTTGGCCACAAGCCTATTGTTTTGGCCATGATAATTTTTCAGATCAGATTAGGTACCTAAAAATGTTGTGGTAGCTCCCTTTTCCTACCCTACGGGCAGCAAACTCTCGGCATTAGTGTAGCATGTCCCCTGCAACGCGAATCCCGCAACGATTCCTCGGGAATCGGTCAAACTCAGAGACCAGTAGAGACACGCATAGCGTCACGCCTTTTCCAATACGCGGTGGCAGAATCACAATTGTGCCCACTTTGAGCCAGTTATTCAACACTCCACTTTGCGTGACAAGGGGCTAGTCCACGCCGCAGCTATGGAGTAATTAAATGAGGAAGCACCGCTTCAATAAACCACTTGAAACTTAGACCCGACTCTGCTCAATAGCTGTCCAGCTTAATGAGGTCTATCACCTCGTGTCAGCAGTCCGGCTGCAGTTCGCTTATCAGCAGCGGCGCGGTGTCGAGCGCGGCTGGCGGCGCGGGGTGTTGTGCTGCTATGCGCTCCTGCACGCACGAGGCGGATAGTCGAGCCTCGGCATCGTGGTCCCAGCACTCTTCCATCGTGTCGCAGATTACGTTGAGGGCCTGCGGAAGGCACTGCGTTTTAGGATGGAGTGGAGGCGGGTTATAAGAGCTCTGTGCGAAAATTTAACCTGGGGCTGGATTCTGTAGGCGAATCGCATGAATATTGCTATAGCGAGAGCGCAAAAATCAAAAATTTATTTATCTGACAGCCACAGCGTTTACAATGGATGTATACAGTTAATTTTAAACTAAAAATAAGGCCAATTACGGCTATCTATTTTATAATACTGGACTTATGAGCTTATTACATTACGCTGTCGGCAGGGCACGATTTGTATAGACGTCTCACTCATGATGGAACACTAGAAAGAGACAGCGAGTCAGGCAGGGCCCTGCCGACAGCGTAGTCTAATAGGCCCATTATACATATGCAGCTGCACGATTCAACTAGAATTAGAATGTAAATGGGAGCATTAGACATCGAAGTATACAGGGTGTAACAGAAAGGTGTAGTCATATTTTAGGGGGTTGTTAGGGATATCATTCTCAGCAACTTTCACAATGAAACTGATTTGATCAGAGCAACTTTAATATTCACTTCTCTATACAAATCAGCTAACCGCCCGGACTAAAACGTCCATACGTTGAAAAATAAAGGTGCTCTGATCAAATCGGTTTCATAGTAAAAGTTGCTCAGAATGTTGGTCTCCCTAACAATCCCTTAAAATATGACTACACCCTTCTGTTACACCCTGTAGAGGCTATATGATGTTTACAAAGATCATTTTGTAACAACGTTATTCACCGTTGTATTACGGCCGAAGCAGATGCCTAGATCCTGTATAGCTTAGCTAGATGATCTTTAAACTACAGATACTTTGATAAACTCAGGTCAAAGCCAAACAACCGCTAGGTGGCCTCTAAAAGAAAACAAAGTGTCCCCTAAGTTGAAAGGAATTTGCGAAATTGGCCAAAAATGTGGTTGACCGATGACCCGTCAGCGACACACAATGGAGCTACAGTTTGTCTGAGTACGTACGTACGTGCGCGCGAGTACTCACCGGGTTGTCCCGCCAGTGGTGCGGGATGTGCGGGCGCAGCTTGCGGATCACCACGGCTTCTTGCATCTCCTCGAGCCCCGGGTGGCTGCCCACCTCCTCCTCGAACGGCAGACGGTACGGGGCGGCGGTCTTCGCGCCGGCCTCGTCGCATCTGTGCAAGCATACAGTGTAGAGCACCGGAGACGTAGTGTCACACCTTTTACCATACTGGGTGGCAGAGGCACAACTGTGCCTACTTTTAGCCAATGTTTCAATACTCAAATTTGCTTGACAGGGGCTTAGCATATCGCTGCAGCTATGGAGTAATGAAGGTTTCCTAACAATGTTTTCCATGACCGTCCGTATAACGTACACACACAAACCCCCGACTCATTATTATTATTATAAATCACGAACCATTGCAGGGAAATTTCCTATTATTTACAGAAAACTGCATCAAAATCCATCTACCCGTTTGACCGAATTTTGAAGAATATCTTTGTTAAGCAGATAACTTTCGAACGGCTGAACCGATTTTAACAAAACTTAACTACAGTTTCTGAAAGAGTGGTCAAATTTAACAAGCGTTTAATCGAACATTAATTGAAAACAGCGGCACGTGATTGGCTTTAATGAGTTTGACAAGAGATTAACAAGTTGTTACAACTAATTTTCATTATGGTAACTGTGTGTAAGAACCATCGCAGAGGAACAACGTTGGTTCTAAGTAGTTCTAACTCACCTAGAGGCTAACTCCCACAGCACCAGGGCGCAGGCGTACATGTCGATCCTGAGGAATGCGTCCTTCGTGAAGTTGATAGCTCCGTCCAGCACCTCAGGCGCCATGTAGCGACGCGTGCCCACCTGGTGGTATTACAATAGCCCATTAATGTCCCCGCCTGGCGACATGAGCATAGTAGCGTGAAACCACACAGGCTATGATTGCAAAGCTGATAGCCTAAATATTAACGAATTACGGGCATCAGTCGTGTGCAAATCACCAGACTGTTAGCTTTCAAGTTCAAGTTTAAGTTCAAAATTTTAATTGACCATAAAATCATACATATTACTTAGTCAACGTCAATATAATATTAATATTTTTGTATACTACCGCCCGTTCGGAAGTTGTGGGCATAGGGATGGAGCAAAGAAGGGCAAGAAACCTCCCCCGTACCTCTTTTAAAATATCAGAGCCTTAAAAATACAATGTTATGTATTTCTACTTAAGTCTAAGGAAATTCTAGCTCGGAGTTAATAATTAGAAAACATGGCATGAGATTTCTTTCACCTTTGGCCTCGTCCAGCAGAGTGAATGCGCGGTGAGTTGGGCATGGTTGGGCCTAAGTTCTAAAGTTTAGAAATAGCATTGCAGGCGTTTAGACTCTAAACACACTAGAGGCCGAAGTTCGGCATGATTACGCCTGCAATGCTATTTGAATTACTGACGACACACAATGCCGAAATTACGTTGCGTTGTAGCGTACAGCGTAACTTCGGTCGGGCGTAAGTTCAGCGGCAACTAAGTAAGGTAACTACTAGTTTAGGTCACAACAGACTATTATTGTGTATTTAGAAAATCAGAACTTTAGATATGACAAAATGTACCATAACAAATGGGTCCGATAAACACTTTTTACTTACTTACTTTACTTTACTAGGTAAGTCCGGCACTTATGGTGTGTCATATCAGCCGAATACGTCGGAACGTAAAATCAGCCGCGGAACTTCGGTGGCGTGACTTCAGCATAGTGTGTTACACTAGGCGGGCGCGGGCGCGTTAGCCACACCCGCCAGTCACTTTAGTATGGAGGCAAGCAGCGGTTTCACATGTTAGATAACTCGCGCCCGCCGCCGCCGCCGCCGCCACCCGCCCCCGCTCTGGCTGGACGAGGCCTTCGGTATCGAACAAGTATCTACATAATAATAATCACCTTTCGCTCGCATTCGTCTCGTATATATTTTTCGTATATATTTATTGCACATAAAAGACAAAAAAAAAACAGAAAATACAGAGAAGTAATTTACAAAGGTAAGCTTATCTCTAAAGAGAGATCTCTTCCAGCAAACCCAGGATGGACAGAGAAAAATAAAATACAGAACAGGTAGGCCTATGTGCGTTCTGTTAAACAGGCGACATTTGTTTTATATATAAATGGGGTCGGGGTGAAAATCGAAGGCTTTGGCACGTCACCGGCATGTCAAGAGCGGTGCGGTGGTCGAAGTTGTCAAATGTAGCGTCAAATGATCGCCACACAATAGAATAGAACAGACCCGCTTTCTAAACGCCGCGCCCGCTTGGTGTTGCATGTAAATGTTTATAGTTTCCTGTATTTGACAACCCACCCTCTATAGACCCGCCGCCAGTGGTTGCCATTTATCCGGGGATTCTGCAAACGAATCGCATGTCAACAGCTACAGCGAGAGCGCGAAATGCCGGTTTGTTTGTAGCCGGCGCGGCACGTGTCGGCGCAGTCGACAAGCCAAAACCGGAATTTTTAACCCTCGCTAAAGCCACTGTCTTACGATTCGCTAGCAGAATCACGACAACATTCATCCTTTGGTTCACAAGTCACAGCCCCTTACCTGCCCATGCGCATCACCGCAGCCGCGACCCGGAGCAAACACTAACGCAAGTCCGAAGTCGGCAATACACGCGGTCAGGTCCGCCTTCAACAGCACATTCTTGGACTTGAAGTCCCGGTGGGCCACGGCCGGCTTGCCGCCGCCTTCCTCGTGGAGATGGGCCAGCCCCCGGGCGACCGCGTTGGCCACCCGCCACGCCTCGGGCCAGGTGAGCGTGTGCGCTTTCAGGTAGTCGCATAAGGAGCCCTGGAAGATGACGAGATTTGAGGACAGTTCTTTAGGTACACATTTAATTTTTTGAGCTATCAAAGTTTTTTGATTGCTTTTTCCAATAGTATGGCCAATTTCAATTCAATTTCAATTTGTTGGCCTTATATTATAATACTAGTTTGCCGCCCCGTATGGGAAAAAGCGTGACGTTATGTAATGTAAATGTACAATATAGTTTGGTTACAATAATTTCTAGAGAATATGGTAGAATCTCTGACTTTATAGTTTTCCAAGAAGTTCACATATTTTATGCTCTTTTTCAAAATGAAATATCTCAGAAAGGCTATTTACAAAATTAGTTTTAAGTCAAAGAATATTTGTTGTTCCTAATAATTTTCATTCTTCATTGATTGGCACAAATTATAAAGGTGTAGCTACGCGAAAAAGCGTAATTTTAGGGAATTTCATCTTTAGGTATCCCAAAGAGTAAGAGGTAAGAAGATTCTCTAACTTATTCTTTCATTTCGTACCTGAAGGGTGCCAAACGGGACCCTATCACTGAGACTTCGCTGTCTGTCCGTCTGTCTGTCACTAGGCTGTATCTCATGAACCGTGGTAGATAGACAGTTGAAATTTTCACAGTTGATGTATTTCTGCTGTTGCTATAACAACAAATACTAAAAAACAAAAGAAATTTAATATTAAGGGGGGCTCCCATACAACTAACGTGATTTTTTTGCTCATTTTTGCTCGGTATTGATAATGGTAGCAGGTAGACGCTTAAAATGTTCACAATATATTGAGTATATTATTTATTAATTAATTAAATTAAAATAAATTAATATTTAGGGGAGGCTCCCATACAAAATGCTTTTTTGTGGTTTTTTATAGATAATGGTACGGAACCCTTCGAGCGCGAGTCCGACTCGCACTTGGCCGGTTTTTTATTTTCTATGAGAATATCTTACCTTCTCATGGTATGCAGTAACAAGCCAATATTCCGCCTGCAAGTTGTCACCCTTCTTGTCCACTCCAATATAGTGCAGTATGTCCTGATGATCCATCCTCGGCAGCCGGAAGATCTCCTGTTCTGCGACCCAAGACTGCTTGTCCTGCAGTGGAAACACTTTCACAGCAACGTCACGGTTGCCGAGTTTTGCACGCCACACCGCCCCAAACCGACCTCTGGCCCTGACCTCACACAGGGTCACTTGACCCACAAGACCTCCTGATTCACTTTCCATCCCAGCACCAGAAGGTGGCCTGGATAAAGAAGCTTCCCCATTGGCAAGTTCAACAAACGAGCCACCTTTGCGTTTCCTGTACAGAAGATAGCAGCAAATCAATGCTGCAAACAGTATAAATACTGGGGTCAATGTGTATGCAATGACTGCCCTGGTTTCATTCTCAGGGTATGTTGGCGGGGAGGCTGGTATTCGCTCTGGTGGAGCCTCAGTGCTTGGTGGCATGCCAGCGTCCCATCCAGGGAATCTTGAGTAGGCATTGCACATGTCTCCTTCACAGCAGCAGTGCAGTAATGGCAGCTTGTGTTCATGGTGCCTGCAGCTTGACTGTCTGTCACTGCAAGCCACTGTGTCTAAGAAGCAGCCTTTAAATTGAAGTGTTGCAGTTGCCGTGACATTATCATAGAGCCACAAAATGATACAGTGGTTGCTTTTTTCTGACTCGGCTGGGGCGCATTGATCTTGTACTGGTGGGGTCGGGACACAACTGGAGTTGAGTAGAGTATCACATGGTGGTGGTAGTGAAACATTATAGAAGGCACAGAACTGTGTTTCCACTCTTCCTTCTTTTGGACGTGGAGGTAAGTTTTCAGATTCTGGAGTTGCTGCTAAAGTTGTTGCATGCACACCTAAAAGATACAAATTATAGGTATTTTATAGGCTAACAATTTAAAGTTCGTCTGTTAGGAGCAGTCTTTTGTCTGTGCTGGAATATAGGGCAAGTCTAAAAATAGCTGACCTCGCTTTGTGGTCAAAGTTAAAAAGAGACTTGTCCATAGATAGCATAACTCTCTAATGCACTGATTATTGATAAGATGCGGTATCTGCATTTACTCGTACGAAGCGTACGACGCATCTCGTCTTATCGCTAAGTTTGTTTACTGTTTGTGTACTTACATAGCAGTAGAAGTGAGAGGCAGGCATAGGTTAAAGACAGCGAAGAAGACATTGTGCCGCTGTATCAGCTAGCCAGCGGCTATCCCGACACGTCGCGATACAGCGATGTTATTTTTATACACGTCCCCGACATAAAAGGTATATTTGGGAATTCTCCAACACAAGCACGGGCGACTAAACAACGCACATGAAGTTTAGCAGAACCTAGAATGGTTCACACAAAATACGCGCGTACGTAGCACAGCCTAATAGATCAGCAGCTACCTACTTCCAATCACTGTAATAATCACAGCGAAGAACGAGAGATAATTAATTTAATTCGAAAAATAAAAGAAAGGAATCTCTCACAGCTTCGCTTCCTTTTTTGACAGTTGAGTTTTTTCTTAGTAGTACTTCCGCTGCCATGATCAATAACAATTTTTCTACCACGAAGAATCGAGTTTTCTACCATCACGAGTGGGGCGCAAAAGTGGAGTCCACACTTTTGAAGCCAATGGCGTTGGCCGGTGAAAACTAATTGCAGGTGGCGTGGCGCTAGCACGTCCGTACCTCTTCCTTCAAAACTGACAACTCGATCTCAATCATAGGGATGCTTGTTTTTTTCATTCAAATCGAATCGTTCAAGATTGAATCTTTCTGATAAAGCTCGAAAGAATCTTCGTAATAAAAAAGATGGGTTTACTTTAGGGAAATGAAATTCTAGCCTGCGTGCCCAAATTGATCTGGGTTAGGCTCGTTTTGAGCTATAGACCATTGGGCTTATAAACTGCCTACTGCTCACTTCAGAGGTCGCCACTGTGGACCGTCTATAAATTTGACAGTTCCTCTTAGTAAACATGTAAACAAACTAATTATTTTATGAATAAATTCTTTCAATGCCTCGTTGTGCAGCTGTTGATTGCAAAAATGTGGGGATTCATATATTCCCTAAAGACGCTAAAAGAAGAAAATTGTGGGAGAAAGCTCTTCGTATAAAAAATTGGCATGCAAGTACTTCGTCAAGGTTATGTGCTACCCATTTCCTACCTGACGATTATTTTTGACCAAATTCGTATACAGGTGATAAATCTCTAATCAAAGTGTTGAAGAAAACTGCTGTACCGTCTTTATTTTCACATTCTAAGGTCAAAACAATCACACAGACAACACAACAACAGATTTGTGCTGGCATTCACATCTCTGAACTCTTCCAAGTCAGGAATGACCGGGATCTCATCCTCGAGTTCATCTTCAACTCCGAGAAGGTTATTCTTGTCGTACGCCCTTAGTCTACAACAAGAAAATGGATTTTACAATAAAACCGCAACATAACCTTTATATCATAACAATGCCAGTTTATAACTTACCTTTCAATTAAAACTGCTTTTTTACCAACGATGGACGCTTTTCTTTTTCTCAGCTCGACTTTTAATTGAATCACACTCCATGTCGCATACATTGATATAGTTTATTTTGTTATTTCAATTATTCGTGAAACAATAACAACTAGACAATATGGCAGTTCTTAGACACCCCATAGTGCTGCCCTCTGCAATTGGCTTTCAGTTTCAAAGCCCATTCAAAAAGTTCGAAAATCAGACAAAGATATTGAACTAAAACTTGCACAGGTTGATAGGAGACTATTATACCAACAGTTTGTCATGAGGGAAATCAACCTAGTGTCTTAAGATAGAATGATTTTGCAAAAATATACTTTTGGCACTCTATGATATCAAATATCTTGCTTATGTGTGTGACACTTTAGCAACAAAATTCTCATGACATAATTTGTTGGTCTAATATTCCTACATCGATTTGTGCAGGTTTCGATTAAATATCTTTGTAAAACACCTTAATTTTCCCATATTTTCCCACCAAAATAGAAGGATTCGGAATAATTCTGGAAGGATATCGGAATAATTCTGGAAGGAGATCGGAATAATTCTGGAAGGATATCGGAATTAATCCAAAAAGTGGAATAATTCCGGGTGATTGCCATCTATAGCTCCACCATAAATTATTGTTAAAGGACTAATTAGCTAATTAGGCGTCTGGCAGAAATTGCACTCCTTTAGGGCCCTAATGCTGCTCGTTACTACGCTACACCTAATTAGGGCCCTAATTAGGATTAGGCAGAAAGTGCACTCATTCAGGGCAATGTAATAACCATTTAAACGTGGTGGTAGAAAACTGGATTACCTATTTGGGTTGTAATGTTGTATTGTGTTTGTGTATCATTGCCCTGATTTGTAGTGTCCGTGTAATAATCTAGCGATTATATGGCGACCGTGACATCACCCCGTCAGCGCCATAATTGATTACAGCATCTACGATGCCATCGTTTTGTATCGCCAAAACTGACTCGGAATCGGTTTTAGCGTGACTTGGAACAAGGGGCAAGTCTTGCGAAATGTAATTTTCGGAGTCGGCAGCACTGCCAGATCACGTAAACGTCAAGTGACAAGTGTCAACAATTTGTGTTCTGTGAACAAAACAAGTACCTACGTCCACAGAGTAATGTAGAATGTCACGTCATTCTAGTCTTGTGCCTGCTCGGTCATCAGAGAGAGCGCTCCGTACTAGTACATTTCAGTCAGTGTACTAGTACACTCTAACAGTTCTATTAGTACTATTAGGACATTGGATCTTATGAATAAAACAATATGCCTGCTCGGTCCTCAGAGAGCGCTCCGTACTAGGACATTTCAGTCGGTTTACCAGTAAGCTCTAACAGCTTTATTAGTACTATTAGGACGTTGGATTGGATGAATAAATAATTGAAACAAAAAGTAAACTTTAGAAAAAACCGACTTCCACAAACCCTATTTGATTAGATTGAGTTTAATACAAACTGTTACCCCTTATAACCCCCCCCCCCTTGGGGACTTAATTTCGTCAAATCCCATCTCAGTGCTACCCCACGCTACTAAGGAACCTCTGTACAAAGTTTCATGACTCTAGGTCCACCGGTTTAGGATATGCATTGCCTGCCAATCAGCCACGCATTGTATTTGTACCTAGTATTGAGCAGTTCTGGTGGCCATATGTGGTCTTCATCAGCAGTTCCGCATCACAATATTATGCTTACCATGTGCATTTGCACGAGTTATTATGAAAAACACAAAAATCACTATAGGTCTGCCTATAATATTTGAAGAGTTCCCTCGATTTCTCCAGGATCCCATCATCAGATCCTGACCTGGTGTCAATGGGACCACCCTTGAGGTATTACCTATACGGCGAAAAAAGATTTGTTCAAATCGGTTCATAATTGGCGGAGTTATCGCGTAACAAACATAGAAAAAAAAAAACATACGGGTCGAATTGAGAACCTCCTCCTTTTTTTGAAGTCGGTTGAAAATGGGCTATTAGATTAACCTTTCTTGTCGTGCAGAGCAGAAACTTCAGGAATATTATACTCTGTATTCACATATTTATACAATTGTACGTGTCAGTTTGCATTGCAGAAATAAAAAGTTAAATAATGTTAGATTTTCCTTCATACCTAAACAGGCTTAGGACTGTCATTCTAGTCTCTTGACTACTTGTCACTTCTATTAAAGTATAATAATAATGTAATGTAATGAATGGCTCCCGCCCGCCCCGCCATTCTCCTTCTCGCTGAAACGTTTCCCTACGCTAGTCGCTAATCGGACATTCGTTCTATTAGGACATGACCGACCGACCGACCGAGCGAGTCGCTAATCGGACATTCGTTCTATTAGGACATGACCGACCGACCGACCGAGCGAGAATCTCGCTCGGTCGGTCGGTCGGTCATGTCCTAATAGAACGAATGTCCGATTAGCGACTAGCGTAGGGAAACGTTTCTTTTCGTTCATTGCACGGTAACGTTTCCTAATCGTTCTTCGTACATGACCGACACAAGACTACGTCATTCAGCCAGCCAACCAAAACAAACAAAAACCTTGATTAATTTATTTTACAAGTTTTACAACTGCATATCTTCTGCAGTACATACATAAATTCTGCTGATTGGTGTCTTCGCCTGACCCCTTCCTTCCATAGCCATGTCGTTCTTCTATTTGTGTCCAGTGAGAGGGGACATGCCTATTCACCTGCTGGAGACGATCGTATTCAAAAGAATAAAGTTTTTATCAGCAATCACCAAGGGAGAAACTGCTGTCTTCGACGAATATGTGATAGAAGGAAGCGTGTACGATAATGTGGGACACTTCATGCTCTGTACAATCGCTATTCTAAGCGACAACAGGACCCTCACGCAGTTTTGTTTACAGTCTGAATATGAACTGTTCAAGAGACGGTTAACAGCTCTCTCAGCTTATGATATCCGGACCTTTGCCAAAAAACTATTACGAAGCATAAAGAAATACGATTCTGTACCACGCTTTATAGAACCCTTACAAATTCTCTGTAGACATTTATTGCTAAAGAATGTAGCACAACACATCTCTTTGGGCACACATGAGCACTCCTGCTCAGCATACAATATCAGCTTAGACTTTAAACATTGTCTTCCGTACATATCTACAAGGCAAGTTGAATTATCAAATGGAATTGCAACAGTACCATGTGGAAAATTCAAACAATATTTGACACATTTATTCCGCAACAACTTGGAACATCAACTTGCTGGGACAAACATGGAATTGTTGAGAAATGATCCACGAATCATGGAGTTAGTGCAAAAGGTCACAAAAGAACACTTTCCTATAGCAATCAACAATGACAAAAATATTTTGTTAAGCAAAGATGTGGACAAAATATCAAGCACCTTCCCACCATGCATGCTGAATTTACAACGCAACCTCAGAACCAAGCACAGGCTATCACACAATCAGAGGTTTATCTTCAGTCTATTCCTAAAAGACATTGGCATGCCCGTGGATGAGGCTATAGAGTTCTGGAGAATGGAGTATAGACAGGCCTCAGCCGGCAGTCGATGCGGCCATCACTGGGAAAAAGATGAGAAAAAATACCTGTATGGAATAAGGCATATGTATGGCTTGGAGGGTGCAAGAAAAAATTATACATCAGTTTGTTGCCAAAGAATACAGTCAAACAGCAATGCAGGGTCTGAAGGGGGATGTCCTTTCAAATCTTTTGACTCTTTAAAAATGCTTAAATTATTAGATAAAAAGTGTACACAGTCGGAAAGTATTATGTCACGAATAAACGAGTTGCAAAGGCAGAGGCAGTATAGTCAGGCGTGTATGCTCCATCATGAAGAAACATTTTATGAAGACTCAACAAATAACTGTGATAAACTTAGCTTTAACTTTACACCTGTTAACTATTACATGATTGCCTCGAAAGCAAATAAAGTATGACACAGACTTTGTTATTTTCTTTGTCTTACATATCTTTAGGTATTTTTACATATGAAATGTTTTCACAACTTTGTGTAATTTTTTGCACACTAGTGCCACATTTGGTGTTTTACATCATACATAATAGTACATTGTAATACATAATAAATAGTAGTTTTTATGTTAAATATACAACAAAGTTAATCATTAAATCATTATACTACTACAATACATACTTCCTTTTCAACCGACTTCAAAAAAAGGAGGAGGTTCTCAATTCGACCCATTTTTTTTTTTTCTATGTTTGTTACGCGATTGCTCCGCCAATTATGAACCGATTTGAACAAATCTTTTTTCGGCGTATAGGTAATACCTCAAGGGTGGTCCCATTGACACCAGGTCAGGATCTGATGATGGGATCCTGGAGAAATCGAGAGAACTCTTCAAATATTATAGGCAGACCTATAGTGATTTTTGTGTTTTTCATAATAACTCGTGCAAATGCACATGGTAAGCATAATATTGTGATGCGGAACTGCTGATGAAGACCACATATGGCCACCAGATCTGCTCAATACTAGGTACAAATACAATGCGTGGCTGACGGGCAGGCAACGCATAGCCTAAACCGGTGGACCTAGAGCCATGAAACTTTGTACAGGGGTTCCTTAGTCGCGTGGGGTAGCACTGATATAGCATTTGACAAAATTAATTCCCCAAGGGGGGGGGGGGGGATAAGGGGTTACAGTTTGTATTAAACTCAATCTAATCAAATAGGGTTTGTGGAAGTCGGTTTTTTCTAAAGTTTACTTTTTGTTTCAATTATGAAGTATCTTTTATTGCCTTATAGATACTCCAAACCCAAGATTAAATGGATATCTAAAGTTCAGCGTTTTCGTCGCGCCAATGTCACCATTTGCTTACAGTATTGGGCCCCTGAATGCATGCACAATTGCACATGTACATTGGTTGTAATATAGTCGTTCTAAAGCCATGGACGAGCTTTGAATCACAGAAGGTGCCTATGTTCGCCCTGTGAAATTCTGAATGCCGCGATGGTCTCCGTGCGTATCGTAGTCATAGATTAAAATGCGAAACATTCAGTGTGCATATTAAGTACACATTAAATATATACTGCATTAATTTTTTGTGTTAATTGGGCGGCGGCCCCTTCTTTGATCGAGTGTCGGCTGTCTTTCAAATTAGGCCGGGGTGGCGAGATCAAAGGACACGCAGAAAATGACCAGAGTATAGTCTCGAGCTCGAGTAATGGTCTGTGGTCCAACCTTTGCCCATACACGGGGTGGGGTGGCTGAGTTACAGAGCGCGAACCCGAGCCATGATCAAGAAATACTTCAACATCATTATTTTGTTGAAAGTGACATTTTATCGATATTGGTGTAATACAAGAGATAACATTTTTTATTATCTACCATATTGTTTTACGATACCGGTACTTAGAAAGACCAGATACCGTGACAGTAGCTACAACGTAAGTATCATAGATACACGCCGTCCGTCCCATATCCCGGGCGGGGTTCCTACAGGACAGGGAGCACTTATCCATTGGATATATAGTCTCTGCTACGGGACTACACATTGTGTGAACCCGCCTTCCAGCCATATGGTGCTATTCAGAACCTAATTTCTTAACTTATGATTATCTCATTGGTACCATGTTGTTGTACCGCGGGTTGCACGGGACCGGGTTGAATGGCGTATACATGAGGAGGCCTATACTCAACAGTGGGTTCCGTGAGAGGCGGATGATGATGATGTGACCATGTAACCAACCCCGTATCTCCTGCGTCCCAGCTCGTCTTTGGAACCACTAGACCACCGACGCCATATACTTAGATTATAGGTACATATACATGTCCCTGCATATTATACTCCATCCATAGCATGGCGATGGACTAACCCTGTCACACAAATTGGAGTATTGAAGAACTCTCTCCTCTGCCATACAGCATGCATACAGCAGCAGGTGATGCTATGCATGCACAAGTAAAATCTAAGGAACATCGCAGTAAGAAAGTTAAGTTAGGTAGGTAATTTAGATAAGTTTCTAGAAGACAGTCACAATTTCGCAGAATGGCCGATCGATCTAGCGGCCGGCCTGCTGGGGAAATAGCTAATTTATATGTTTACGCTGAAGCCATCTGTGCTGCGTCCCACGGGGCTGAAAACTAGCTGATATGATAAATTGATAACAGAGTCAGTCGCTCACCGTCCGTGATCAGAAGCGGCCGCGACCATGGCAGACAAACAGTTTAACGTAAAATTTCGCGGTAAAAACTATGACTTGAAACTATTTTTACGCGACCACCCTGGCGGTGTCAACACACTACAGGGGTATAAGGGTCGATCTGTTTTAGAGGCTATGGAGCGATCCGGGCATAGTAATAGTGCGTATCATATGCTGAGGGATTTTGAAGTTGCAAAGGAGCCTAACTTGACTGGTGTTAGTGCCAACGGAAGATTACTGACAAGCGGAGAGGAAATGAGGGATGATGAGGAAATCGCTTATTTGGAGGAGTTGGAGGTATGAATTGTGATTGGTATGGTAAAATATTAGGACATCGACCATGTCCACGCGATAAAAATGCATGGAAGCCAAATACTTAGGCTAGGCAGCAACAAAGGGGAGTACACTTTGGCAATAAATGCTAGACATTAAATGATGGCAACATTTGCAGACAAGTTCGTGTTTTCTCTAATGGATTCAGATTCGTCTTGGACGTTTAAAACATGTTTGTAATGTCGCTGTTTCTGGTTACCACGACACAGGGTATCCTAGTGTGGGGCCAGAAGCAATGTATGTGCCCGTTTGTAAATATTTGGTTTGTCAATCAAAACATGCAGTAGTGCACTATAGACTGGTAATTTCATATTCATACATTCATATTCTTTATTGCACAGAAACATAAAACTAGTGGCTCTGTGAGCTGTAGACCTCGCGAGTATGTCGGTGGGAAAGCTGAACTGCTAAAACACATAAAAAAAATAACCCAAATAATTTTCTTTCAATAACACATACAAATTTATGAATGTACCTGGTTACGTACATGCAGTATGAAAGTAGCCGCACCAATAACTTTGTAAACTACATTTCGCGATCTTTTATACAACCTATTGACTTTTTACTAAAATTATATAATCTGTTTCACTCTCATAGTCTTTACAAATCCAACGACACCTCATTTGTTAATATCCATCGAGCCGTTTGGGTTGTAGCGATTTTTTTACATTTTAAAACCCCATATCTCCGCCATTTTGAAAAAAATCAAAAAACTGGCTCGAGTAAAAAATTATATTTATTTTTTCAACCTGCTCACAAAATTTCACGAGAATCGGTTCATAAATGCGACCTGTAGAGGAGAACAACCGGACATACAAAAGCATTTTTGCCCAAACCTGAAATGGAGACGCTTCGCTCGCTTTGCTCGCTCATCTGTTTCACTCTCATGGTCTTTACGAATCCAACGACACCCCATTTGTTAATATCCATCGAGCCGTTTGGGTTGTAGCGATTTTATCTCCGCCATTTTGAAAAAAATCAAAAAACTGGCTCGAGTAAAAAATTCTATTTATTTTTCCAACCTGCTCACAAAATTTCACGAGAATCGGTTCATAAATGCGACCTGTAGAGGAGAACAACCGGACATACGAAAGCATTTTTGCCCAAACCTGAAACGGAGACGCTTCGCTCGCTTCGCTCGCTCGGTCAAAAAATACATTAATTAGTTAAAACATTAATTTATATTTACATTTTCAAGTTCAATGGCATTTCATAAACCATTTTGGCAACGTGACTTTTCCGAAGTGAAAAAGCCTGCTGGATTCGATTTTGAATGTTGCCAAGCCGAATTTTGCCAAAATTCAAGATGGCAGCCTTAAGGAGCCTCAAATTAAAAAAGTCGTATTCTAACTCGACTGGTCGATAGGGGCGTGTTGTGAGGTGCCCTGGAAGTGGACTAATACGCGAATAAGCGTTTGCACACTGCAGGGGCCAAGTCTCCGAAACTATGGGCAACTTTTGGTTTCCCGATGGCCATGACCAGCGCCTGTCCATCAATAATGACGTGAGCATCCACATGTGATTCAAGAACTTGCGGCATTCCACTATTTTCGTGACTAGCCAGATGATATCAGACTAGTTCCCGCCCCTCAGGGATCCAGGTTAAAAAAAAAACCAAGGAGACGGCGGCGTGGAGTTCATATTTCATGATTTCTCACAGAATTACAGTTCTCACAGACTTACAGTTCTCCCAGCCTCGTAAGCGTTGTAGGATGCTACGCTACGCTTATAAAAAAATATGAAGTTCAGGAAGATATTGCTCACAAACCATAATAATAATAATATATATTTTATTTCAGAACACAAAAGGATGCATATTTTGTTAGTAACAAATAAAATTAGGTACCTAATCTATGTTATTTACTTATTACATTTAATATTAATATAAATAGGCCTGTCTGTGGCAGGGCTCACTTTTCTACACACTTACAGAGTGCCAGTGACTGCACTCACCCAGTGTTGCAGTACAGGCCCGTCGAGCCGAGCCGCAATGACCTCTAGGATACGCTGTTTCTACCACAAAAGTTTATATACCATCTTATGGAAAATGTCATAGAGATAATTTTTGTCCTTGACAATTTATTACTTACTATAATACTTTTTGTTTAAAATAGTTAAAGTCGTTATTAGACATATTTCGAGGAAAAAAGGGGTAATAGGGGGGGAGGAGCCAAAATTCGGCTTGGCGACATTCAGAACCGAATTCAGCAGGCTTTTTTACATCGAAAAAGTCATGTTGCCTAAATGGCTCACAAAATACCGTTGACACGATAAAGGAAGCCGATTTTTGTTTTTTTTTACCAGTCTACTAATATTTCGCTTATGTTGCCATTATTTTTTCCAGTTTTTTTCTAAGTTTTATATGGTTTTATCTATTGTAATCGTGGCAAAAGTTTTAATTTCATAATTACCAGAAAGGATGAAAATCATTCAAAATATCACGCGAAAGCGAAAATTGATTGCATGTGAATCCGTTCACACTGAATCGGAGATTAGCAATTTCACACTGCGAGTTTCGTAACGCTACGGATGCTACGCCCCCGTTACGCTGCTACGACGGGAGACTGAAGTGCTACGACCGTGTTTCTTCTGGAATAAAATAAAAGAAATTGAAAAAAAAAACCCAGGTTTACATATTTGTGATGTCGTTGTTTCTGGTTCTCACGACACAGCGTATTCTAGTTTGGGACCAGAAGCAATGTATGTCCCTGTATGTAAATGTTTATGTGTAAAAAAATGGGAATATATGTGAAAAAATAGAGTCTATGGCGACACAAATACATACCATATTTTGTTTGGTTTTTCGTCACTTGTTTTAGCACATAGATGTACTGTAGTCAAAACCACTATAAAACGTAGCAAAATGGGTTACATGAAAACTGCAAAATAAACAAACGACAAATAGCCAAACACCCTAAAATTTAGGAAATGTTCTAACGGTGATGGAATACATCGTGAAGCAACCTTCAATTACTAAAGCTGCGGAGACGCAAACGGAATTGAGTATCTGCTGTGATCTGGCCTAACGTAGGCATAATTTTGCCTCTGCAACCCTGTATGCCAAAAAGGTTTACGCAATGCTATGTTATTTCAGGAAAGGCTGGACTGGTCTCGACCCATCCTCAGCCAGTTAGGCAAGATATCAGCCGACTACGATACGTGGGTGCACAGTGCAGTCTTCAGACCTTGCCGACTATTCAGCAGTACTGTCCTTGAGAGCATGACCTTTACTCCCTGGTATGTAGTGCCAGTTGTGTGGGTTCCGATGATTCTGTACCTGATTGGATTGCAGCTGGGAGAACACGTTTTGTGTGCAGGTAAACATAAAATTCAAAAGTTCAAAGTTATTTTTTTTATTGACTATTAAATCATACAGATTACTTAGTCAGCGTCAATATAATATAAATATTTTTGTATATCTACTACCGCCCGTTCGGAAGTTGTGGGCTTAGGGATGGAGCAAAGAAGGGCAAGAAACTCCCCCGTACCTCTTTTAAAATGTTAGAGCCTTAAAAATACAATGTTATGTATTTCTACTTTAGTCTAAGGAAATACACCGAAGAGAGACGTACTGACTCAGTCCATCGCCCCTCTTTGGATTTCTGTGCGCTGAGATGGCAAAGACCATGCAGTTTTGTCATCTAAATATTCTTTTACACTGTAATAAGACTTCTTCAATAAACCGTTTTTGAACCTCCTTTCTGGTAGGTCCATTGCTTAAAAATAAACATTTACATATACAGGCACATACATTGCTTCTGGCCCCACACTAGATCACGGTAGATTTTATAGATCTTATAGGTCTTAAATGTTATTAGGGTTTTCTTGTCACACGATTTCTCTAATTACATTGTTATCTTAACTTTACCATTCATGTTACATATTTATGATACTGGAAAATCCGAACTCCGGTAATTTCTGGGTATACAGTGATATTGACCAAACAATAGATGAAACCTCAAGTAGAACGTAAATGAATGGTGAAAACATAGACAAACATTTCTCATTTTATCGTGGCGGGGCGCTAGCTCATCGCCGCAGGTATGAAAGATTCTTCACAATATTTCAGTAACAGATCCTCTTTATAGGTGCGTGCGCGCAGCAGCCTCTAACACTACTCCAGTTCGTATACCACATGCTACTTGGTGGTTGTATATGGACAGTGGTAGAGTACAGTCTCCATCGATGGGTGTTCCACCTTGACCCTGGCTCCTCGGTTGTGATGATCAAGATCCACTTCCTGATCCATGGGATGCATCATAAGGTGGGCACAACAGGGTGAGGTTGGGCCTTTGCCACCCAGTATGGGAAAAGGCGTTACGCTATGTTTATTAGTGTGTGTATTGGCCAGTGACCACACAAAGAACTATGAGCAACAGGGCATTTCTAGGGTTCCGTACCCGAAGGGTGCAAAACGGGACCCTATTACTGAGACTTCGCTGTCCGTCCGTCCGTCTATTTGTCTGTCTGTCACCAGGCTGTATCTCATGAACCGTGGTAGCTAGACAGTTGAAATTTTCACTGATGATGTATTTCTGTTGCCGCTATAACAACAAATACAACTAACGTGTTTTTTTCTTTTTGCGGTTTTTTATAGAATAGTACGGAACCCTTCGTGCGCGAGTCCGACTCGCACTTGGCCTTTTTTTTAAATTGTATTTTAATAGTATTATTATCGACGGCGGCGGTGACCTTAAGGATATTTTTTATTAACTCTGGTCTGCGCTCACTTTTTCAACATTGTCCAACAGTAATGAAACCTTAGGCTCAAAGGACCATCCTTTGTTGGGGACAATCCTCACTTCACTGAGCAAATGATATCGCCATTGCATCATCATTGGCCATTTCATCTTTTCAGATGTTTATTACAGCTGCTGTTTGTTCTCGGAGTCACATTTTCTCTTGAGACTGAACAGACCGATTCGGGATCTGCACTGCTTGCCACAGCGATCACAAGCAAATTCGGCGTTAGGTGGTGGAGCCGGTTGTTCTCGTGCTAGCCGTTTTCTCTTGAGATTTTTCAACCACTGTTTGTCGTGCCTGGTTTTGCCCTGGTGTAATAGGCCATTGCACCATTATGATATTTAAGCGACACTTTATCTGAGTAGCAGACTTCCTCTGAGTCAGCATTTGTTGAATCCAAGCAATAATACTTCCATGCGGTATCCCAGGTGCCATTCGATGAACTCCGTCAAGTGTTCCCTCCAATCCCTGCGATGCTTCTCGCAAGGGTTATCTACGTGCCAGTGAAGCTGCTTCTGAGCTACCCTCTAATCAAAATGGCGGGAGGACTCATTGGTAAGAATGCTTTCCATGTTAAAACTAACTGTACGGTACGATTCGATGAAATAAGCTGACAAGTGCGAGTTGGACTCGCGTTGAGAGGGTTTCGTACAAATAACACCAACAAAATACCCTAAAAGTACCCTAAAATTAAGTTTTTCATACAAACTTTGCACCCCAGATATAGGGGGTTAGGGGGTTAAAGTTGTGGATTTCGGATTTTTTATGGGATAAAAGTGCAAACATGTGCTTGCATACAGTTCGCACCACGTTTCTTGGCACCTGGTAGCCGCGTCGACGGGATATAAGTATAAGATATGTCATTTAGGTGCCAAGAATCTTGGCGGAGCCTGTACTTGCCAACACCGATGGCGAATTTTTTGGGGAGTAAAGGACATCTTCCAACTCAACTTTATTTTTCACTATTCTCTATACAAATCATCTGATAACCGCTCGGCCAAAAATGTATTGAGATGTCAAAAAAAATTGCTCTGATCAAATCGCTTTCATAGTGAAAGTTATTCAGAATGATGTTCCTAACTCCCCTAAATGTTTTGCCGCTCCATACTCCAAACACCCGGTGTATACATAAACCAGGTTCTGTTAAACATTCATATTCTTTATTGCACAGAAACATTAAAAAATAAACATTTACAAGAAATATTATTAGCAAAGGCGAGCTTATCTCTAAAGAGAGATTTCTACCAGCAAACCTAGGCAGGACAGGAATGTGGATGCATGAGGACAGTCCTAGTGCGCAATAAAATTACATAACACGAAAATTCACACATTCATGATTGTAACTGTTGTACCTAACTTCATAGTAGGTGGTAGTAACAGTTCTAGATACCTGGTAGGTAACCTTCATGTCACGTGAAAGTGGGCACAGTTGTGCCTCTGCCACTTCGTATGGGAAAAGGCGTGACGCTATGTTATGTTGTTGTTAGGATTTGGCTAACATAATTACAATCTGTCTCACAGCTCCAAAGAGTTTACACCGGTTCCCAATAAATTGATAATCCCGTGTCAGCTTAGTAGATTAGAAAAGCTTGGTTTGACAAGTGCCGTGTCGAGCGCTTAGATATCAATGGTAGATAGTATATCAATAATCAATGTTCAACCTTCTGCTTCTGTAACGGCAGCTTTACATTTGACCCCGACGCCGTGCGTGACCAAGCTTGCTAAATCTTATGTAATTCATTAATTGGACACCTGTAGAATGTAGGCGCGGTGGCTTGGGGTGGAATCCGTGTTTTGATACATCTGGACTAGATAAATGATAAGATTTTATGTCCTAACGTGCCTAATTTACACACGCAAGTTTTTATTGCAGAAAGACAGTGTCCGTAATTGGCCTCAGCAAAGTGTAATTGTTAACTTACATTTAAATTGTATGTGCTGTGGGCTCAGTACCAATAAATAAATATGACTCGACGACTAAAATGGTCACTCAAACGAGGTCCGAGGTCTATTGGGTTTCACGCTTGCGTCTGACGCAGGAGATGCAGGTTCGAATCCCGGTGCTGACCATATTCCAATGAGATATGTCATTTTTCAGACTCTCTCTCTCACATGTAGTTACGTTATACGGACATTCTAAATGGCGATTGAAAACATCGTGAGGAAACCTTCATTACTTCATAGCTGCGGTGGCCGGCGATGGACTAGCCTTCTGTCACGCATGACTGGCAACAAGTGGGCACAGTTGTGCCTCTACCACCGCGTATGGGATAATTAAAAACAAAAAGTAAACTTTAGAAAAAAACCGACTTCCACAAACCCTATTTGAATAGATTGAGTTTAATACAAACTGTAACCCCTTATCCACTTGGGGAATTAATTTTGTTAAATCCCATATCAGTGCTACCCCACGCTACTAAGGAAGGAACCCCTGTACAAACTGTCATGGCTCTAGGTGCACCGGATTAGGCTATGCGTTGCCTGCCCGTCAGCCACGCATTGTGGCTATGCGTTGCCTGCCCGTTAGCCACGCATTGTATTTGTACCTAGTATTGAACAGTTCTGGTGGCCATATGTGGTCTTCATCAGCAGTTCCGCATCACAATATTATGCTTACCATGTGCATTTGCAAGAGTTATTATGAAAAACACAAAAATCACTATAGTTCGGCCGATCCCATCATCAGATCCTGACCTGGTGTCAATGGGATCAATGAGAAAGCAAACCCTTTCAAACAAAAAAATAATTTTCCAAATCCGTCCATCCGTCTAGGCGCAATCGGGGCATATACATAAAAAATAAAAAACATAAAACATCCGGACGAATTGTAAACCTCCTTCTTTGGGAAGTCGGTTAAAAGGTATGACGCTATGTTATGGTTGTTATCTGGAGGATGTTTACGTATACGTATTGGTATCTTTCTTTCTGAAAGGAAGGCGCCAAAAATATGCTTGATGATAACACACTCTTACGGCTATCAATGTTCCATTAAGTATAGTATTTTTCTACTGATTAGATAGCTCCCTATGGCGAAGCGCCTGACTCATATGAATGTATGCAGTGGACGATAAGATCATTGTCATATTTGGTGCTCACTTTAGTACCCAGGCCGTTATTGAGGGCAGACACATTTATCTTTGATGATCTAATCTTTTTAAACGTTTTTACGGTAGGTAGTCATTAATGAAATACTGTTGTACCTACCTCTAACTCATTTATGAGTATGCTTAGGTACAGTCGAGATAGGGCTTTGATTCACTATTTTTAGCCTATAAAATCAGCATCTCGTAATCATCTGTCGCTGTTCGCATGAGAACTCAAAATGACAGATACGGATTTGAAGAGTCCATTAATATCCTTTCTAGAGTCGAGAAAGAAGTCACTGAAACTAAAAGTTTGATTAGCATTTACTCGATTCTGTGACTATAAGTACTTGTCAAACTGATTCCAGCCAATCACGTGTCGCTATTTTGAATTAATCGCTTGTCACATTATATTGCTCTTTCAGAAATTGGGGTGAGGCCGATGAAGAAATATTTAATTTATTACCCTTCAGACACTTTCCGCCCTCTGTCCAAAATATTGAGATACGTGATAATAATATGTGATAATAATAATCTCACATAATAAATGTGATGTGTAATATCTTTACAGGATACCTCATATACGACATGATTCACTACTACGTGCACCACGGCTCTCCGGCCGATGGTACTTATCTCTATGCAATGAAGAGATATCACTCGAACCACCACTTCGTCAACCACGATAAAGGTCAGTGAACTTAAATGTAGTTCCTACTATTAGTTATTCTGTGATATTACACGTAGTACTATCTTGCTCTATGCTATTAGTTATTCTGTGATATTACACGTAGTACTATCTTGCTCTATGCTATTAGTTATTCTGTGATATTACACGTAGTACTATCTTGCTCTATGCTATTAGTTATTCTGTGATATTAATCATAATCATAATTTATTGATAATAGAATATTACATGTCAGGGTACCTATACAAATATCTGCAGAATAAATTAATTTCAGGTTATTACACGTAGTACTATCTTGCTCTATGCTATTAGTTATTCTGTGATATTACACGTAGTACTATCTTGCTCTATGCTATTAGTTATTCTGTGATATTACACGTAGTACTATCTTGCTCTATGCTATTAGTTATTCTGTGATATTACACGTAATACTATCTTGCTCTATGCTATTCTGTGATATTACTACAAGGCTTATTACGGCAGACTGAATCAGGATACGTGTGGGCCCCTTCGACGACCCACACTTATTGCGGCGATGGTGGCTGGTCCGGACGTGGATAAAGAACACGCAGAGTTTCAGTAGGCAGGTTGCAGCTTCCTTGGCTCGGCGGTAGGGAGAGAGTGGACAGTGCTCCCGGCTTCCCGCTAGCTGCTTCTAGTTGTTTCCTCTCTGGCGGACTGTATTGGACTGAGTTGTTAACTCTCCGCCGGACTGAAGTGGACTGTGTCGCCGCTTGCTGTGCGCCCGTATTTATACTCGCGGGCGCACACTGCGCCAGGTGATCTTCGAGAACACACTCGAAGATCACCTGGCGCACACTGCGTGGCTGTGGCGGCGAGGAAATAGCAGCGAGCGGGATGGAACGCTTTTCTCTATCTGTCTCTCTCTCTCTCTCTCTACTTGACCGCGCCAAGAAAACACACAAACAAGTGAATCTTTATTACGAAATATTTACAGGGCTATTTACAAGACTTAAACCATAGCAAAGACATAGTTAGTACATGACTTAAAATATTACAAACAAAATATTAAACTAACAAATATTATACTATGTCGCGAACATCTTCTCCCGCCGCAGTCTCCTTGAGCTGTAATTCTTGCGGTTCGCGGTTCACAGGCAGAATGATCAGCTTCTTCGTGGGACGTCGCAGGATTCCACGCGCCGTCCTGACTCTACAGCGCGTATCTCTCCGTCTGGTCCTGGGAAGACAGCTACGACTTGTCCCCTCGGCCATACGTTGCGAGGCAGTGTCCCGTCGACGATGAGGACTAAGTCTCCGATCTTTATGGCGCCTCTTGCGTGGGGCTCCCGCCGGTGCTGCAGCTCCGGCAGGTACTCGCGTACCCATCTGGCCCAGAAGACGTCGGCGAGTCGCTGGCTAGCGATCCAAGTCTTGTGGCTGATGTCGTCTCCTTCGACGAAAGCGCCTGGCAGCGGCACTCTGGACGGCCCTCCCATGAGGAAGTGGTTTGGCGTGAGCGGCTCGTCATCCTCCGGTGACATGGAGATATGGGTCAGCGGGCGGCTGTTGATGGTGTGTTCCGCCTCGATGAGCAGCGTCGCAAGTACTTCTTCCCTGGGCGCTTTCTCCTGCAGGGTTGTGTTAAGCGCGTTTTTGACGCTGCGCACCATGCGCTCCCAAGCGCCTCCCATGAATGGCGCGCTCGGTGGGATGTAGCGCCACTTGATGGTTCGTATTGAGGCTTCCTCTGCCATCGCTCCCTGCGCCATCCTCTTGAGTTCATTATCTGCGCCACGCAGGTTGGTGCCGTTGTCGCTCCATATTTCCGTAGGGCAGCCTCGTCTGCTGATGAAACGACGAATTGCCATGATTGCCGAGTCCGTGCTCAGGCTCCCAGCGAGCTCCAGGTGTACAGCGCGTGTTGTAAGGCACGTGAACAACGCGCCGTATCTTTTCTGACGCCCGCGACCGACGGTGACTGTCATCGGGCCAAAGTAGTCAAGCCCGGTGAAAGTGAAGGCTCGGCGATGGTGGGCCAGTCGACTTGGCGGATGATTGCCAGTCGAAGGCCAGGCGGGCTTCGCCTTCCGAAGTCTGCAGGGCTGACACCTCTTGATTGCCGTTCTGACGGAGACTCGTAGGCGCAGCATCCAGAATCGCTGCCTGACTTCGTTGGCGGTTGTCTCGAACCCTCCGTGATGCAGTTGGGTGTGCACGGAGGTGATGTATAGCCGTGCCCAGGGATGACCGCCGTCCAGTATGGCTGGCTCGCTCTGTGTGGCCATGATGTCTTCGGCTGCGGCGATTCGAGACTTGAGGCGCAGGATTCCGTCCTCGTCCAGTCGCATCGACAGTTGTTTGAGGCGGCTGTCGTTGGCGACTGGGTTTCCTTTTCTTAAGGCCGCTATCTCGGCTTCGAAGTCTTGATGCTGGATGGCTTTGACCCATAGGAGCTCGGCGCGCTGCATGTATTCCGCTGGCAGATGGATAGCTTGCAGTCTGGGCTTGTGGCGAGCTACGGCGCCCGTCTTCTTGGCTGGTCGTGGTGCATTAGCCTTCCAGTTCGGGTCAGCATCATCCGACTTCTTTGTTCTTTTTCTAGTGGCCAGTGTCCGCTCTCTTTTGGTGCGCAGCAGAGTGATGAACTGAAGGACTCTGGCAGTGGATCTCATCAGTCGTAACCAGCTGGAGAACCGTGCGACATCTGGGAGAGCTTCGGCAAAGCGTGGTGGCGTGGTTGCCACGTTCACGCGCTCTTCCCCGGTTTCCAACTTGTCGACGAACTCTTGCTGCGGCCAATCTTCTTCCGGCTGACGTAGGAAGTCGGGTCCGGCAAACCATCTGTGGTTTGAGTCGAAGTCATGCGGCATCATTCTTGTGGCGTCATCCGCCACGTTGAGTTTGGTGGGGACCCACCGCCATTCATTGGTTCTGGTGGTCTCGGCGATCTCTGCAACCCGATGTGCGACGAACGGCTTGTAGCTGCGCGGACCTGTGCGTAGCCACGTCAGCACAGTGCTTGAGTCTGACCAGAAGACCCGGCGTGTGGGCTTGAAGTCATGTTCTTCAACGGCTGTCTGAGCTAGGCGGCAGCCCAGTACAGCCGCTTGAAGCTCCAGGCGTGGGATGGAGACTGTCTTCAGTGGAGCGACGCGTCCCTTGGCGATGATCAATGAGACTTGCGGCAGCCCCTCTTCATCTGTAGTTCTCCAGTAGACGGCAGCGGCATAGGCGGTTGAGCTGGCGTCGACGAAGATGTGCATCTCGGCTGCTCGTTCCCGTGCCAAGTATGGGTGGCAGCGCGGGATTGACAGCTGTCCCATTCTCTTAATGTTGTTGGCCCATATGTTCCAGGCCTCAGCTTCGCTCGGTTGCAGCTTGTCGTCCCATCCCGTTCCTGAGCGCCAAGTGTCTTGCAGGATTCTCTTGGCTTGTACGGTGACCGGCGTTGCTAGGCCCAGGGGATCATATATTGACATGACTACCCTGAGCGCCTCCCTCTTCGTCGGTGTTCTCTCGCCCATGATGATGGCTGCTGGGACCTTCGTCAGATTGGTGTTGAAGCCAAGCGTGTCGGCTTTAGTGTCCCAGATCATCCCGAGGATCTTCTCCGGCGCAAGTTCGACGACGTTCTTGATTGACTCCGGTTCCAATTCAAGCCTGACTCGCGCTGAGTTGGACGCCCATTTATGTAAATGAAAGCTTCCCTCTTTGTGGATGTTAGCTACTTCTGTGGAGATCTCGAGCGCCTCTTCTTCTGTGTTGAAGCTTGCCAGGTAGTCGTCCATGTAGTGGTTGCGTAGTATCGCATCGACGGCCTTTGGATGTTCTTCGGCGTGGCGTTCGGCGTTCGCATTCTTCACAAAGATCGCCGTACATGGTGACGACTTCGCACCGAAGATGACACTCTTCATTCGGTATTCTGTTGGCGGGCCCTCGCGTCGGCTTCCTCTCCACAGGAAGCGCTGCATGTCTCTGTCTTCTTCTCGTATGTAGATCCGTAGGAACATGTCCTTGATGTCCCCGGTGACTGCTATTGGTCGCTGGCGGAACCGCATCAGGATCCCAGGGAGAGATTGGAGTAAGTCCGGTCCCGACAGCAGTAGGTCATTGAGGCTGACCCCTCTGGACTTGGCGGCGGCGTCGTGAACGATGCGCAGCTTCTCTGGCTTCTGTGGGTTGATGACTGCGAAATGCGGGAGGTACCAAGTCTTCGTTGATTTGGTAGTCGGCGCTTCTTCCGCGAAGTCGCTGCTCAGGAACGCTGCCATCTGTGTCTCGTATCGCATCTTGAGATTCTTGTCCTTGTCGAGTTTCTTCTCGATCATGAGGAGTCGGCGATAGGCGGCGTCGTAACTGTCAGGTGGAGTGAAATCGTCGTGTCTCCACAGCAAACCGGACTCGTAGCGGCCATCCGGAGTGCGTCGCGTTGTCTTCTTCAGGATACTCAGCGCTCGGCTCTCATCTGGGGTGACTGAGTTGCGTGGCTGCACCCCCAAGGACTCCAGGGCGAAGTGTTCTTTCATAAGAGCCTCCATTGACTCTTCTTCTGGAGCGCTGACGACGACATGGTTGACACGATGTACTAGCGCTTGCCGAGGAACGTGCCCGTGCAAGACCCAACCCAGCTCAGTCAGTGACGCGACAGGCTGGTTGCGGGCTCCGAAGCGTGTCACCATGGAGAACAACAAGTGGAAGTTGTCCTGCCCCAGAAGTATCGTTGGCTGCCCCTTGTCGTAGACGAGTTGGTCTTCGAGATCCCTCAGATGTTTGCATTCTGCAATGAGTTGTCGCGACACCGTCTGTGATGAGATATGAAGATCTTCCATTGTTCTCGCTGAAATGTCGAAGCTTCGCTCTTGATTTCTTCCTTTGATGCTGAAGTTGACGCGTCGAGATTGTGGATTGTCAATCTTCACTCCGGCGACACCCTCAATGTGAAATGGCTCTGCTTGTCCCGTAGCACCGATGCTCTCAGCTGTGGCGGCGTTGATTATCGTGCAGGTCGATCCATCATCCATCAAAGCGTACGTATCCACGCTTCCATTTGGCCCGCTGACTTGTACTGGGATGATCTTCAATGCAGCTGACATTGATGTTTGTGTCGACGCGACGAAGGTGGTTGGTATCGCTTCGCAATGGTGCAGTTGGGCTTCTGGCTCATCTTGATGCAGCAGTCTATGATGGCGGTATTTGCATCCATTGATGTTGCACTGGGTAGTTTTGCAGACGTGCCGTATGTTCCTGGTGCACAGGCAGCGGAAGCACAGTCTATGCTTCTTGGCGAGTTCCCACCGCTCTGATATCGTGGCCTTCTTCATAACATCGCAATCTGCCGGCTTGTGATCGGCTTCGCAAAGGCGGCATTGCAGCGTGCGTTTCTTCAACGGCGGCGTGTCATCAGCAACGTAGGTGCGGACGACTTTCTTGGCGGGTGGCTCCCGCCGGTCTTCAGGTGCGATGTTCTCCGCTGGGGCGAAAGTACCACATCTTTCTGCCGCGGCGGACAAGAAGTGTGACAGCTTCAATAGGTCCGGCTGTTCCTCTGGTTGCTCAGCATCGTAGTCGTAGTACTTGTATCGCAGCGCTGCCGGAAGCTTCTCGACTATGCCGCGCACTACTTCTGCGTTGTAAAGATAGTGCGGCTTGCCCAACGCTTGTATGGTGCTGACTGTGTTGAGGACCTTTGACGCGTAGATGCAGATGTCTCTTGGGTTCTCTTGAAGCTTCGGCAGGGCCCGTAGTTTATTGAGTTCTACGGCCACAAGTGCGTCTGGGCGGCCGAATCTAGTCTGCAGCATCTTCATAACGGCAGCGGGTGTTGTTGATCCGATGAAGAGACATTGAACAGCTTTCTTGGCTGCTCCTCGAAGGCAGCGGCGTAGGCGTGACAGGTTCTCTTGTTCTGTTAGGCGGCTTGCTGTCTCTTCGTAGGCTGCTTTAAATGGCAGCCAGTCATTTGACGCTCCATTGAAAGGCGGCAGCTCCAGTGTGCGTGGGTGCACTGCTGTTCTTGAAGCCAGTGTGATAGCGGCTGCAAGTTCGCTGAGATCAGTGCGAACGCGCGACGGTGGCGCTGCAGGCGGCAGCGGTTGGAACTGTTGCGGCGTTGGTAGCAGTGGTTCTTGTGACAGAGGCGGTGGCAGTTGCAGTTGCTGCGGCGGCTGTGGCAGTTGCTGCGGTGGCGGTGCTTCTTGTCTCTCGGCGTAAACCACGGCTTGGGCGTGTGGCGGAGGTGCGTCGAGACACGGCAGTGGTCTCTTAGGCCTGACGCACTCTTCAGCAGACGGCAGGAAGGGGTTGTCTTCAAGGGCAAGTACCGACTTCCTGACCCACTCGGTTGTTTGCTGGTCTCTGATGGTGTCGACTTCTTCTTGAGATGACTCGTCCTCGGATGACGCTGTCTCTAGCATTGCGACGCGAGTTCGGGCTAACTCCACCTCTTTCTGCAGTAATTCTTCCCGCGCTCGCATTAAATCTCGATGACGCTTGCTCGCGGCTTTGGAGCGAGCGGCAGTAGAGCGAGCGACGGAGCGGCGGCTTGCAGTGTATTCGGCGGCAGAGGTGGCGGCAGCGGCGGCGGCGACGACTGCGGTGGCGGCGACGGCGATGGCGGCGGCGGCAGGTTCGCGGGGAGACGTAAGGGGCGGTGGGGCGGCCGCCACGACTTCGATCCTTGACGGTGTCTGCGGCAGTGTAGACTCCGTCGTTGTCGTAGTGCCCGTCGTTCCTGTGGTCTCCGTGGCGGACGAACCCGTAGTGCCATCGGACGTGGTCGCAGTCTCGCCCGTATCCGTAGGCGATGTGGACGAGTCTCCCTTCTGGCTGCGTGTAACAACCATTTTTATCCAGATCCGGCTCGAAGGACCAGAAAATGTGGGCCCCTTCGACGACCCACACTTATTGCGGCGATGGTGGCTGGTCCGGACGTGGATAAAGAACACGCAGAGTTTCAGTAGGCAGGTTGCAGCTTCCTTGGCTCGGCGGTAGGGAGAGAGTGGACAGTGCTCCCGGCTTCCCGCTAGCTGCTTCTAGTTGTTTCCTCTCTGGCGGACTGTATTGGACTGAGTTGTTAACTCTCCGCCGGACTGAAGTGGACTGTGTCGCCGCTTGCTGTGCGCCCGTATTTATACTCGCGGGCGCACACTGCGCCAGGTGATCTTCGAGAACACACTCGAAGATCACCTGGCGCACACTGCGTGGCTGTGGCGGCGAGGAAATAGCAGCGAGCGGGATGGAACGCTTTTCTCTATCTGTCTCTCTCTCTCTCTCTCTACTTGACCGCGCCAAGAAAACACACAAACAAGTGAATCTTTATTACGAAATATTTACAGGGCTATTTACAAGACTTAAACCATAGCAAAGACATAGTTAGTACATGACTTAAAATATTACAAACAAAATATTAAACTAACAAATATTATACTATGTCGCGAACAATACGAAAACCCTATTGTTAAGAGTAAATAATAGTAATATTAATGCCCAATTTCACCAATAGTTAGGGGACACTTAGCTCTTTTTTAACCGACTTCACAAAAGGAGGAGGTTTACAATTCGTCCGGATATATTTTTTTTATGTATGTACTCCGATTACGCCTAGACGGATGGACCGATTTGGAAAATATATTTTTTTGTTTGAAAGGGTTTACCTTCCCATTGGTCCCATTAACACCAGGTCAGGATCTGATGATGGGATCCTAGAGAAATCGAGGGAACTCTTCAAATATTATAGGCAGACCTATAGTGATTTTTGTGTTTTTCATAATAACTCGTGCAAATGCACATGGTAAGCATAATATTGTGATGCGGAACTGATGATGAAGACCACACATGGCCATCAGAACTGCTCAATACTAGGTATAAACACAATCTACTATGCGTGGCTGACGGGCAGGCAACGCATAGCCTAAACCGGTGGACCTAGAGCCATGAAACTTTGTAGAGGGGTTCCTTAGTAGCGTGGGGTAGCACTGAGATGGGATTTAATGAAATTAATTCCCCAAGGGGTGGGGGGTTATAGGGGGTTACAGTTTGTATTAAACTCAATCTAATCAAATAGTGTTTGTGGAAGTCGGTTTTTTCTAAAGTTTACTTTTTGTTTCAATTATCTTAGCCGTCTAGCGATTGTTCCGGAGGCCGGCCTCTTAAATTTAGAGTATCCCTTAGTAGCCTAGGTGACCCTTTAACTTAGTCAGAGAGAAACAGCCCCCAGGCGGCCCCTAAAAGGAAATAAACTGTAGAAAGTAACATTAGAAATCTATACTTATTTATTTATACTTGTCATTAGTTTTAGTCATTGTGCTTCCCTCTCTTTACCTGTTTTTTTTTCCTGTCATCCCTAGGTTTGCTGCAAGAAATCTCTTTTTAGAGATAGCTCGCCTTTGTACATATCTTTCTGTAAATGTTACGTGTTTTTTATGTTTTTTGTGCAATAAAGTATAATAACCGGCCAAGTGCGAGTCGGACTCGCGCACTAAGGGTTCCGTACTATTATCTTTAAAATACCGCAAAAAAAAACATGATGTATGGGAGCCCCCCCTAAATATTAATTTTATTATTTATATTTTAAGTAAATAATATTTAGCGTCTACCTGCTACCATTATATTATCAATATCGAGCAAAAATGAGCAAAAAAAAAAACATGTTTGTTGTATGGGAGCCCCCCGTAATATTTAATTTCTTTTGTTTTTTTAGTATTTGTTGTTATAGCGGCAACAGAAATACATCATCTGTGAAAATTTCAACCTTCTAGCTACCACGGTTCATGAGATACAGCCTGGTGACAGACAGACAGACGGACAGCGAAGTCTCAGTAATAGGGTCCCGTTTGGCACCCTTCGGGTACGGAACCCTAAAAATGAAATGAAACTGTCCCCTAATAGATAGGGAATGTTGGTGAAATCGGTCATAAGGATCCCATATACGGGGGCAAGTAGGCCACCCTTCATTCAGGACACTGATTCAGCGGACTGTTGTAATAAGGCTTTTACCATCGAGGTAAGTCGATGGGTTTTACTCACCTAACCATGTACTCACTACAACTATCAATAATACATATTATAGCTCTTGCAGCTGAGATATCGATTTATGTGACGTCATACAATATTTTCTATACTTGTCAATACTCAATCATTTATTGCACTCCATAGGTTTACAGAGATGGTAAAAACGAATTTAACAAAGTACCAAATATGGACCCTGGCATGGTCGTGGCAATGTAGTGTCCTCTAGGAGGACACTTGAAAGTTACATTAATCATTAGTCTGACCTAATCTGTATCACCTGTTCAACTTCTTAGGCAATCTGTAAGATTGCTAGATAGCCGACAGCCGTGATCGTAAAACCATAGTGTCACGTGAACAAAGATAAAATTGCCTCTTTCGCAAGATCCACCGCACCGTACATGTACAGTCGACAACGGAATAATCTTGATACTTCTTGTCGGAATTTCATTCTCGAAACATGTTCGTTCACGCACCGCGTCGTCTTGCTGTTTCCAAACGAGGCGGGCTATGGTACTGTTGCGCCCACTTTTGCCTGCTTATTTATTTTTGAAAATGTTATTTTTCGGTGTAAAGCTGTTCTGTTACCTTGGTGTCCTGCCGACTATACTTACTTATAAAACAATTGTAGGTGTAAGTGGTGCGTGCGATGTCCGATCAAATAAAATGATTTGATTGCACGGGTTTAAGAGCCCTACGTCGGATTCTATGCATTTTCCCATATAGTCCTATGCACACATGTACGTAGTATGACGTTGTGTAGCGCGTTTCTTTTGAGTATCTATGTTACTACGTTAAACATGCTTACACCTGTATTTACGTCCGTAGTACGTAATGCCAGTACATTGCCGTAATTCAAGGCTGATATGTGCTATGAATTGTTTTGTAAGACTTATGTATCACATTGTTTTCCGTGAAATAAAGAATTATGAATTATATTCATTATGATAAGATTGATAAGTCAATATAAGTCATAACATCACATCAAAATACCGATAAATTTATGATTATTACTTACTTGACTTGGGTTTAGACTGCCCCAGATCTGCAGAAGCATTTGTAACTATAAAGTTCTTCTAATAAAAGTTATAGTTATTTAATTCATCATCACGTGATAGAGTTAGATCACCACTTTGGCAGTTTAACAATTTTGTTTCCTTTCCAGCATTCGGCATAACCAGCAAAGTGTGGGACCTGGTCTTCAGGACGTTTGTCCAAGTTAGGAAGCTGGGGTTCAGTCTACGTTGGTAGATTAGATGCACTTATAGTTTAATTGCTCTCTAAGATTATTGTGTATATGGTACAGCAGTGTAGTGATGTTGAAATAATTAGTATCAACAAAGTACAAGTTGAAATGGTATTCATTTAGGTTCAGTCAGTTAAAATGGTATCATTTAGGTTTAGATTTAGATGAGTGAGCAATATAGTGAGCATGCAGGCTACAATAGAGCACGGAATACTGTATGCCTACTTGTATGCCCATCGAGTTTGGGCTCATAGATTCGTTGTGCGAGACAAGAAGCTCAAATAAAAAGGGTGTTTTTAGTTTTTACCTATCATATGTTTATAGGTTTTATATTTCGAATAGATAACTTTTTTTTTAACTAAACTCAAAATCACGATGTTCGTTGTGTGTAGTATGAAAATTACGGTACCTACTATATTAAGTACGGTACTTCTACTTCTGTATTTTAGGTCTAAGACGGCGGCGCCTCAGGCAAAAACAGTCTTTAGCAAAACACAAATCACTCGGAATGACGAGTATTATTGCTGTATGTTTTTTCACTAGCTTGTTTATCACGAGTGTCAGCGTGACTTTGCTTTCCCATAAACGTTATTTTATTAATTTTGCTCGATAGAAAAGTCTCCTGAAGTTGCCAGAAAATCTGTCTGTCACAATTTTTTATTTTAAAATTTCGCACCGCAGCTGAATTTGTGTTCTTGTTATTTATCCTATCATTATAAAAATGGCACAGTATGTTCTTCAGTTAGTCTTGTTTAGCTTGGCTTTACCCTATTTTTATTTTTTTATTTAATTTCCTCTAAAAATAAGTTAAGGATGAAATTCTAAGTTCTGATTGCCTCGGGCCCGCCCTTAAGGTTTAATGACATTTTTTATCTATCACTCAAGAGTCAAGACACAGGTCACTTACGTGATGATAAGTGATAGCGTAGTTAAAAATACATTTTGATGTCGACATAATTCTAATACAATAGGTGACAGCCACAGTTCGGGTAGGTAGGTACGTCAAATAGGTTATTGAAGGTATGTATGAGCGAATGTATGGATGTATGGTTACATCCTTACTTGTCCCTTTGGAAAAAGATCAATCGAAAACTCATTCATGATAATTATATAATTCTGGTAAAAATAAAAGATTTTTTGTTTGTAAGAATACAGAATTGTAAAAGTAAAGTAAGGATCAACGCAGTATACCTATGTATTTAAATGTTTAGTCATGGTATTTTTATTCCGATGAAGTATGTTGAGTAAATTCCGAAGGGTTCCGTACCATTATCTATAAAAAAACCGCAAAAAATAATAATTTTGTATGGGAGCCCCCCTAAATATTAATTTAATTTTAATTTTATTATTTCTTTTATAAGTAAATAATATACTCAATATATTGTGAACATTTTAAGCGTCTACCTGCTACCATTATCAATATCGAGCAAAAATGAGCAAAAAAAAATCACGTTTGTTGTATGGGAGCCCCCCTTAATATTAAATTTCTTTTGATTTTTAGTATTTATTGTTATAGCGGCAACAGAAATACATCATCTGTGAAAATTTCAATTGCCTAGCTATCAAGTTTCATGAGATACAGCCTGGTGACAGATGGACGGACGGACGAAATGCAGAGCAGAGGCATAGTATAAATAAGAAATAGTAAGTTCACTAGGCCCCTGTTCGCATGATAACTACCTACTCTTGCTCAAACGGCTAGGGTTGTCGCTTAACACGTGCCGCCCGGCGCCGCCGGACGAATGACGTTGACTCGTCGCATGCATTGCTTGCATAGCCCTGTCTCGAAGCAAGCGAAGGAGGCGAGATTCGGCAATGTGTGCGTGTGGCGGCGCGTGCTCATATGGAATGCAATGTAGCTGTGTGTGTTCGGCTGTTCTCGCTGATTTGTTTGAAGTGAACCTGGCATGGCAGAGGCTTAGTAATAGGGTCCCGTTTGGCACCCTTCGGGTACGGAATTCTAAATAAACGGCCAGTGCGAGTCGGACTCGTGCACGAAGGGTTCCGTACTATTAACAAAAAAAAAACACGTTAGTTATATGGGAGCCCCCCTTAATCTTAAACTTTTGTTTTTTGGTATTTGTTGTTATAGCGGCAACAGAAATACATCATCTGTGAAAATTTTAACTGCCTAGCTACCACTGTTCATGAGGTACAGCCTGGTGACAGACAGACAGACGGAAAGACGGACAGCGAAGTCTCAGTAATAGGGTCCCGTTTGGCACCCTTCGGGTACGGAACCCTAAAAAGTAGTGTAATTCCTACTCGAATTTAGTTCACTCAAAATGAAGACCAGTGACTTGCTAACGAGAAAGCAGAATAACTGCATTGGACGGTTTCATTATTTAAGGGCAAAATTAACTTAGGTATATCTGGTTAATTATTAGTAATAAGTAAATTATTTTTATAAGTCTCTATGTAGTTATGTCAGTAGATATAGGTAAGAACTTATTACCTAATGTTATTATCTGTATAAGTGTTCTTGTGACCTGTGATTTAAATCTAATGAAGAGATGAAATAGTTGAATATAGATTACGAAATCGCGTACTTATTTATTTAAATCATGTGTCATTCATGTCATTCTAGCCGAGCAGATTAGATATCTACCTAAGTATATTTTTCCATCATGTGGTAAGTATTTATTTTATATTGTACTACACTATAAAAATGATGGTAAACCACATCTTGCCCGAAAGCACAGAAGAGATAATCCGAAAGCCTGCTCTGATACTATCCCATTGTGTTTGGTGTAATAAATAAACAACAGAGCAATGATATAATATCACAATAACTTCATACCGACATGCCCTATCCAGTAACATTATTCCGTTGAAATTACTGCAACAAACGTGCTTCTATGGGGTGAAGCAATCAATATTGTAACGATGAATTACATTCAGTTTTTGTGCAGTTAATTAGTGAAATAGACGTCCGAAATTTCTTCCCTAAACTGGTTAAACTCACAATCTCATTCTTTCATTTCTATTTCCTTTGATACTGGCCAAAGAGAAAATTAAATTATGAAAATGCGCGCGGCAACTTATCTGTAAACAGTTTGACGATTCTTTTGTCTAGAAGTGGCCAGTAACAATGAGTGTAAAAACTTTTTGGTGCAGTATTGTGGTTTGTGCTATTGCTATAGTTATTTGTGGTGACAGTGCTGAAGCGTGCTCCGCTGAAGGTTGGGGTGCATTTCTGGAGAGCGTTCTGTTGAATGGCTGTCCCATTCTGTCTAGTCTTACTACGAAGATCAATAAGTTAAAACCTCTTTCCATTGGTAAGTACTTAGAAACTAATGACTTCTCATAAGTGGCAATCCATACATAGCTTAAATCCCGGTATGCTTCCTCCCTCACCCTGTTACGCACAACGAGCCGCCTGTTTCTCACACGGAGGGTTCCGCACCATCATTGTACCAAAAGTACAAAAAAATACGTTTCTTGTATGAAGACACCTTAATTTATTTCAATATTCCGTGTATTTCAGTATTTGTTGGTGGAGCGGCAACATATATACACATTCTGTGAAAATTTCAACTTTCTAGCTATTACTGTTCGTGCTGGAGGGCCCTCTGACGGACAGACGGACGGACAGACGGACAGCGGAGGCTTAGTAATACGAAATGAAATGTTTGTTAAGATCGTTAAAGAATAATCGAAGAATAAATCGAAAAAATAGGGTCCCGTTTGGCACTCTTCGGGTACGGAACCCTAATAAAAGGAATCAAGATGAGGCCCCGTTCTTCAAGGCCTATCCAGCTTCCAACTATAAAGCCCAGAAAGACACATAAAACCTCCTCACACCACAAACCACCTCCTTACAGACGAAGAAGGTCCGATCACCTCAGACCTCGTTCGAGAAAGCCTGCGTTGCGGTCGCGAGATCACACGCGCTGCTACCAAGCGAAGCACCCACCTCATAAAGAATGGCGTGAACCTAGCACCATGCTCTCCTGCCTTCATAAACTTCTATACGTCGAGCCTGGCGTCTGACGAGAAGAAGGCAGCTGAGGCGTCGAACGAGATACTGGCGGCGACTAAATTGATGCAACTGAAGTTGTGCTCGAGGTGAGAACAGAAATCATCAAATAAATGGCCTTTACACACTTGATGAGGAGAATAATAATGACAGAAAGACAAGACAAAAAGTAAAACTAAAAAAAACCGACTTCCACAAACCCTATTTGATTAGAAACCAATGTCAAGTAATCAATGTTAATGTTTTTGAGTTTAATACTAACCGTAACCCCCTATTCCTCCCCCTTGGGGAATTAATTTCGTCAAATCCCATCTTAATGCTACCCTACGCTACATAAGGAACCACTGTACATAGTTTAATGGCTCTAGGTCCACCGGTTTATGCTATGCGTTGCCCGTCAGCCATAGTAGATTAGATAAGATAAGATAATAGTTTATTTTTCAATAAAACTATTACATTGCAACTTAAATAATTAGGAACATATTACAAAGCGGTTGTGTACATTTGCAAAGTTAAACTTAATTTTAATTATAATTATTACGTTAGATAAACCACAACTATTATGATTGTATTGTATTTGATTGATTGTATTTGTACCTAGTATTGAGTAGTTCTGGTGGCCATGTGTGGTCTTCATCATCACTTCCGCATCACAATATTATGCTTACCATGAGTAAATGCACGAGTTATTATGAAAAACACAAAATTCACTATAGATCAGCCTTTAATATTTGAGGAGTTCCCTAGATTTCTCCAGGATCCCATCATCAGATACTGACCTGGTGTCAATGGGACCAATTTGGAAGGTGCAACTTTCAAACAAAAAAAATAAAATCCAAATCGGTCCATCCGTCTAGGCGTAATCGGTGTACAATACATAAAAAACCGACGAATTGTAAACCTCCTCCTTTTGTGAAGTCGGTTAAAAAAAGATGCAGAAACAATATCGTCCCACCATTCTTCCCACATTATATTTCCGTGTCCTCAAATTGGCTAAGCTATAATTACGGCGCACGGTGTCGTAAAGGGACTCAAGTTTAATTCGTAACACTGGGATTAGGAAGTTCGTAACGATTTACTGATTAAATTATGAACGTACCTAAATTATGATAGGGGGCGGAGCAGGGATTAAGCGGTTATAATATGTTCGGTGGCTAGCCATTGTTTAAAAAAATACTAAGTATGATTGATTGATGTGTGTATATGTTTAGTGGTTATGCTAAATGCACAGTAAAAAGTCAATGACCTCGGAAAAACAAAACATAACATAGCGTCACGCCTTTCCCATACGGGGTGGCAGAGAAACAACTGTGCCCACTTTTAGCCAGTCGTTCAATACTCAATTTTGCGTGAGAGCGGGCTAGCCCATCGCCGCATCTATGGAGCAATGAAGGTTTCCGCACGATGTTTTCCATCACCGTTAGAGCGTCCGTACTCAAGATAAATGATTTATCTCATTGGTACATGGTCAGCACCCGGGATTCGAACCTGCATCTCCTGCGTGAGAAGCAAGCGTGAAACCCACTAGACCACGGAGCTCTGAAAAAGTTTTTTGATGAAGAAAGTTGCAAGGCAACAAATTGCAAACAAGTCAGATTGCATCGTGAGTAGGGCCTTTTTAAACCGACTTTCCAAAGGAGGAGGTTTACAATTCGTCCGGATGTTATTTTTTTAATTTTTATGTATGTGCCCCGATAGCGCCTAGACGGATGGACCGATTTGGAAAATTATTTTTTTGTTTGAAAGGGTTTACCTTCCCCTTGGTACTATGAACCACTAGGTTAGGATCTGATGATGGGATCCTGGAGAAATCGAGGGAACTCTTCCAATATTATAGGCAGACCTATAGTGATTTTTGTGTTTTTAGTAATAACTCGTGCATTTACTCACGGTAAGCATCATATTGTGATGCGGAACTGCTGATGAAAACCTCATATGGCCACCAGAACTGCTCAATACTAGGTACAAATACAATGCGTGGCTGACTGACGGGCGACGCATAGCCTAAACCGGTGGACCTAGAGCCATGAAACTTTGTACAGAGGTTCCTTAGTAGCGTGGGGAGCACTGAGATGGGATTTGACAAAATTAAGTCCCCAAAGGGGGGGGGGGGGGATAAGGGGTTACAGTTTGTATTAAACTCAATCTAATCAAATAGGCTATGTGGAAGTCAGTTTTTTCTAAAGTTTACTTTTTGTCTCAATTATATTATAAACTACATTGAACTTGGTCTAGTGGTAGACAGTGAGGCATTCGTCGGAGAGGCGCGACAGTGAATTATGTTATGTGACCTAGGAATATGCGTTTAAGTACCTATGCGTAACGTAACTACAAGATTTAACTAATCACATAAAAGCCACTTAGATAAAGCAAGCCCGTGTTTAAGTAAAGTTACATTATCGCAAATCACGGTGCAATAATTACTTACGGTTTTATGAGTATAAAAGTTATAAAGTAAAGTGTCAAGTCACGGAAACAACACTGCATAAGTTAACGATTCATGGAAATGAAACGTTTGTGTACTTAACATGATATAAATGTTCGAACTAACAGTTGCAGTTATTGACCTAAGCATAAACAAATAAGCTGCCAAGTGCGAGTTGGACTCGCGTTGAGAGGGTTTCGTACAACAATAATAGGACTAACACCAACAAAATACCCTAAAAGTACCCTAATATTCAGTTTTTCATACAAACTTTGCACCCCAGGTTTAGTGGGTTAGGGGGTCAAAGTTGTAGATTTCGGAGTTTTTATGGGATATGGGTGCAAACATGTGCTTGCATACCAAATATCAGATTTTTTGGACTTCGGGAAGTACCCTAGAGGTTTTGATGACATGCGAATCGGTCATATTATTGAGCACAACTTTTTCAAAATAAGTCTTAAAAATATTATAATAATAGATTTAAGATCCTCCCACAATGCGCTTTCATTTGATATGTCACACGGTATATTTTGAATTTTTTATATTTTATTTTTATCATTTGGCCTTACATTCCATTTTTATACATTTACATGGCACCTCTCGTCTTTGGTTCACAGAAATTGAGATGTTTACCAATTTTCAACTTCATCAGTCCAATATGTTCTGAGTAAATTGCCTGTGACGGACGGACGGACGGACGGACAGACGCACGAGTGATCCTATAAGGATTTCTCTTTCTGAGATCCCAGAGAAACCCTAAGAAAGATCTTATTTTCTATCGAATGCAATAAAAATATCTCCGCCGCAGTCAGAGGATCCTAATTATGTTCTCAACATCATCAGCCTACTTTAACATAAACCTGGGTGAATATAATTTGGCCAGCGTTTGCTGTGTGTGTCTCGCTCTCTCACAAAGACATACTTTGTGAGAGAGCGAGACACACACAGCAACCGCTGGACAAGTTACATTCCGGGAGTTATCCTGTATAACTATATGACCTTTTAATTAGCTGACCATATTTTGGGGAATGATAGTACCCATCATTATGAAAAACTTTCCACAAGAAACGTAATATAGTCGCAAATGAAAAAAAAATTCGTCCACCAGTACATTGCCCCGATCAGCTGATTTCAAGTTACTCTGGGAGGCGAAATATTTTTTTTTGCTTGCGACCATTATGTTCCTTGGGGAAAGGTCTTCACAATGATGGGTACTATCATTCCCCAAAATATGGTCAGCTAATTAAATGTGTCACCCTGTATATGCCTCTGCTTTACCTGCTATGCGCCAGCTATTCTGGTCCCCTGAGGGTCCCGCATCTACTGGGGCCCAATCCTCTTGTGGAAAACGCATTGCGAAAGCGTATCGATAGCTTCGGAGGGCGCAAAATTCCGCTGGCATTCAGTCTCTAAACAAAAACACACAAACATTGCGCCCTTTTCCGTAATCCCTTCGCGGCGCTGGTTTAAATATTACCCTCACCGTTTCCCACTTTTCCACAGCGGTGACGTCACACCCAACACCTTCATGGCCTTCCTAGAGCACCAGGTGGTGAAACTGAATGACGTGACCTACTGCAAGCCAGTCAGCATCAGCTGCCCCAAGTCCAAGTACCGGAGCATCGATGGAAGCTGCAACAATCTGGCCCATCCGGCGTGGGGACGAAGAACTGCGCCGTTCACAAGAATTGCCAAGCCACGGTATGCGGATGGTACGTTTATAATAGGTCAATAATGTCTCCGAGGGGCACGGGCCTTTACCCGGACATGAGTAAGGTTGAGCCATACTCCACCACGCTTGCTCAGTGCAGGATGAGGGATGGTGTCAGGCTGGTAGCCAAAGGTCGACTTTATCGAACTTTTCTGCTTTGTTCAAGTTCAAGTTCAAGTTCAAAATTTTTATTGACCATAAAATCATACATATTACTTAGTCAACGTCAATATAATATTAATATTTTTGTATACTACCGCCCGTTCGGAAGTTGTGGGCTTAGGGATGGAGCAAAGAAGGGCAAGAAACCTCCCCCGTACCTCTTTTAAAATATCAGAGCCTTAAAAATACAATGTTATGTATTTCTACTTAAGTCTAAGGAAATACACCGAGGAGAGACGTACTGACTCAGTCCATCGCCCCTCTTTGGATTTCTGTGCGCTGAGATGGTAAAGACCATGCAGTTTTGTCATCTAAATATTCTTTTACACTGTAATATGACTTCTTCAATAGGCCGTTTTTGACATAGTTTTTGAACCTCCTTTCTGGTAGGTCCGTTGCTTCATTGTCCGTTGCTTGTAAATACAACACAGTTGAGACTGTATTTAGCGGCTGCGCTGTCGAAAGTCTGATACAACTCAAGTTACAATTCACAATTCTTTATTGCACACAATAATTTATACAGTTAAAGCACATGTACAAAGGCGAGCTTATCTCTAAAAAGAGATTTCTTCCAGCAAACCAGGCGTGAAAGGAAAATGTATAATGAAAGGGTAGGCAATGCACCATAACTACTTAATTTTATCAATTACACAAGAATAAGTTAAATATCTATAAATATAGAAAAACAAATGCTAAATCCATACCGATATAGGTACTCAGTTACTACATACACTTTACATGAATAAATACAATAACTTTTAAGAAAGTGAGAGGTAGTGCTCTTTAATACGTTTCTTATAAGAGAAAAGTGTGGGACTGTCTCTAAGTTACCCTTCAATTCATTTAACCCTTCGTCAGAATCAGGCAGATAACAATAGAAAAATAATTTTTATGAAGTACTCACTTAGGAGAAGTTAATTGACAGTTAAGACCGACTCTGAATTGGCAGTCATATCATTTCTCGCAGGAATCTACGCCATGCCGGTAGCAGTAAGCGGGCGCCCTCTTCCGAACCCTCGGGTGCTGTCGACGCGTCTGTTCACCTCCCACCCTATACCGAGCCGCGTGCTAACACATCTCAACGTTCAGTGGGGACAGCTCATCACACACGACCTCATATTCCAGGTTATGGAGTCTACTGGTGAGAAATGGATATTCCACCAACAAGTTACTAGATGCAGATTCGAATCCCGGTACTAACATGTACCAATGTGATAGATTATTTATCTCAATTACGTTATACAGACGCTCCAACGGTGACGGAAAACATAGTGAGGAAACCTTCATTACTACATAGCTGCGGCGATGGGCTAGCTCCCTGACACGATAATGGAGTATTGAATAACTGTCTTAAAGTAGGCACAGTTATGCCTCTGCCACCCAGTATGTATAGACTTTTTGCAAAAACTGCAATGTGTAACACGCAACCGAGTATGTAAATACGGTAGATTTGATAGGGCAGTGACAGTGGTGTGGGCGCTGTGTTTCTGTAGTGTCTGGTGTCACTGCCTTCGCAGAGCGCAGATTATGCAAGGCAGGGCGGGCAACGTCTTTTGTTTGACATGCGAGTGCCTGCCTTGCATAATTTCATCTAGATGGCCTATGTCTCACAGCATACGCCCAGATTTACTAGCTTAACACTAGAAGTCGGTCGCAGAAGGTTTTTCGATGACGTCGTAGAGTGCTGTTGCACCTATAGTCTTCGGAATACCTTCGGTGGCTGATTGGTAATATCATCCTTCCCACTTCGTTCCACCACCGTAGAACCATCAACGCATTACGCGTTTTTTTATAATATTTATTTTCAGAGGAAGGCGGCATCCAATGCTGCGTCGGCAACGGCCAAGACGTGTTGCCTCCAGAATGGGAGAATGACAAGTGCATCCCTATAAGGGTACCGGACAATGATCCCTTCTACAGCTACCACGGAATCAAGTGTCTGAATTTCGTGAGGGCCGTCACTACTCCTAGGGACGATTGCAGTCTTGGACATGCTGAGCAGGTACGTTCATTAGGTACCTGCGTATCAATACTATAGGTACTGAACTGTACTGAAGCCAGCCTGATTAGATTGGTGAAGTTCAGTCATCATATCTTACTCATAATAATAGCTACTACTAAAGGCATATGCTAAAGCGAATAGGACTTTCCCCTGGTTCCTAACATTGACTTCCTCTTCATTCCATTCAAAGCTGTTTTAAAGACTTTTGCGACTCTTCAAGTATCTACCATGTTAGAGTTAAATTAACTGAGGATGACGATACAATTGTACGCATAAATTCCCCAGATGAACACAGTCACCAGCTACATCGATGCCTCCCCAATTTACGGTTCCACTAAGTCTCTCGCCAAGAAGTTACGAACCAAGTCGGGGGGTAAACTCCGTACCGAGACGAAACATGGCGGCTTGAGGGGATTCCCCCCGGCTGTGGAGGACAAGAAGGCGTGTGTGCTGAAGAACCTGTCAGAGCCTTGCTATCTTGCTGGTAATACACCCTTAGATTCCGGTAAAGACACCCCCCATACACTACATGACAGGTGACACCAAGACGTCTGTTAATTTCTATCGCAAAAGATTGAAGACCCTTTCAGTCGAGAGATTGTCATTTTCCTGGCCGAAAAGAAAAAAAAATACATTAAAATTAGGGAAAATTAAGTTCTCATCCCCTTGCAATAGACATTTATTGACGTCTTGGTATTCACTGTCAAAGTCAAGCACTATTTAGTGCTTCTGCGAGCAAAAGGGTTAAAACTTCCCCTAATTTTATGTCAAATATTTTTCTTTTTCGGCCAGGATAGCAAGCGAAAGGGTATGAGTGCCTTATTTGTAGCTGACAAATTGTTAATGACAGTACAAAGAAGCGTCCGTGGCCGAGCGGTATCCGCACATCGGAAACGATAGTGCATGTCAAGCAACATCTGCCCGAGACGGGTATTGGATGGGTGTCCCGTTTCTATGTGGCGTTTGTTTCGGGCGCTTCCGTGTTTCGTGTGACACGAAGCTGTATGTCCCGGCTGTTCCCGACCGAACCATAACCGGCTTCAGATCACAGAGAGGGCTGAGAAGGCGGCGGCGGGGGGCAAGACGGGCCCCGAGCAAAGCGCAGGCACTCCCATCGCCAGACGACAAACACACTTGTAATTGCAAATACGTAGTTTACCTTTTAACCAATAAAGCATTCAAAACACTGCTAAATAAGTAATTTATTGGAACATAATTATGTAGGCCTTAACACCGGCTACAATCGCTACTCGGGGTAGTAGTCGTAAAGCTGTGTCAGAGGCCATTTGGCAGCTTGATAACTTCTGACACTAGCCCGCACCCTTTCATCAACCCGCACTGAGCCAGCGTGGTGGAGTATGGCTCAATCTTACTCGGATCCGAGTAAAGGCCCGTGCCCGTATTATTATTATTAGGACTATGAAAGATAATAGCTACTCTGCGTGTTCTTCAAAGTCAACTGTCTGTCCCCAGGCGACAGCCGAATCAACCAGAGCCCAACATTAGCCCTCCTCCACACCCTGCTACTAAGAGAACACAACCGCCTAGCAGAGACCCTCGGCTCGTTAAACCCTTTCTGGTCAGACGAGCGATTGTACCAGGAAGCCAGACGGATCGTCATAGCTGAGCTCCAGCATATTACTTACCAGGAGTGGCTGCCGTTAAACTTTGGTAAGTAGCTTCTTCGCTCGTCTGTAAGTAATTTATAACAACTTTTCAATTGGCCGATTCCGCCATTTTCATTGACGAGGGTCTAAATGGAGGTCGTCAGCTCCGAATATCAGTCTGGGTTTTTCACAAGATGGCATGGTAGAGGTAGTTGCGACGAGTGGCCGAATGCAGAAACAGTTACTCAAGTACCCATAATCTTAAATATACACCTTCATTTAACTGACGAGAGACAGCCCTGCAGTTGAAACATTGGCAGATGTGGATAGGTCATTATGAAGCTGGTCTAACGACCTCAGTAGCGTTGTGGTTCCAGGCTCTGCCTCCTAAGCGAGAGGATTTGGGTTCAAATCCCGGCTCGGGACGAAGAAAAAATCCCAGGTCTTGGATATTTAGCTGTTTTTGGCTCCTCCGACACAGTGTATCCTATTTTTGAGCCAGAAGCAATGCCCGTATATATATATATATATTTATGTTTTGTTTGTTCTAGGAGAGAACTACATCCGTTACTACCACATCTCGCCAGCGTCACTCTACAGCCGTGACTACAGCCCCGACGTTAATCCTGGCATCATCAATGGGTTCTATTAATATTTATATTCGTTTCCTCTCATATTTGTGTTCCTTCACTATTTAATTGAAGGCTGATTGAAGGCTGTTGGTCAGCTCTACATAATCCCTTCTATACTTCGCAAAACGCTCTGTTCAGCTGGATACAGCTTTAACCTAAAACACCACAGAAACCGACATATACTTATGTCTGGCTCTAAGAATGAATCACTGCCTGCGATTCCGAAGGCGACACGAACTAAAATGGTGTGTTTGAAAATGGAATCTGTGGCCACCGCACAAGAGTTGTCGGATTTGAAGGTTTTCAGTTTAGTGACTTTAGTTCCTCTAGTTTAGTGGTTTTGACACCTCAAGAATAGCCCACACTGGCTAAAAGTGGGCACAGTTGTGCCTCTGCCACCCCTGGGAAAAGGCGTGGCGCGATGGGTCTAATATATTCCAGATTATATATACGATTAACTGTAATGTGATATTCCTCCAGGTTCGGAGCCGGTGCGTTCCGGTTCCTGCACACGGTCGTGCCAGACTCCATCGTCACGTGCCCGAAGAGCTACCACGCTGCTTATAAACATAAGTTTGTTCACTTGTGTATTACGTTAGATAGATGATAGATGTTTAACACTAGTGGTTTTACATTTTCTAGTGTTTTACAGAGATAATCTGCATTGATTGAGGAAGTGTTTTACGGAACACTACATCGGAAAGGGTGTTTTGCCAACCACATCGTAAAAATCACGTTTTAGACATAGTTATGTCCAGTCATCGGAGTAGGTAGAGTGATTTGGGTTGAGTGACCTCAAACGTATATATTAATATGGATATGCCTCAGAGATTCCGGGCTTTTTAATTATTTTTTTTCGGAATTTCATTATGATTACATGGAACTAGATATAAAGTGCGAATCGAAACGAACCAATATGAGCAAGATTTATAACATAATAGCAGCACCATCGGCATCGACACAATGCAAAGTTTGCGACTTCGCGACCAATCAGAGTAGTCTCCAAGATGTGTCATCGTTAACCTGTACAGTGTGAAACAATGTTTTTTTTTCAAGCTACTAAAACGCCATTTTAATTCTAATTCGTTTAATCCCGAACCTTCCGGAAAAAAGGCATATCCATTTTACGACTTTCAAGACGTAAGTACCAAAAATCACTTTACCTATTCCGATCACTGGTTATGTCACACAAAGTATCCCAACCCTATGCTTTGCCTCTATACATGACCTCTGTAGTGTTGCAGTTCGAGTTTCTGCCTCCCAAACTCCCAAGCGACAGTTCCGGGTTCGAATCCCTGCTGGGGAAGGAGAAAATAGCCCTAGCTCTAGGTCTTGGATGTTCATACGTCTGTGACCTAGCTGTTTTTGGTTCCCACGACACAGGGTATCCCATTGCATGGCCAGAAGCAATGAGTGCCTGTATTGTATGTAGATAAATGTTTGTATGTATTTGTTACTACAGCTAATGTTAGAAGTTTAGCCGGTTAATGTTAATTTACGTTTAATTTCGCTTCGCTCACCCCCTCTGTCCTTCACCTGCTCTGGCCCACCTCTGCTCCCACTTCTACCTAATATTAGTCACTCTCCGAACATTAGCCGTAACATAATTTAATCCGTAATCCGTGATGAAAATGTTTTCTACCATATTCCCATATGAAAATGTTTTCTATCATATGTCGCACTTCCTTCCACCATAAGACAGTCCCGCTCTTTTCAAATTTAAAAACCGGGTAAAAGAACACTTCCTCTCTCTTTCGTGATAGATATTGTATGTATTTATTTATGTATTTATTTAGTAATTTGGTATACTTATTATATTATTTAATAAGTATATTTATTCATACTTGTCATTAGTTTTAGTCATTTATTGTGCACCGACTTCCCTCTCTTTATCTATTTTCTTTTCCTGTCATGCCTAGGTTTGCGGGAAGAAATATCTTTTTAGAGATAACCTCGCCTTTTTACATATCTTTTTGTAAATGTTACGTGTTTCTTATGTTTTTGTGCAATAAAGTATAAATGAAATGAAATTAAATTTCCAGGTTAAGCGACCACTTCTTCAACCCAAGCCTCCTCGAGAACTCTCCGGAAGCTTTCGACGACGCTGTTCGGGGCATCGTCACCAACAGCGCTGATGAGTCAGACCCCTACGTCACCGGGGAGATCAGTAATCTGCTCTTCAAGACCAGGGACGCTTGGGGATTGGACCTCATCTCCATGGACATTCAGAGGGGCAGGGACCATGGCTTGGCTTCGTATAATGACTACAGGTAGACTGTTTATGTTTCAGAGGATTTATGGTGATCGTGGTTAGTCAGTGCCTACGATTCGGGAGGCAATACGAACTATACTAACTAAACTAGTTAAAATTGTGTGAAAATGGAATCTGTGGCCACCAAGCAAGAGCTGTCGTAAGGTGGTTAGTTTAGTGTTTTACTTTAGTGGTGGTAACTAACACCTCCCAAATCGCCTCCAATGCTTGATTAAGAAATCACGCCATTTCCCAAGCGGGGTGGCAGAGATACAATATTGTGCCCACGGTTAGCCCGTCGACTATGGAGTATTGAAGGCTTCCTCACGATGTTTTCCATCACCGAGAGACCGTCTGTATAGCTTATCTCTAGAGATAATACCTTCAACATTAATATCTCGTTGATCCAAAGGCAGTTCCAGTTTTATTTGATCCGGCTCATAGGACCATAAAGTGCTTTAATGAATTAACCTTGTCTTCTTTTTCAGAGAAGTATGTGGACTCCGCAGAGCGACAACATTCCAAGATCTCGCAGGGGAAATTTCACAAGATGTAAGATTTTCCTTTCAGATACATTTTACTTGATAATTTAATTTGTTAAGACGATTTTCGTAAACGCTTTTGGATATCAAGTTGTCATGAATATCAAGAATGATCAATAGCAATCAAGAGCAAATCAGTTGAGTGAGTGAGAGTCTTTCTTTATCTCTGACATCTAGTTTCACAGAACACCAATGCGAAATGGATATCGATAGTTTAAAGCGACTGTAATTTGTGAATGTAAGGGATCGGGATATCAAAAATATACCTAGAGTAGCTACACTGTACTTTATTTTTATTTTTTTATTCTTTGTATCTTAAGTAACATATATGATTTCGTGAAAAGTACTCTTAAACCACTGAGGTTTGTCTGAGCACAGAACATTCGTAGTTGTCAGTTTACATAGATAAATTACACTACTGCACATAACTAACCTAACACTGCAAATTTATTATTCTAGGTAGGTAGACGTTCGCTTTATTTGATTTGGGCTCAACTAATAAATGCTCATTATAAGTGAAACGCAGGAGCAGCAACATAATGCACAATCAGGTAGCAGGTGGTAAGTATTTCGCATTTTATAGCATCTCTGGCCACTTCTTCATGAGAGTAAAGCCGCGAGTGAGCATGTGCGTAAGTACGGGAATGTATTAGGATTTGTGTCTCGCGCCTGATACAGTAGGTGAATGTGCAGTGATTGATGATGATAACTTTTGGTACTTTCTTGGGGGAGACATAACACTACAAAGTCTCATCCCAGTGGTCCAACGTAGAGATAAGGCAAAAAATATCTGCAGCATATGAAAATATCTACAGCATTTTTTTGATTTTGATAATTTCTGCCTTCCAGAGGATAAACGCGTTACAGCAACTCTACGAATGCGTGGACGACATCGACCTATTCGTCGGGGGGGCTTTGGAGCGAGACGTCGAGGGTTCGATCCTCGGCTACACATTCCAATGTATAGTGGCCGAGCAGTTCTACAGGACTCGGATAGGAGACAGGTTCTTCTATGACAATAGTGATATGCCGCACTCTTTTACAACTGGTGAGTGGTTTTTTGCCCGATAATGTAGACTATCCCTAATACAGAAGTTAGTATAAGAGCGCATTCCCACTGTACCGATACGATGGATTAATCGTAGGACCGGCGGTCGTCCAACGATATAGCCATCGTCATCGACGCATCGCCGTAAAAAAATCGCGGACCATCTATCTGTAGAGTCGTCATAGTGGGAACGCGCCCTAAGGCGTCATACCTACTAGTCAGACAGGGCAGAGAAATGACACGGACAAGACACTAGACAGAGACATAACATAAGACATGGAACAGAATGAGGACGAAAACAGACATGGATGCATGCATTCTTGTCTCGTTCCATGATCAACTGATCAAAATACCCTTTAGGTCCAATAAGTGATATTGTTAAAATAGAACCTTGTCAATATGGGCAATGTTCAATAGGTTAATTTCTCAGAACCAGAGACTATATATCCAGTTGACTGCGCCTGCGAGGGAATGCGGCTCGCCTAGAGATGGGCAGAGGGTTTAAACCCAACTGGGCGGAAAGGGCATAAACTGGGCAAATAGGGCAAAAACGAATTTATGCCCAAATAAATGCCCAGTTACAGGGCAGAAACCATAATTTCACAATATTTAGAAATAACAAGACGTAATCGTTAAATAGTGATAAGGTTTACGTATTTATACCAAAATATATTATTTAGGAATAAAGTGTTGCCCATTTTTTTTTATTTGTACGATTTTATTAAATAAAACAAGTAGGTACCTATTCAAGTAATAGTGTTACTAACTGTAATTTTCTATATTTATGCGTCATCTATAATCTATAATATCACTAATTCTTTATATTATGTGCATCGGTCATTCATACATAATGAAGCGCAAAACTGCCAATTTCTCACGCTAGGTGGCGCATCTAGGACGACACCCTAAAATTTGACGGAAACTATCAAATTGTATCTAGTTTTTTCTAAAAGAAGTTTTGAGACTTTTCAACAGTAACTACCTCAATGCAGTGCTTATAATTGTAATAAATTAAAATTAATTTTCTTCTTTTTAGGGAATGAAATAAAAGCTTAATTTAAAAATGTTTTTTTTTACTTTTTATTTATTTTTAAGTTTTTAGTCTTTATCATGACAGGACAAAACATTTTATCTACAATAAGAGTGTTTGTCAAGATGAATTAAATGAGCCCAAACACAATAGGATTGCGCCGTTTGGTAACAGAGTTCCCATGTCCAATTGGCCACCTTCCGGCTCCAGCATCGTACTTGTCAAGACAAATCAAATGAGCCCAACTATAATTTCATACTTCATTATTTCTTTACATCATCCTAGCTCAAGAAAAGGAGGTTTTGCTGCTGTCAAAATAGTCCGTGAAAGTTCGCGTTTCCGAAGCCGGGCAATGAAAACTAGAAATCGTTCCATTTTCAAGCTCATTACACACTCTGATGTATAAATGGTTCATGTCATGACGACTACCACTCACTATGCTTGACAGTGTGGCGATACGTACGACTTAGTGACGTACGACTGGCTGAACTGGAAGCGGTGGAGAAATTATCGGCGCTGAAAAAGCAAGAGCTGGAGCTAGAAGCCGAACTCGTGAAGAGGCGACTAGCTGCTCAAGTCTCCGCGATACAAGATGACCAGAAGAGTCTTCATGGGGACCCTATTCCGCCCGCTGCCCGACGACAATGGATAGACGACTGGCTGTTGACAACGCCTCTCAACGAACGACGAGAGGAAGCGGTCGCCACGGAACGAATGCGACCAAGGCAGCTACAGTTCCAGCCACAGCGAGGAAGATCACCGAATCCTGCCCGATCGAGGAGAGGTGTGGAAGAATTGGCCGAAGCCCTGCAGAAGATGACAAGACCGAGGCTGCGTTATGTCGACCTGCCATCGTTCACCGGATCGGCGAATGAGTGGCCACCCTTCAAGGCCTCCATGCGGGGCTCCACCAAGATGTACAACATCACCGACGCCGAGAACATCCAGCGATTGAGGAGCTGTCTCAAGGGAGAGGCACGAGACGCCGTGGCTGCGCTACTGCACACGGCCACCGATCAGGACGTGATTATGAAGACCTTGGAGCAGTGCTTTGGTCACCCGGAGCTCATCATCGACCGAACTTTGGATGAGCTGAAGAAGTTGCCAAAGCCCGGGACATCAGCGACGGAGTTGAACAACTTCGCCATCAAACTGCAAAACACAGTCTGCGTGCTGACATCGATTGACCGGCGTGGATACCTGAACAACCCCATGCTGACCCGAGAGGTGCTAGACAAGCTCAGCCCGCATATCCGCTCGCGCTGGTGCGACTACGCGGAACAAGAAGAGGGAACCATGGAGCCAGAGATCGTCGTCCTTTCTCGCTTTCTCATGCGCGAGGCGGACAAAGCTTTACGCCACACATACGCGCCAGCTACGAGCACGACTACGGCGGTGAAGAGAGAGCTGAAGCCTACTGCGGCCCCGAAGAAGAAAGAAGAAAGAAAGAGCCCAGTATACAGCGTTATCGATGAAAAGCAGGCAGAACCATGCCCGAGCTGTGGACAAGCCCACACGCTTCCGCATTCTCATAAATTGTTAGGGAAACCGCGTTTTTCCGTTTTTTAACACGCCCCGGCCCGGCACCGGCACCGGTTTAGTGAGTAAAAGCTCATGCACACGAGACGGTTTTTCTTGACCTCGAGGTCAGTGAACTTTCAACAGCTTTTTCGATATAAAATCAGCCATTTTTGTCTTCTTCCACCCTAATACTTCCACATTTCCACGTGTCCCGAATGCTTGAAATGGCGGATATTAAAAATATAACTCTAAAACTACTGATTTCCGACGGTTCCCATATTTTGATATCGTCTATAAATACACTAATCTACATTTAAAAACCATCATGCATAACTGCTTATGCATCTGAGACCGCAGTCGTTCTAAGTCTTTCCGTTTAATTTACCTCGCTCGAATGATGTAAAGTATTATTAGTATTACGGGTGTAAGTAGCTATTTCACCCTCGAACTATATTCACCCTCGCTCGCTTCGCTCGCTCTGGCGTCTAAATATCTCGGGTAGACTCGATCCTTAGCGCCCTTTGCGAGCTGTGCTCGCACGGGCTCCAAATTGGACCTTCGTCCGAAATAGCTCTCTTTCAACAGTTACATAGGACAATAAAAACATAGAAAACTTGTACAAAGGCGAGCTTATCTCTAATAAGAGATCTCTTCCAGCAAACGAAATAGGGAACCATCGACAATATAGACACGTACGACATACGATCATAAATTAAAACTATCGTAAATAGGAATGGATGTCCAACGATGAACGAATTTTAGGATCGATTGAAAACAAATGGTTGTTAACCGACTTCCCAAAGGAGGAGGTTTACAATTCGTCCGGATGTTTGTTTTTTTTTTTTTTTTTTTTTTTATGTCTATCCCCCGATAGCGCCTAAACGGATGGACCGATTTAGAAAATTATTTTTTTGTTTGAAAGGGTTTACCTTCCCATTGGTCCCATTGACACCAGGTCAGGATCTGATGATGGGATCCTGGAGAAATCAAGGGAACTCTTCAAATATTATAGGCAGACATATAGTGATTTTTGTGTTTTTCATAATAACTCGTGCAAATGCACATGGTAAACATAATATTGTGATGTGGAACTGCTGATGAAGACCACATAATATGGCCACCAGATCTGCTCAATACTAGGTACAAATACAATGCGTGGCTGACGGGCAGGCAACGCATAGCCTAAACCGGTGGACCTAGAGCCATGAAACTTTGTACAGGGGTTCCTTAGTAGCGTGGGGTAGCACTGATATGGGATTTGACAAAATTAATTCCCCAAGGGGGGGGGGGTTAAGGGGTTACAGTTTGTATTAAACTCAATCTAATCAAATAGGGTTTGTGGAAGTCGGTTTTTTCTAAAGTTTACTTTTTGTTTCAATTATTTTAGAAACCAAGTACCTACTTATAGCGCGAATTAAAGTTTTACTTTACATTAAAACAACTCTAGAAATAATTTTATCAAAGCATTAAGTAACAATTTGTGATAATTAGCAAATAAAGTAAATGCCCTGTGATCGGGCGTTTATTGGGCATAAACGGACGTTTATTGGGCGTTTATTCAATACGTCCGTAAATGTCCGGGCAAAAACCCATCACTAGGCTCGCCAAACGTTTGTTGTATTCAACAAACGTTCGCATACGCAACCTATGTACGATGACGGGCCGCCAGACAGTTTCGCAGCGGCTGACCAATCACAGCTCTCTTACCTCGTCCCCCGCCGCCGCCCGTAAATTGGTGAGTTGTGTTTCAAAGGAAAATGTATCTATGCGCTCTCCACTGGATACGTGCTCCCTGCTCAGATCCTTGTTATATAGGAACTTGTAGAATGTGAAAAGTTATCGTAATGTAAAGTCCTAAAGATACATCACATCATTCACAGAGCAACTCACCGAGCTCAAAAAGACATCAATGGCGCGACTTATCTGCGACAACACGGATGGGGTGTATTACGTGCAGCGGAAAGCTTTCGAGATGGAGTCGCCTTACAACCCGAAGTACAGGTGCGACGACTACCAAGCCATACCGGCCATGGACGTGTCGGTGTGGAAAACTGGCCTGTTCGATTTCGATTAGAATGAATAATCTTGTAGCAAAGAGGTAAAAAGTTGCCAATAGTTCTGAATTTGGCGTACTTCGTATTATATTTTCGTGCTGACAATTTGTTTACCATATTGCTATGATACTAGTAAATCGAGTCTGTTTTATTTTAGACTCTGTCAACTCCTCTTCTGTGAGACGGCGTGAGAATCTGAGCATATGTAGGAATGTAAGTAAGTATTAGGCGGTAAATAATCCTTATCGGGTTTGAGTAAGAGTTAAGTTAAGTTTTTGATCTGTGGCTTCTATCGTGTGTTGCCACAATAATTTCGGAGACAATCGTACATTTTCGGCTCTGTGGAATATCACTGTCATTCGGTAAACATGTGACGTCATCTGTCTGACAGACTTGACGTGCATTATTTGTCGCCGGATATTTATGTGGCTAGGGCCGTTCTATACGCTATTCTATAGGGCCTTCATATCAGAGTTTGTATTAAATAATGAATATAATTTATTTTGATACTGTATAAAGTGTATATTTCTATTTGCTTTATATTTACATATTGGTTATATAAACTATAAATTCTATCAGCGCAGTCTTTACTTAATTTATATTGTAGCCTATATTATAATAATAAATACACGATGGTCCCGTTAACCGACTTAATTTTTACTTATTAACCGACATATTTTATCCCTTGTGTACTTGTTAATTAGGTATATGTTTTGATATTTGAAGAGGATTTGATTGGTACTTTGAACAATTAGGTAATGGTATACCTTGTCTAGCTATTCATTAATTTCTCGATGTTAAATGTATCGTCGAGAAAACCAAACCAGACTAATTAATCAAATAAATCCTTTTCTTGGACATTATTGCCATTTTTAGGGTACCGTACCCGAAGGGTGCCAAACGGGACCCTATTACTGAGACTTCGCTGTCCGTCTGTCCGTCCGTCCGTCCGTCCGTCCTGTCTGTCACCGGGTCCGTCTGCACGAACCGCAATAGCTAGAAAGCTGAAATTTTCACAGAATGTGTATATCTGTTGCCGCACCAACCACAAATACTGAAATACGAGAGATATTGCAAATTAAAGGGGGCCCCGATACAAGAGACGTGTTTAGATACACTTACGCATTTCAAAATGGAGATCTTGACTGGAACTGTTTATTTATTGTCATAGCAACCATGTCATAGACACATATACTACACATTTAAATATGATAGCATATTTCGCGTCAACCCACATGGTTGTGGTAGCTCAGCCGGTATGATGTAGACTCTCAATCCGGAGGTCATCGGTTCAAATCTCGTGAAGGCATAAACTTTTTAAATTTTCTTTTTCTTTTTTTTTTTTATTGTTTTGAGTGCTTTTGATTTGTTGTACGATGGTGCGGTACCCTTCGTGTGCGATACCGACCCGCACTTAACCGATTTTTTTATTTCTCACTTTTCTCTGACGACACTCATTCTCGTCTTGGTTTACCTGACAGCATTATTCGGCAAAACCTTTATAAAGCTTTATTCCGTATTTATATCTCTCAAGTCTATTGTCCTGTATCACAATATCAGAATAAGCTATGGAACAGATTCAGCTGTCACATACATTTATGGATTATCTATCACTTATGGCTTCTCCGTACATCTTGGACCTTGCCCCCTTATATCAGCAGATTCCTCCTACCCACATCATTCGCGTCCCGCGGCGTCCACCACGACCCGAGCCGCCGGTTCATATCACCCCAACTCACAGAGAGACCAACCAGGCCGGACAGCCCGCTACCAGGCTTGACTAACCTCTCGAAGAACGGCCGTTTGTAGAGACGAAGGGCCTCGGCACGCTGGTCGTCTGTCACTCGCTTGTCGTCCAGGTGGTTGAGGGACGGGAACTGCGATATCACGAAGAGTCTGGAAATAAAAGGTAGTGCCAAAATTACAACACGTCCGTCACGCCAGGTTCACCAAAGCAGCGAGAGAGACCGCACACACACAGCTACATTGCGTTCGGCATAAGCACACGCCGCCACAAGCACACATTGCCGAGTTTCGATGGGTTGAGAGATTAGTTGAGTTGAGATGAGATTGAGACCAGGCTATGCAATGCATGCCGCGTCAACGTCATTCGTCCGGGCGGCACGCACGTGTAACTTGGTTGTGTGTGATTGTTGTGAATGTTGTGATTTGCGCGCACAGCATACGATATTATTATTTATTTTTCATATTTTTTGCAAGATGAGTAAATATTGTGCGGTATACGGTTTCCTCAATAAGGATCTAACATTCTTTAACGTACCCCGACAAAAGGAAATGTAAATATCCATACTTATACTATACATAGTATAGATACAACTTCCGAACGGGCGGTAGTATACAAAAATATTAATATTATATTGACGTTGACTAAGTAATATGTATGATTTTATGGTCAATAAAAATTTTGAACTGAACTGAACTGAACTGATAGTTGTTTGTAAAGTAAATTTTAGTTTTTACATCTGTGAAAACACAAAAAAGCTACAATTTCACTAACTTTATTCGCTAATAACGTGCAATGGAATGGCGGCGGGGCGGCGCGGCACGGGCGCTAAGCTAAGCGACAACCCTAGCCGCTTGAGCAAGAGTAGGTAGTTATCATGCGAACAAGGGCTTAGTGAACTTACTATTTCTTATTTATATTAGTGTCCGACCGAACGTTCGGGTTCGGGTTCGGGTTCGGCAAGGTTCGGCAGAAAAATGCAGGTTCGGCGCAAGGTTCGGGTTCGGCCATTTAGCGGCAGAACCGTTCGGCACCGCCGAACCTTTGTATTTGCTTGAGTTTTCGTGCGGAATTCGTATGATTTTCTCATGTGTTAAAGTATCTTTCTGCGCCGCCTACCAGTGTCCCGAGCGAGCAGCTGTTTAGTGCCGCTGGACAAATTTATGCAGATCGTCGGAGTAACTTGCTTGGTGAAAATGCTGAAAAACTGCTTTTCTTAGCGTATAATATAAGACTCTTTAACTACGAATACTGAAAATAAAGTCATTCATTTTAGTGTAAGATTAACGACTGACTGAAGTTTGCTTTATCGAAATGATGATTTACTACTTGAGACTGATTAAATAGTACGTATAATGATAAATACATACAAATGACAAATCTAAGTAATGTGAACAAAATAAAGCTATATACTTTAATTGTTGATTTTTAAAAGTTTACTTATAGAAGTAACGTGTTGTTATTGTTTTTAGGACATTGATTATAAATAAAGGTAATTTTTTCTAAGCTTTAATGACTGTTTATTTAATTTAATTGAAGACATGTTCTCACCTAATTTTATATTACAACTAAAAAAAGATTCTGACTCATTATAAAAATGTTTTATATGGTTGAAAAAGGTTCGGGTTCGGGTTCGGGTTCGGCCGAACCTTACACCAGTGCCGAACGTTCGGGTTCGGGTTCGGGTTCGGTTGAAAACACAGGTTCGGTCGGACACTAATTTATATACTACGCGTCCGTGGTCTAGCGGTATCCGCGGGAAGCAACATCTGGTCGCGACGCGTAGTGGATGGGTGTCCGGTCCGCATGACGCTCACACTGTACGTCCCGGCCACGATCACTACTCGGTCAAAGTCAAAGTCCAAAAAAATAAAAGTCTGTCTCTTTATGTTCCCATTGTGTGGCACAGGCTTACAGGCATACCTACTACCAAGCCTAATAAACATAAACTATTACATACAGCACGAGGCCATTGTTTTGGCACGTCGGGTCTCGTCTCGCGCTCTCTCTCTCCCGCTAAGTCAAACGCCGAGTATCATACTCGGGGCACGTCTGGTCCCGCCCCGACGTGCCAAAACAATGGCCCCGTACTATACTTAATTCGGTCAGGTCAAGCGCTAAAAATATCAAAGTGGTAAAGAGCACAGTAGTGCCGACGTTCGAGCGAGTCATTAAATACTCCATCTTCTCCAAATGCGTTTTCCAACACCTTTAGAATATCTGTTTAGGAAGCCAGAGGATAATAAACCTACCTATATTGTAGATATTCATAAAAGGTTCCGCCGTTGAAGTAGCTTGGCGCGGCAGGGTTGCCCATCAGGCACAGGTACTGCAGGTTTGGGCAGGACTCCTTCAGCTTCCCCACCCAGGGGTATAGGGACGATATCTTGCACCGATTCAGCCTGTAAACCAATGTCGTTTATACAGGATGTAACAGAAAGGTGTAGTCATATTTCAGGGGGTTGTTAGGGACATCATTCTGAGCAACTTTCGCTATGAAACCGATTTGATCAGAGCAACTTTATTTTTCTATATATAGACAGACAGACCGTTGGATAGATAGACAGACAGACACAAGTATAGTGTAATAGGATCCTGTTTGGAACCTTACTGGTATGGAACTCCATCAGGGTGTTTAGATTGCGTTGCGATTAAATTAGCAACTCATAAAGAGTTGATATCTGATAAGGTGTTATACAATATCTCAGGTGATTCAGACTGCTGAGACTTACTTTATTTGCGAAGATTGATACTCAGTCAATCCATATGCATGTAAACTGACTCGTTTGTAGTTAGAGAAACAGTGAATGAGTAACACAATAAGCAGAAATCTAATCAAATTAGGTCAGATCAGAGTATGGACATTACAATAGCTAAAGTAATTATTATTGCTGTTGACAATACAATATAAATGCATAAATCTACTACATATTATCTCTCAAACTAATAACTTTTTGTACTTATAACTTTCTATTCTAAAACTAACAGCCGAGTATACAAAATGCTTCTAAATTGCGACTAACCATCATACCCAGAGTAGTAAATCATTTAGGATTAGTAAAGGATTTTTGATTCAGGAATCAGTTAAAAAGTTCACTAGATGAAATCAGAAATCAGAAATCAGAAATCAGAAATTTTATTTGTCAAACACGGTATACATTATGTTACAGATGGTTGGTAACTAATTAATTCAGACCTCAGTGTTTTGCCCAAGAAGGGCGTACAAATATTACATGGTATTTAAAATATAAAATAATAATAGCAAACATTCAATAATAATTCAATTCAATTCAGATAAAATAATCAATATCGCAATAATAATAATTTAAAGATTCAATTGATTCAATAATAGGTAGTTAAATTCAATTCAGTTTAAGTCATTCAGTTGTCACAAATTATATTAAAATAGAGTAATTTAAGATGTCATATGCTTTTGTCATTAATAAAATCTTGCACATCATAATAGCACTTAGTAACTAGCAGCTTAAATAGGGTACGTTTAAATGTCAATAATGTCATATCTTTTATAGAATTTGGCAATTTATTATATATTTTTGGTGCCATACACAAGATATTTTTCTGCATAAGTGCCGTTTTGGCTTGTCTTACACAGAGATTGTGCTTATTTTGTACACGCACAGATTTATATTTTCCGTGAGAAACCTTAACAAAGAGATTTAGATTATTTTTTACAAACACCGCTACTTCATAAATATAGTGGGATGGCAGGGTGAGCAATTTTAGTGCTTTAGTGCTTTGATGACTCTAAGTATGGCTGTGAAATGCCATAGTAGGTACTTAAATTACTAGAATGAGATACCACAGTACAATAATGTGTACTTGGAGTAGGAATTATATCAGTTAGATACATACCACAGCAGCTGCAGTTTAGGTAATGGTGGCAGCAGGCATATCTCTGTGATGGGGTTATCATCGGCAATGAGTGATGTCAGATTCTTGAAGTGGACTAGAGCGTCTAGGTTTCTGCAAAGAGAAACAACTTAGATTACTTACTTCAAACTTATTTGGTCAATAATTAGCAGGTTCTAGTCATTGTGATTGAATATTTATGTTCATGCTTCTCTTATTTCAACTCATTAGAAGTGTGTAGTGTCCCTGCTTTAACAATAATAGGTACTTACAATGTTATTTTTTGAAGAAAAAGAAAAATTTTATATTTATCGTTGTGCACATATGTTGGTCTATCTTTTGTTAATTAATCCTGTCCATCCTAGATTTGCTGGAAGAGATCTCTTATTAGAGATAAGCTCGCCTTTGTATTTGTTTTTTTCTTTATTAAGTGTCTGTATTCTGTTTTTGTGCAATAAAGTATAAAGTAAAGTAAATTTTCTTCATGATTTGATAAGAAAAAAACCTTATTGACTTCGAGAGGAACTTACGTGATTTTATTGTGGCTTATGTCCAAGTAGGTGATGTGGTTCGAGAACTTCTCCACAATGGTCCTTGGTATCTCAAATAGTCTCTCATAAGCCAGGGTTAGCTTTGGGCAAGGTTCATCACCTTCTGTGTTTTCAGACCTGGAATAATATGGTTTGTTACTTTGTTAGAATGTTCAAAAAGGGTTTCAAAGAAAATGCACTATCCAATAGCAGTATTGCAAATCACAGATATCTGGGTTGAGGTGTTGATGCACCAAGGACAAAAAAACTTTGATTATATTGGGTTCTGCCACTGAGACTCTGGTCGGTATCTGTAGCAGCAAAGCTGATAAAAGCAGCAAAACTTACTGGAAAATGGAGAAATCTACTTACCCCATTAACTCAGGGGGTATAGGCAAAGAGGACATATCGGTGACCGAGTCTACCAGGACGTTATTAGAGACGGAGATCACTCCTGCGTCTCTACAGTCCTGAAGAGCGGCAGAAGTACTGGGGAAACTGAAAAATAAGGGAGTTTCAATTAAATTTGGCTACGTATTGTTTATATAGTGTGATTGATAGACAATATAGGTAATAGGATATATAGGATAAACCTACCTACTAATATCTAAAAGTTATTGGATCAATGAACAAATTACCATCTATCAGATTCAAATGTAAGTACCTACCAGTTTTTGTGCTGCTCAAACTTATAGAATAAACCATGTCTGTGGAATAAACGCAAAGTTGTGCTGCGCAACAGCTTTGTGTGAATACAATTTGTGTAGATTCACAATTCTTTATTGCACACAATAATTAGATAGACTAGATACACTTTAGAAAGGCTTAATTCGAGCGAGATGTTGTCTTGTATTAGGGCTAAAATAAACAAAAATAATAATATTTGTTTAGGAAAAAAAACATGAAAATACCCAACAAAATCAAACAAGCCACAAACAAAGGCACAAATTGAAAAAGTATCTTTATCCTATCTTTATTTCATTTGTGTTGTAGGGAAAGTTTGATTTTTTCTGAACATTTGTAGAACGGTGGAAACAACGTTGGAAGAAATGAGATCGTTTACGTCAAAAGCTGTCAACAATACCTATAGTTTTTCAATTTCGCAGACAAGTGGCAAAGAGTCGGGGGTCGGGGTTGGACCAAAATATTCTTGATTACGGAACCCACAAAACATTTTTAAATGTTTACCTATTTGTGAAACTTGAAACATCTTCCATTGTAAAGGGTATTAATAAATCACCACAATCACATACACGCACGTTCTATTTGATTTATAAATAGTAAATGCATGCGATTGGTTTGTGTTGCGCTATCTCCCTACCTACCTACTATTGTGATAAGAAAATATTCTGTTATCTATCGATCGTTCATCGTTCATCCAAGAGAGTAAACTATGTTATTTTAGTAATATTGAATGGATGACATGCTTAATCTATTAGTTAAGTGAATTGGAGATAGAATCCTTTCGAGGAAACGACAAACGTAAAATCTTACATTGAGCAGCACAACCATGTACAAAGTACAAGTACATACCTAGGTAGGTACAATGGGTACGATGGTTGGTGGTACTTAGGCACATACTTAGGCTAAGTTCGGGAACTACCTAGTTAAAAAATCACTCGGAAAGTGAAAAGAGATAAGCATAGTTTGAAAGCTGTCAGGTAATTTTTAACTACGCTGAACCAGGGTGAGAAATTTGTCAGAGTGAAAATGACTATAACTGAGCTGTTCGAAAATACTGTTTGACAGATGTCAGGTAAGAGTTCGGTTACCCTCAGTTTCACTCGGGTCGTTAAGGGTGATTTTCGCATCACTCGGAGTGATTATTACTCGTTTTCGAACGTACCCTTACTAGAGTACGTATAAAAAAAATTGGTTGCCTGTAAAGTCGGTATACGGGCGAAAGTTTTACGTGACAACGACTTTGAGTGGTAAAATAATTTTAATGTGAATATTCATTCGTATAGTAGGAAGAAGGATGAAATAATAGTAACAATTTAAAACATTTATTTATACAAAGAATTATATTTAAAACATTAATTTATACAAAGAATCTCGCACTGAATTTCATATTAACAATTCACTTTTTATGTCTGTCTCTCTCGCTCTTAGGCGGGCTAACCATGCCCGAGTGGAAGGGACGCGTGCCTCTCACTCGCTCTCATTGTGAGCGCATAACGTGAGCGGAGCGTAACGCAGTTTCTTGAAGTGTCACCCGGCAAACCAATTTATAAGACGTTGTCACGTCAAAAATGGTTACACGGATCGTTGTAATGGGATGGAAAACATAGTGATGAAACCTTCATTAGGTATTTACTCCATAGCTGCGGCGATGGGCTAGTCCCCTGTCACGCAAAATGGAGTATTGAATAACTGGCTAAAAGTGGGCACAGTTGTGGCTCTGCCACCACGTTTGGGAATAGGCGTGACGCTATGTTATTCACAACGGTCCTTCACATCATATTTCCGCGGTACCCTAAATACTCGTCAAAAGCAAGCTTAGTGGAAGGTAAGTAGTACTGTTAGAATTCAACGTTGATACAAAAACATATAATTTGCTTTAAAAATACCTCAAAAATACCAACGCTGGAGACATCGTAGGCTAGTATAGTAGCGATCGTTTGATGATGAAATGTCATACACCCCCCGTTCCGAGTCACGCCAAAACCGATTACATCGTCTACGAAGCCGTTCCAAGTAGTCACTTCAGTTTTGTTTGGCGATACAAAACGATAGATAGATGTGCCGAGCCGACAACATTGCGTCAATATTGCCGTTTTTTGTATGCGGGCAATATTAATAGATGTGCCGAGCCAGCAATATTGCCGGCTCGGCACATCTATGATTGATCGTAGACGATCGATTCGATTATGGCGCTGACGGCGATGTCACGGAACGTGACCTCGTTCGTTTGTTTGTTGACAACTTTGATGACACGTCACGCATCCACAAACACAATATTTTAGTTAGATTAGATTTACATTTTATGTAATTTCCTGACCTTAAGCACTGATATAATTATACAGCTGTAGTGAAAACGACCCAGCTTAATTATGGACGTAAGTACATCCTTTTTTGAAACAGCATTTTAGTCGGAATCACCTTCGACTCCACAGCTTCTAACTGACTTATTTTGCAATGTTTCCAGGAAAGTAACATTCCAATCGACATAAATATTGGCAAGCTTCAAGACTGGCTCGTCAGTCGTCGGCACGTCAACAAGGAATGGCAAAAGAACATCATAGCTGTCCGGGAGAAAATCAACAATGCCATACAAGACATGCCTGCCCATGACGGCATTGCAGCCCTGTTATCTGGCTCCTACATCAACTATTTCCACTGTCAAAAGATAATAGACATCCTCAAGGAGACCGAAGCAGATTCGAAGAACCTATTTGGTAGATACGGCTCTCAGAGGATGAAGGACTGGCAGGATGTGCTGAGAAGTTATGAGAAAGACAACTTATACTTGGCAGAGGCAGCTCAGATGTTGGTGCGGAATATAAACTACGAGATACCAGGGCTGAAGAAGCAGATTGCTAAGGAGGAGCAATTGCAGGCTGTATGTATCTACATTGAAGATATTGCTAAGTTACCACTGTTTTTGCCAATAATATTTGTCCCTCAGTATATTGACACCAACTTTTTTTTGCTATTTGCAACCATGTTTCTTGGGGAAAGTTGTAATAATGATGGGTACTACCATCCCCCAAAATATGTCCTCTTGTTTATTGCTGGCTCTTGATGAGTAACTCTGGATTGTTAAAAGTTATCCTAAGTGAATCTCATATTTAACTCCTCTTCCTTTGAAAAGTCTGACATATTTTCAAAAGGCTAAATTAATCATAACTTCTGTATTTTGTCTTTAGGAATGTGAGAAAAAGACCAATGATTATGTTAAGGGAGAGTCGTCAAGCAAAGCTGAGTTCCTTGCACTATGCAAACAGCTGGGCATCAGGGGAGACCGGATTAAAAGGGAGCTGGTTGATCGGCTACAGGAATTACCTGAAATTTATGAGAAGGTATTTTTAATTACCTCCACTGTGATGGTTTTGGAATTTTTATATTGTTTGCAGAGATAAAGTGTCCTGTTATCCTGTAGGATATAGCATCTGGAGAATAGGCTGATGCCCAGCAGTGGGTTTATGTATAGTATAGTATATATTTATTGCACTTAAAAGACAAAACACAAAAAGATACAGAGAAGGAATGTAAGGAAGGAATGCAAGGAAGGAAGAAAGGAAGGAGGGAATTATGTGTGCTGATCATTTTGCTGATGATAACCTACTTTTACTATTTCTTATGTCAAGGCCAAGTATAGTATCAGTGCAAATGAAAATTCTTTGAACACATTAAAATCACAAATAAAATACAAAAATTACTAGTTTGTTTTTATCTTAAAAAATAACAGAGATATTAAAGCTCTGAGTTAGACTCACCGCAAAACGATTTTGAAACTGAGCTGAGCATAGCATATAGGATCTGCGATGATGTCAGTTGACACTGGGTGGCGGCTTTAATCTATGGATTCGGCTCAAACCCGTCATACTGGATAGTCGCGATTATACAGCCTATAAATACGGTCTGACGGAAAACTACGTGATCACAAGCTTAGGTGCCTTACGACAAATATACAAAGAGTTTCGGAAAGGGCCGATAGATTTTTGGTCATAAGTTCGGTAATACTGGTACTATTATAACAAAACAAAACTGGTGTTATGTCCACAAACCTAGCTTTAATAGCAAATGCCTCTGCGAGGCAATTCTGGCACTGGCGAGATCATGTCCATGGTCGAAATATCGATTTTGAGATACCGAAATTTCTATCAAAAACAAGAGCAAGCTATTCTTACGACTAGCCTTTCGACCAACCGAGATATCTCAACCTGTTTTCGATCGAAATAAATATAAATCGAGATCTTTTTTAGGCGGTATCAAAACCGATATCTCGCCTGGGGAGATGATCTCGATAGCGCGAGAATCGGGGGGCTGATTGCGAAATTTCGACCCTCCAGTCTTCATCGATTTTCTGAAAGAACATAATTCCTACGTTGTTTGCTGGCTAAATGTAGACACAACTGTGTGTTTGCCTCCCCACATGGGACACTGATTGATGCTATGAATGTGTGCGTATGCAGCCCTACTCTGTACTCCATAATCATCTACCACTATTTTATAAAAACACCTGGGTGTATTAAGTTATCTTTTACTAAACTTAACTCATACTTTGCTCAGGTGAACCAGGCAAAAGTATTCTTAATTCACCTAGGTGAATTAACCCAGGAGAATTAAGTATACATACCCATATAAATATAAGTGCGTCAGTCAGTTCTAGTGCGATATAGGTACTTTGGTACCTATATCCTATCTATCTTAGTGCAAATTATCTGTGTCTGTATGTTTTATATGTTGTTTTGTTTAGCGCTAAGTATGTGTGTCTGTATGTTTTATATGTTGTTTTGTTTAGCGCTATTCTTCTATGTTTTATATTGTGTGTGTGTGCGCTGATGCAAATAAATAGATAAAATACAAATACAAATACAAATAAGAATATTAACTCCGCAGATTGGCAAATCCCTAAAGCCACTTCTACCAGCTATTGAGCTATACTCGGCCTTCTCAAAGTACATGCTCGGTGATCAAAAATCCCCGGTGCTACCACTGCTCCAGTATGTCGTGGAAAATGGCAACACTACAGTGTATGAGTGGACGTATGGAGAGCCACCGCTGACTATCGAGCCGGACCCGATTCATATCGAGTTTGATGATGAAGAGCAACAGGGTGCTGGTGACCAGGTAATGATTTGAAAGCCAAATAAAATATCCTATGCCATACTTTTCTTTATCTCTTCTGGGATTGTACCCTGGTTCCTCTTAATTTCCAAGCATACATAACCGGTGTTGTTTTGTTAGCACATCCTATCTTTTCCTTCAGTAGGTACGCCAATTTTAGTATAAGTATTAGTATAATATTATAGTATCTGTGGTATAATCATGTATTTCAACCACCCATACGCAAAAAGAGCGGCTGTATACCAGAGGCATCGTTACTCTGAGGTACTCTTAGCTGCAATGTTCGCCACATTCCCAGATCGACTTCGGCGACAGTAACGACATCGACTTCGGCTCAATCGACACCGGCGCTATCGACTTCGGTGACGGCGACACAGTGGGAGAGATCGACTGGGGAAACATCGGCGCCGACGATGATGTCGCGGACCAGGTAATGATGGACTCTTTGGTCAAGTCAAGTCAAGTAAAAAAATATATTGACCCTAAAATCATACAGATTGCTTAGTCAACGTCAATATAATATTAATATTTTTGTATACTACCGCCCGCCCGTTCGGAAGTTGTGGGACTACCCCGTACCTCTTTTAAAAAAAGGGAGGGCCTTGAAAAATTAAATTTTATGTATTTCTACATAAGTCTAAGGAAATACACCGAAGAGAGACGTATTGACGCAGTCCACCGCCCCTCTTTGGATTTCTGTGCGCCGAGATGGCAAAGACCACGCAGTTTTGTCATCTAAATATTCTTTTACACTGTAATAATACTTCTTTAATAGACCGTTTTTGACTTAGTTTTTGAACCTCCTTTCTGGTACGTCCGTTGCTTCGTTAGGTATTTTATTATAAAAACTAACACACACTCCCATAAAAGAATGAGCAACCTTACTGAGTCTAAACGCGGGCATAGCAATCTGATTTCTATTTCTAGTGCTAATACTACGATTATAACCTAAAGTCTTAAGTCGGTTCGCTGCTAAACTATTCTGCTACCCTAAAAATTCACCTAACTTGTCAACAAGATCTGATACAATCGGCGCCCCTGAAACTTAACATAGCTATACTGTGTTTCTAGGGCAGGCGAAAAAACGTACAATGACAAAGTATGATGTTAGCGTCGAAAGAAAACGATACGTATCGCCCTCTATGCACTTCTGTATCGTTTCCGCGTTGTGCTGCGTTTCGTGGTACGGGGTGGGGTGAGCGACGCTAACAGTCAGAGATAATAAACATGTTCAAAATTGGTTCTAGTTTTCGAGTGCGAGCTTTTAGTTGCTCAGGTCCAAAACCATGTATATATGTAATTAAACATCTTTCAGATATCAGCAAACAATTTTATTATAAATAACATACATAAATATAATAAATAATTTTTTTAATTATAATTTTATTTATTCCCTACATTCATACGACTGATAATTGAACCTCACCAAAAATGGTTGGTGATCACTGTGGTAGGCACAAAAGTCAATGTCCGTGTTTTCGCCTGCCCTAGGAACACAGTATAGTAGCAAAGGATGCTCATCCAATACACATAAGAATTAGTAACCCTTCGTAAAAAAGAGATGGCGTAAGATTTGTACTTTAAACGCCATGGTTTCAGTTAACATACTTCTAGGTGGCGCTAATCTTAGAATAAATCCTATATATCTTAGCGCCATCTCGTGGTATTTGCGATTTTTCGATGGCGTTGCACCAAGCGATAATGGCCTCGAGCTAAAGAAGCTTCCGTAGCATCTCAGTTTTCGCCTGTGTCATATTTTGTTCTTGGTGGTCTATCTGTATTAATATAATATTATAGTATCTGTGCTAGTAGGTACCTACGAGTAGCAACTCAATTAATTCGTAACCAACAGGGTTGTTATCTGCGCCACCGCCACTCTAGATACCTAGCAAGTCCAGATAGAAGCTTTTATGGTGATGGCGTGATAAAGCGAGTGATGAAGCGATTTAAAGGAACACATAGCATAACATAGCGTCACGCCTTTTTCTTGGCAGAGGCACAATTTGCTAGCCAGTTACTCAATTATCCTTTTTACATGACAGGTCCATCGCCGCAGAATGAAGAAAAAGGTTTCCAAATCCAAATAATTTATTGTCAACATTGTGGCTGTCAAATTCTTAAAATAAGGGCGTCCCGACAATAGGCTTGTGGCCTGTCAAGTCAAAATAGATACTTTTTATGAACTGTCAAAACGGAACTTTTGTTCCTGAGTTCCTCCTGAGTTCTATGAAATAACAACAGAATGACGTCATGTAAAAGTGCCATCAAATGCTGTCTTTTTTGCACAAAATTGACTTTATTAAATATATCTGCTGGAAATATACAATTCTGAGAATGTCAAGCCATTTTGTACATAATGCTTCAACTTAAAACTTGTTCCTAGATTTATTGGATTACCTTGGCCACAAGCCTACTGACACAATCGGAGTGGGCTCGTAATATATTACATAGTGTATCTCGGATGCAACTCGTATTGTGGCAACCAGATCCGAGCGCACTCGGACCACGCCATCCGATCAGAATTGTATTCACTCGGATCGGATTTTTCTTTTCCGAGCTGACTCCTGATTGTGTCAACGCGGCTTTGTTGTGTTCATTGTCTGCAATAGGATGCCCCGATTGCTCATTAGCCGCAATTCCCCAGGACCTGAGTGTGGAGCTGTCGTCAGTCTCGCTTGAAGAGTCAGGCATCGTGCTGCAGCAGCAGGGGCTGGCGGGGGGCGCGGCGCGCGGCGGCGACGCGCTCACACTGCTCGACCAGCCACACACTAGGGGACAGTTTGTGGCGCAGCTACTAGAGGTATGGGTAATATAATAATAATAGTGATTATCCGTAGTTAGTTTTGATACCTAATCAAAATGTTATGGTTAGGAGTTATAATCCATTCGGTAGTGAATCAAATTGATTTGACAGGTCACAAAAAGAAATAGTGTTGTGCTAAAAAGAGACCGTGGACAGTGGACAGTACAGTGGTGTAAACCGATCGGACAGTGGCGAGTCAACTTAGCTTTCATATATGTCCATTCGTGATAAGAATGCAGTAAAGTCATCACTGTCCGGCGGCCTAGCCACGCCCTGTAACCAATCAAATCGTTTCCAATTATCAAGCCAAGTTCACAGTGACCAGTTGAAGGCAAACTTTCGAACTCGAAGGTTGTGTCCTGTCCTGTGAGTGTGTGTTAACAGATTTAAATTTCACTGCATTCTTATCACGAATAGACTGTAGGTCTTGATTTCTAAAGGTTGCCATTCTACTCACACACACAACAGGGCTGTCTTTTGAACAGATGCTTATGCAGCAAAATCAAAGGCATCCGGGATATCCATTCAATTTTCCGCTCCGCAGCTCGAGTCGTTCCTCAAGATGCGCCTCTACGAGACGTCATCCACCACGGACGGCGGGTTCTCTCTGCTGCAGCAGCTGCCGACGGAGAGCGCGGCGTCGCTGGCCGCCATGTTGGATGCGGTGCACGTGGCTGGCACGCAACTGTCGGCGCCGCAGCTGAGCCATCTGCACAATGTCAAACACTCGCCCAGGTGACCGCACTATAATGGCTCGTCTTTCGGCCTCGCATTGAGTTAAACATTACAGAGAGCGCGTAGACTTATCTTGCGCGCACTCTAGCTCGTCTTTCGGCCTCGCACTTATAATACACCTATGCGAATTGTCATGTGCTACAAGACCTTACGACATTTTTGATTACTTTAGTTCTTCAGACTGCGCCTTGCCATGCTATGCCACTATCTAGTCTAAGGCGCGATCCTCACTGGACAGATAAGACTGGTTCACGCACGGCATGGACAAAACACGAGACAGAAACAGAAGACATAGAACAGAACGAGAAATCTTACATGCTTGTCTTGATACTTTCTCGTATGTTAATTTTTCTAAAATGTAGCTCGTAGCCTTGCACGGCGTATGTATTTGAGTTGAGTTCTAAATACGAGGCCAAAAGACGAGCTACCATAGCCATCAACCTTCGCCCACGCACTCTTTTGGCATTTTATTTGCGTATCGCTCGATAATAAACAGGATTGCCCACTGTACATAATACCTAAAACACTAATCCGAAGACGCCACCTTTAAAATACTTGACGCTAAGGTCATTTCGTTTTTAATTCCGTAAACAAACAGAAGCGTCCTTGGCCTAGCGGTATCGCAACATTTGGCCAAGACGGATGACTCGTTTCTATGTGGCATATGGTGTGGTGGTTTTCCGGATGAAACGTTAAGCTGTGGGTCCCGGCCACTATCGCTACTCGGTCGTAAAGCTGTGTCACCAACCCGCACTGAGCCAGCGTGTTGGAATAAGGCTCAATCTCACTCGTACCAAGTAAAAGTCCCATGCCCCTCGGTGAGAACATTATTGGGCTACATGATTCTAACAAGCCACCTTCACCCCCAGATACGTGGACGTCCTCACAGCCCAGCTCAAGCAGAAGCTAGCTCTCTGCGACAAGATGGCGTCGCTAGCGGAGCGCAGCCGACAGCGGCGAGCCGCCGCGACCGCTCAGGAGGCCAGCTACCGACCGCTGCTGAGCCGCTTGGTGGACAACACGAAGATTCTGCAGGCTGAGGTTATACATCACTTGTATGGAGATACACATCAACAGAATTTCTCGATCTCACAATAAGTTATGCCACTCCAACGATGTAGACATTTTTAGGGTTCCGTAACCGAAGGGTGTCAAACGGGACCCTATAACTGAGACTTTGCTGTCTGTCTGTCTGTCACCAGGCTATATCTCATGAACCGTGGTAGCTAGACAGTTGAAATTTTCACAGATGTATTTCTGTTGTATTTCCCATACGAAGTCACTCGATATACGATATCTACACCTATATCGAGTGATTTCGTATGGGAATCTGTCAATATAGGTCTCGATATCCGTATATCGAAGGCGCGAGAATCGTGCTCCTGGAGATGGAGATTCGGATATCGAGACCACAGGAGCATGATACTCGCGCATTCGATATACGATATCTACACTTATATCGAGTGATTTTGTAGGGGAATCTGTCAATAAAGGTCTCGATATCCGTATATCATGACGAATATGTCACAGAGTTCAAAGACCTTAGATTCGATGTTTGAAAGCGGGTTTTATTGTTTTAATTTTCGTTTGCTTCGTTTTTTACAGATAGAAAAGGACATCTCAAAGAAGTACAAAGGCAGACCTGTTAGCATCATCGGTGGGGTGAAATTCCTGTGAATATTATTATCGTTTACAATACATGAGATGTATAATGTTTTATTCTGTTGTTGACATTAATATTAACTGTAAATAAATATTTTATTGGTGTAATCTGTAATATTTCTAGTATTAGGGGTATATTAACTTATGCAGATAGTAAAGTTACTTAATTTTTGCGACATGTCTACTCAGTGATACTAAAGACAGCCATTTTAGCCCAAAGATGATAAACAGCAGACAAATACGGCACAAGCACGTTTCATCACTCATAATAGCACTACGCATAAGAGTCTAATGTGTATTGCAAATCATTTGACAAATATGGCGATACTTAAGAGAAGGCTGGCCACTTGACTAAATTATGCGTGAATAACAACGGCTAAGACAGTGCATTTGTATGTGGAATCTGAGGGCATCACAATAATAACCGGCCAAGTGCGAGTCGGACTCGCGCACGAAGGGTTCCGTACCATTATCTATAAAAATACGCAAAAAATATTGTATGGGAGCCCCCCTAAATATTAATTTAATTTTAATTTAATTATTTATTTTGTAAGTATATACTCAATATATTGTGAACATTTTAAGCGTCTACCTGCTACCATTATCAATATCGAGCAAAAATGAGCAAAAAAAATCACGTTTGTTGTATGGGAGCCCCCCTTAATATTAAATTAATTTTAATTTTTAGTATTTTTTGTTATAGCGGCAACAGAAATACATCATCTGTGAAAATTTCAACTGTCTAGCTACCACGGTTCATGAGATACAGCCTGGTGACAGACAGACGGACGGACGGACGGACGGACGGACAGACAGCGAAGTCTCAGTAATAGGGTCCCGTTGGCACCCTTCGGGTACGGAACCCTAAAAACGAAGTCCAAGTATTTCCTTCAAACGTGAACGTAGGTCTCCCCAAATCGAAGTCAACGAACTAAATGACAGCTTCAAATCCGAAATCTCTTATCCGGTTGCCATAGGTTCTTCTTTAAAACTAGTAATTTAATTTAACCTTGTCGCTGGCACGTCTATTGTTGCTATTGTTAGTTTGGCCCACGTGTGTCTTACTTAACGCGGGCGAACCGATTAAATTAGTTTAGCCTCTGGATTTCGTCTGAGTGTTTGCTAGTCTTATTTGATGTGGTCTATTATAAACAGATTCAATGACATGTTGTCACCTTCACTTGAAATTCTAAATATCGAGAAAGATCGTTTTCCTTCATGATTTATTTAAGCAGGTAAACAATTCAAGTAGGTACTAAGTAAGGTTAAGGTTTTTAAGGTTAGGTAGTCGTATATCTATAAATATTTCGTTTTTATTTCTGGATTTACGTCATCGAATAATTTAATCAAGTATTTTTATACATAACTGTATTTCTTATTTAATTTCCCATCTTACACAGTTTACAACATAACTTATTCACCCGAAGACATAGTACGGATACGGAAAGTAATAGGCCGGATAGTAAAAGAACGGATAATACACTGGAGCCACAGCAACTGGGCAGCATGCAGGCTGACACTGCGGTTTCGGTTTACAGGGATCGTCGTCACTCATGGCGGTTACGAACAGAGCGAAGAGGTAGAAGGTTGCGAGCATCAGACGTCTTGAAGACATCTGAAACGCGTAAAATAGAGGCGTAAAATAATTGCAGGGTTACCACCACCTAGAGATTCAATTAACGATAAGGTTGTGTTGTGGCACAGATAGGGGGTGATCTGTGGGTTATGGTAAGCCCGAAACTTAATGGCTACATAAAAAAAAAGTACGGTACGTGATCGGCTGAAATCATTTTGACACCAGATTAACAGTCTGTTAATGATTGCTCTTCTAGTATACGGGCGATATAATCCCGACCGATTTACTTTGGAAATTCTTCTGCCGAACACCCTGTTTGAGTATTAGCCATGTATTAGCTTTGAGTGACCAAACACTGGCGGCTTTCTAATATGCATCCGAGCATACCCATCAGTATTTGAAAATTTATTTAATTAAGGGTACGGAGATGGCGGGACGATCTCGATAACTTTCAGCCAGGGTGGACGGACGTAGCCCGGGATAGGGAATTGTGGTTGCAACATGGGGAGGACTTTGCCCAGCAGTGGGAAACTTAATGGCTACATAAAAAAAAAAGTACGATACGATTTTGACACCAGATTAACAGTCTGTTAATGATTGGTCTTCTAGTATCCGGGCGTAAGTGATGCAGGTTTAATTCTATGAAATAAATAAACGGTTAGATACATACTTACATCTGGATCAATGATTTACTGAGCAAGGCAATAGAATGTTCTAAAATTCCTCCAATTTTTAAATGCGGTTCTTTTAGCGCGTACAAGTCACTCGCGAACGACTAACTGTTATCAAAGTTCTTATGAAAATACCTAATTTCATGCTTAGGGAAATGAATAAATCGATTAAAATCGACTTGTTGGGCAATTGGCACCGATCCATCTGCTATTTTCCAGTTTTGTTAGATCACTTAACAATAGCACAGTTTCAATACAGCCTTTTCCGATATACGTGTCTTGCTCTGTATGAAATGAAAATGGTATTTACTTTACTCATAGTTGTAGTAATTTAAGTAATAAAAACATAGTTATTTTTAATTTAATGCAGTTATTCGCATACCTTTACTTACATCAGGTGACTACAATATGTTTTTATTATGTAGATTACATAGAATGAGTTATTCTTAGGCGACCAATGCATCACAGATAGCTCACAACATTGTACTTACAAAGTACTTACATAAGTATGTCGATAAATCGTAGAATAACGCTACTCGCATCTATCTTTCTTGTAAACGTAACCTTTAAACCTTTATAATCTTTATATCCTGTTATGGTTGACTATAGGTACTTAGATGTAGTTCTCAGGAAATAGTGATAAATGTACGTATATCACGTCACACATACTATTAAGTCTCGATTGACCTCGATCGTATTAATTGCTTACTCACTTATTCGTAATCTGAAATCTGAAATAAACCCGGATATACGACTTGTAATAATACGAGTAGGTATAGTAGGTAGGTACCTACTATAGTCTGGCCGCTGAGAGAATGCGATCCTGAATTCCTGACACATGTCAGTTTGGGATGCAATCCCCTTTGTGAGAGTGAGATAGAGTAGCGCGGGACAGACAGGGACATACCTAGACATAGTAATAGTAATAGTTTATTGCAAAGTCACAAAATTTCACAAGTTGGTAGAACAAAGGTTAGTACATTGTAACGCCCTGCTAGGGCACACAGTTGTCTCTTTACGAATAATAGGATGATTACATTTGTATTTAAATTATATACAGACAATTAGAAAAATATTGTAGAGATTATTATTAATGACAATAAAAATTAAAAGTAAATGTTATAAACATTAGATTCAATAATTGTACTATATTATAGCGACTAGAATTTATGCCTGAGTATTAAATTTTATCATTGAAAAATTCTATGTTAGGATCGCATTTTCCCAGCGGCCAGAGTATAAAATGTAGAAAGTGGAACTGTGAAAATGAAACCTATACCTACAGTATTTTTTGGAAATCGGCACGAGCCAAAGAGTTTCGTAATTTCGTAATTTTCGTAATTTATTGTACTAACACAAGAATGACTTGCAGAAAACTTATAATAGATAGACAATGTACAAAGGCGAGCTTAGCGAGCGAGTTTTATCGATCTGAGCCACGAGCTACCATTTCTATAGGGAACTTTAACATCAAAGAGACTGGACAGATGTTTAATTAGAGAGTGGAAATGACGGCTTTAGAAAGGACATGCCTCTTAGGGTTCCGTACCCGAAAGGTGCTCTTTGCCCTTTACTAAGCCTCCGCTGTCCGTCTGTCTGTATGTATGTCTGTCTGTCCGTCTGTCACCAGGCTGTATCTTATGAACCGTGATAGCTAGGCAGTTGAAATTTTCACAGATGATGTATTTCTGTTGCCGCGATAACAAAAATATACTAAAAAAAAACAGATTATTCATATTCATATATTTTGTTTATTGCACTCCATAAAAACAATAAGGTCTTAAGAAATAGTGGTAAGTAGATCATTATGGACCCTGTTGGGCATATAATGAATATTAAAGGGGCCTCCCATACAAAAGACATGATTTTTTTTGCCGTTTTCATAGATAATGGTCACCAGGATGTATCTCATGAACCGTGACAGCTAGACAGTTGAAATTTTCACAGATGATTATTTCAAAACCGCTATAACAAAAAATATATTAAAAGGGGCTCCCATACAACAGACATGATTTTTTTGCCATTTTTATAGATAAATGGTACGGAACCCTTCGTGCGCGAGTCCGATTCGCACTTGGCCGGTTTTTATAGTTTAGCGTGTAGGACCATTTTATGCTCTGTGGTAAAATGTGACTAATCTATAGTTATTCGTTTTTAGACGCAAGGGCTTAAGACTGCGGCCTATTGCTGACGTCGGATGTCACCACTGTAGACAAGTGCATGCAACAAATCAACAAATAGACAATGTTCTTGGGTTGACTATTGGACTCCACAAGCTCATTTAAGATTGTGTTGTTTTAAAACAACAAGGCGCGTTTAAGGGTCAAATGGGAGTTATAAATGGGAATTAAATGGGAATTGATATCGGCGTCAAAACCTAATTAAGCATACTAGCCGATCGATCGGTCGATCATCTCCTAAAAGCCTGACGTGCATTCATTAATTACCACTGACTACTGTAGATTTATCTCTTTTAATTACCTACATAAAGCTTAAAATTGTTAAGTACCTAGTATTGTACAAAATAAAATATGTACCCACTGGGAAGTAACTGTCTCCCATGATACAGGTTTTTCCTACTTTGGGAGGCAGGGACCTTAATTATGTAAACCCTGTTATTTTGAACAATAAATTATTATTATTCTTATTCTTATTCTTAGAGTCTCTGGTGACTTATTTTTAATTACCTACTTAGTTTAATAAAATAATTTATAGTGTGACCTTAGGTAAAATTATGCTTAGCATAAAATATTCTCCTAAATAATAAAATTACATAATATATGTATATCAGTCATCTGTCACCTTTTCTTCTAGTGTCGTGGGAGACGAGTTTCCTATGTGCAACAAGAGCATAGTCGTTCAAGATGTTCACACACCAGTTATTATGTTCACGCGATAATATTCCTTGCATAATATAAGCATGTTTACCGATCATGATTAAGAATAAAAGGTTTAATTTGCGGTGCAAACACAATAAGCTTCCTGTTTGTTACAGCAGAGTTAAGAGGAGGATTGAAAAATTACAAACCAAGGTCCAACATAATAGGAAAACATATTGGAAAAAAAGGGTTGACTTTGGATTTATTTTCTATCGAGAAAATTTTATCCAAAATCGTTTTCCTTTTTTACAACCCTAGATTATTATAGTCAAATTACATATACCTACCAGAAATTTATTACAATTTGCCGAGTATTTCCTGAAATACACAGAAAAAAAAACACTCATAAATTATTTAAGTAGCGCCTTAGGTTAGATTCCTTGTTTTAACGCGATACCTACTAGTTGATACCTACAGTCAGGCCCAGACCCACTAGAGAATGCTTGAAAATATCATCATTCTGCAGGATACATCTGTAGGTAAACTGACCAGTAACACTGTAGAATGACAGATTTCATTTTTTGCCGGTAACATATACGTATCTCCGGTGACATATAGGTACGGTGTTACAAGCATAAGAATTTTTAGCTGCGTTTTGCGATGTTCCATTCTACCTTTAAGACACCCCCCATAGGGTGCATGACAGGTGACACCAAGACGTCTGAAAACATCTGTTGTTGTCTTCTTCTTCTTCTTTTTATTAATGGCGTCCTAACCTCTTTTGAGGTTAATTTTGCCAGTGTCAAGTGGTCAGGTTCTCATTTGAGAACCTGGAAATTATAATGTCTTGAGATGATTTGATGACTATGATGATGATGATTTGTCGCTCGTTAGCACTACCCGGGAAGGACGTGAAGGGCTGTGGGTTCCAAGTAATTCCTTCGGACGTGAGCGACTCATCTGTTGTTGTCAGTTGTTGTAAAGGATGAAAGCATAACTTCCCCTAATTTTAATGTCAAATATTTTTCTTTTCCGGCCAGGAGAGCGAGCAGAAGTTGAGCCAACACTCTATCACTGGAGTAAGCCCATTACTGCGTGTAAATAAAGCGTAATGCACGAACTGGTGCTCAAATAAAGTGACGCTTTAATGGCAAGCAATGGGGCGCATTCCCCAGCGACACTCTGTGACAAAACTCTGAGAGTATCTCAAACTTTTAGTTGACGGTTGTGCATCCTGAGCATTTTTAGGGTTCCGATCCTTTAAAGGAAAAAAAGGAACCCTTATAGGATCACTCTGGTATTACTATTTATAATGGAAAATTACTTGCATTCTGTTGGATCAGTATTGAGAATGAAGTAGACAGTTTAGAGTTCGATTTATATATAACTTTAACAACTTATTGGATCTTATTCAGCTTATAAATCACCATGTAAGTACATCATGGTCATTATTTATAAATTAATATGCTTCCTCTTCTTTACACTTTATTGCACAAAAACAAAATACAGACACTTAATAATAGAAATAACCGGCCAAGTGCGAGTCGGACTCGCGCACGAAGGGTTCGGGTTGTATGTAGTTGTATGGGAGTCCCCTTAATATTAAATTTCTTTTGTTTTTTAGTATTTGTTGGTATAGCGGCAACAGAAATACATCATCTGTAAAAATTTCAACTCTCTAGCTACCACGGTTCATGAGATACAGCCTGGTGACAGACAGACAGACAGACAGACAGACAGATAGACAAACAGACAGACGGACGGACGGACAGCGAAGTCTCAGTAATAGGGTCCCATTTGGCACCCTTCGGGTACGGAACCCTAAGAACATGTACAAACCCGAGCGCTTCTTTGGTTATGGAAATGTAATGTACATTCCTACGTAGGACAAGTCCTACGTACTACGTACGTTCCATCCTACGTGGGATTTACTCAGAAGGTTGTATACTCACTATAATACGCAAAGCATTTTAGCACGAGCTAAACGACTTTGTGTTTCCTTCCTGAGACTGACAGCCCTTTGTATGGTTCTCACTTCTCAGCGGTTTTCATAAGATTATAGTGGATTTGGTTAGCGCCCTTTCTTACATGCAAATAACATCTGAGCTATGGTTACCATAAATTAATAGGTAACTTGTTGGAAATAAAAAATCTCAACGAAGTAGGGACATTTGTCTAATAACAATGATAAACTTTTCCTGAGCCTGATTAAACGATAAACTTTAATAATAATTAATTACCATACAAACTCCACTGAAAATGTTTAAAAGCGATATTCACAGACTGTTGCTCAAATAGAATACCGCTTAAAAATAAAGGCGTATTTACTGCTTCTAGCGTAGCCTGAAACATCCCCTAGAAACAGCTACGTCACACACATAAACATCTCGGGGATTTTGGGGCTTCGAATCGAGGACCTTTCGCGTGGGAGGTAGAGCCTTGAAGCCGCAATGCCGCAGAGGTCGTTATATCACTTCACTGCGAGCTCCCATATGTAAATGTTTCTATATAATTTTATAGCGTACGTTGATGCTAAAGTATAGTATCAATATTACGATAAAAGTATTACGAAATCAAAAAGGTAATAAATTTAAAGCGTCATCATATGGGTTTCACTGTCAGCGGGAGAAATTCGCATGAATTATTTAACACAAATTACAAGATTTTCATTAAAATCTGTGAGATGCTGTTCTTTCAAAAGTTCGTATCATATATTTAATTTATGTTTAATTACCTACCTACATTTATCGGACGTTGTAACGGTGACGGAAAACATCGTGAGGGAACCTTCGTTACTCCATAGCTGCGGTGATGGGCTAGCCCCCTGTCACGCAAAATGTAGTATAGAATAACTCAAAAGTGGGCACAATTGTGCCTCCGCCACTTCGTATGGCAAAAGGTGTGACGCTATGTTATGTTGTTATAAACAAAGAAACAACGGTTCAGTCAAAGGTCGAAATAAAAAACTTTGTAAACCTAAATCACAATCCTTATTTATTCATCGCAACATCAACACGTTCTGCAGTAATCTCAAAGGCACATTCCTACACAACGCCCGCCGTTTCGGGCAATGGTATCTTCTAAGGCACATGGCCAACTGTCGGTCACACTCGCAAAGTCTTCCGGCGCACCCATTGATCATCTGGTACCGTGTGGAGTAGTTCTCTAGGGCGCACAAGGGCTCGTTGTGATAACACTTCCAGTAATAGGGCTGGAAGTAGACAGTGAAGAAAGGGCAGTAGAGGTTTTCGTAGCACTGGTCGTGCATCTTGCAGCATCTGGAAGAGATGGAATTGAAAGTTAGTGCATTGAGCAGGAGAAAGCAAAGGCGTCACTTAATGGCGGGCCTTAGGCAATTGGAACTTAGAAATTCATCCATAACTTATTTTTAGAGGAAATTAAATAAAAAAAAGGTTAAAGCCAAGCTAAGTAAGTAACTGAGGAACATACTGTGCCATATTTATTGATTAGATAAATAACAAGAACACAAATTCAGATGTGCGGTGAGAATTTGTAAAATAAAACATGGTGACAGACAGATTTTCTGGCAACTTCAGGAGACTTTTATATCGAGCAAAATTAATAAAATCACGTTTATGGGAAAGCAAAGTCACGCTGACACTCGTGATAAAAAAGCTAGTGAAAAAACATACGGCAATAATACTTGTCATTCCGAGCGATTTGTGTTTTGCTAAAGGCGGTTTTTGCCTAGGGCGCCGTAAGGGCACTTCAACCCCTGGAGAAGAAAAGATGGAGTCTCATCTTCTAATGATCTTTTGGCTGATTAGTGACGTTTACAGGAGGGCGCCAGCTCTACGCAATTTAATGCAACGAAAAACATCAATATAAAGGCCCCGTCCGGAGACCGTAGAAATTGTTGTCAAATTCAATGAACTCATAGTAACATACGTCTAATATTAAACCTTGGACGAACTACCTAAACGGTTTAGGTAGTTCGTCCAAGTATTAAACTAACGAGCAATGTCACTTGGTCGGGTTATATTTTTAGTACGGAGTTTGTTTACAAATATTATACGGTCTCCTGACGGGGCCTTTAGACATTTCACTCCGCCCTCACCTGTCACCGCGCGCCAAAAAGATGTTGGAAATCAACTCCTTCATAGGTTTTGAGAGGTTTTGAACCAGTCATAAGGTTGAAAATCACGGGCCGTTGTTTTTTGCCTGACGGTTGAGTGAAATGCGAATAGTCATATTGTATCGATTGCTTCGAAGGGTGCAAAATGCCGTCTTTGGCTTGATCTGCGCATATATTTTGAAGTAAAACTTCTTGGGGCACGGGGGTAAAATTTATTTAACCTCTCAACTGTGGGTTATTCATATATTTGCTTTTCAATTGGTACTAGCCGGGTGCTATCACGAGTGGCTAAGAAATGTAACGGAAATTGGAATCGGTGACGTCAGGGTCGGCTGAAGACTTTTAAAACCGCAACTATTTTCAATCCGGATTTTAACTAATCAGATAAGATAATAATACATTCGTACAATAAAGAATGTTAATTAGTGAGAGAAAAACCTGATGAAACGTTAACAAATAAAAATTATTTTAAGCATTCTTCCACGAGTTCTTGATTTCCGGTATGGCCAAGATGGCGCTCACTCTCTTTCGCTAGATGGCGTTAGTAGCCTAATATCTAGCATGACTCAAACTACTTCGTTCAACCTCTTTGTTGGAACCGGAACTTATGTTTGACAGCTGTGCGATGCGATCCATACAGTTTGTAAGAAAAGAGTTTCATCAATGTCACACGGGTCGATATGGATTTCTAAAACAAGCAAAGCAATGCATACATTTGAGCGAGACGGCTTAAAGACGTGACGTCAGATGGTATATAATCTGAGCGAGATGCAAATAGTAGTGACACTATTGAATGAGTTATGTATATCACCACGAGCGCGACAAATTGTAGATAAGGAATGGTGGGAAATAAATGACATGACGTATTAAAAGTAAGTAGGTACAAGTATAAAATAATTTCAAATAATCGGACGTCTGAAACTTAAAAGTAACTTGAAGCAGAGATTGGATCTCAAAATTGGAAATTTAAATCTCTTTTAGTATAGGTAGGTATAGGTGTATAGTATAGGTACCACTTAATGATCTAGCTACAGAAGTTTTACTTCTAACACGTGTACGGTGCTACACGCGTATTTTTTTGGAAACTAACTGCCAAAAACAGTTTGCCAACTGCCAGTTTGTTTAGTGGGCGGGGGCCCAATATGTACCACGGCCTTGGACGCGCAAGTTCATACAGGATGGTCCATCTTCTATGGTGGGCAGGTGGTCAAATTAAGTCCAAACCATTACGGACATCTTTGACAACCTCACATTGTCTGGGCTTACGTATTCCAAGTAAACAAAAATTTGGACCCACTCAAGTATAGACATAAATAACTGATCTTGTTGCGCATTCACTCAACTTGCTAACCTGAGTGAACAGGCTACAGACGGACACTGCATGAATGAATTCATCTGGATACCCTCGGGAAGGGAAGTTTATGCAAACCGTATGAATAATAATAATGTAGGAAGCCAAATTCAAGTAGAGTAATATGAACGTAGATGCTCAAAATGCACGCATAAATTAAGACTCTGTACATACGCAACTTTAGTAAAACGCAAATCGCTCGGAATAATGTGTGTAATGAGTATTATTGCTGTTCGTTTATTTACGAGCTTGTTTATCATGAGTGAGTATCAGCGTAATTTCGCTTTGGCATAAACGTAATTTGATTAATTTTGCTCAATAGATATCTCAATCAATCGCGTTCAATCAAATAGATGGACGGCCTTTAATGCAGTTGTCTGTCTGTCTGTCCGTCAAAGGGCTCTATTGCACGAGCCGTAAAGCTAGAAAGTTGAAAAATGTTCACATGTATCTGTTGCCGCCTCGTTGCCGCTACAGCAAAAGAGACTGTGCTACACGAAATATTGAAAAATTAAAGGTGTCCCCATACAAGAAACGTGTTCTTAAGCTTCCGTACCCGAACTCGCACTCGAACCGTTTTTTTTATAACTTTTAGTAAGATGGTGCATTACACTCCGTAAGAGTCCGGCTCGCACTTGGCCGATTATTAGGAATGTTTTATTAAAATCAGTTCAGTGGTTCGATAGTTCCCAGCTTAACAAGGAAACAAGTCAGCCTTAGATTTAAGGTTTATAGTACATTGTGCAGGGGGGGGGGTGTAGTTATACAAAAACACTCTGGTTGATGGTTGAGCTAAAATCACACCTCGGACACTCCATAGAACGCTCGTAAAATAATCACCTATTACTACTACATAGCCTAATGACATTTGTACACGTGCAAATGTGTGCGTAAACTCGTTCGTTTGTGAATGTGTCCGTTCAGCTTCTATACAAAGTGTCTCCCGAAGAGGCTCCCCGACTCCGGGGTGAGGTGCGGTATCTGAATCCGCGCGGGGAAGGGAGTGGCCGTTCTCTACGTAGTACTATTATCTCTTCTGTGCTAAAATTTCGACTATAACTGCCGCCGGCGTTGGGTCAGTTGCCCGTCTGTCTATGAAGTGTAGCACTTTAATTACAGTCCGATTAACGTGCCGCGCAATCAGATCGTTACATTGTCCAATGTGTTACGTAGTTAAGTACCTACTTACTTGATCTTGCTTAATACCCACTTCAAAAGGGTCATGAAAGGGAAATTGGTTTCTCATCGCTTTTAGACGGTGAGGTCTTGCTTTAACCTTAGAGCGCGTTCCCACTGTTAATGACACTATTAATTAACCGTAGGTCAACCGTCGCAATAGCCGGAAATAAATAGTGAATAACCGGCCAAGTGCGAGTCGGACTCGCGCACGAAGGGTTCCGTACCATTATCTATAAAAAACTGGAAAAAAAAAAGTATGGGAGCCCCCCCTAAATATTAATTTAATTATTTATTTTTAAGAATAATATACTCAATATATTGTGAACATTTTAAGCGTCTACCTGCTACCATTATCAATATCGCTTCTCGCGCTATCGTGATCGTTTCCCCAGTCGAGATGTCGTTTTTGATAAGGCCTAAATCCGTCGAAAACGATTCGATTTATATTTATATCGATCGAAAACGGGTCGAGATAGCTCGGTTGGTCGAAAGGCTAGTCGTATGAATAGCTTTTTCTTGTTCTTGATAGAGATTTCGGTATCTCTAAATCGATATTCCGACCATGGACATAATCTCACTAGCGCCAGAATTGCCCCCCAGGTAAACCACAAGCCGTGATTATTTTAGTAATTACCTGTCAATAGGGTCAGTGGCCCTTCCAGAGCCCAAAAACCCGCAGTAGCACCCGTACCCCTTATAGCTGAGGGGTTCGCAACCGGTGGCGCAGTAGATCATATTGTACAGGTGAGCTACGCCACGTTTGCCTCGGTTCTCGGTCTTCATGTCTGAGGTGTCAGGCTTGAACGACCTGTAATGTGAAGACATTATGTATTTGCTGCTGATAAGGATTTTGGTCAAGGAAAAGTATTTACTAGGACTGTGGTAAAACCTATATGTGGCAAAATAAATCATAAAGTACAGACCTTGTTAACGTTTTGCTATAACCAGAGAGCACTTATCCAGTGGAGAGAGCATAGATACATTTTCCTTTGAAACACAACTCACCAATTTACGGGCGGCGGGGGACGAGGTCAGAGAGCTGTGATTGGTCAGCCGCTGCGAAACTGTCTGGCGGCCCGTTACACAGGTTGCGTACGTTGAATACAACTAACGTTTGGCGAGCCGCGTTCCCCAGCAGGCGCAGTCAATTGGATATATAGTCCCTGGCTATAACCATGAAAGTATTGCGTAGAAATTTGGCGACAAATCCACGCGGCAGAATTAGGTTTTAGCCATGTTTTAGCCTCATCAATGAAAATGACGTAGTGCCAATTTCCCACCATCACTTAGTTAGGCTATGGCTATAACAAAGAACGTAGGTATATCTAGATAAGATAAGATAATCGTTTATTTAACAAAAAGAGTATACAGATTCACTTATTAATTAGGTGCGTATTTGACAAGGAATAACATAGATTACCGACGGCCCTCACATTAGGTTAGACCTGTATCGTGAGGCCCAGTTCTTTGACTTATCAATTTCAGCTTCAGGTTTTACTTATGGCAAACGGAATATCTACTTATACATAATTTAATTATGCTGTTTGTATAATAAACAATAGAACATGCAGTATGTGGTGGAAATAAATCAAAGTTAAATTAAAACTAAGTTTATAGGGACACTAAGTAGAAATACTTAATATAATAAAAGGGAAGGGACATGATTACAAATAAATTTCTAAAGAGTATATTTTCTTCACATAAGTATTCCAGGAAGGAAGAAAGATTAATGTTTCACCTGACACCTTTAGCGTAGTCATCTTCAGGAACTGAAAACCTGTACGGGTCATACGAAAAACCAACTAATAGCTGATTATTGCTGTCCTTAGTTCTAACACTTCCAAAACTATCCTCATCATATTCCAGCTCATTGTCTTTACTGGAATCCTCACTGTAGGAGAAGTTTAGTTTTTTTGCGTAATTTGGTTTGATGTAGCTTATATTTAGCGTTTGGTATGGCCTTCTTGGTTGCAGATGTGCATATTTGGTGTTGTTGTATATGGATGCGTAGGTTAGGTGCTGGTTCTGACTTCTGTTTCGACCTGGAACAAATAAATTACACTTTATTGTCAGCACATTTTTATGGCATTTTTTTATTATGGCACTAATAAATCCTACACGAGACTCAGTAAACGTGGCTAGAAGAACTGGGTCATTGACCCGAAATATATGACGCGCATAAGCACTTTTCTCGAATTAGATTAACATCAAATCGTTTGTGGAGAACAGCCAGCGCGTGCGATCGTTGATGTCTTTTGTATGAGCCGTCCTATCCAATTTTTTTTTATTTCATTGATTTTGGGATTGAAAATGGTTAAGAGCATTTTTATGGCACGTTATAATCCCTAATTAGCCACCATCTTATGATATGAGGATTATTTGTATGTATTTTAGGTAACGGGGTAACGATAAATATATGTTTTGAGTTCTAGAAAAAGGCGATGTAGTTTTCGATGAAATTTGTAATATATGGGTTTTTGGAGTTAAAAAATCGATCTAACTAGGTTTCATAACTAAAAAATGACGTATTTCCGAGTTTTCATGCTTTTCTCAATAGCATTGGCAATTTCACTTTAGTACAATGAAAATAAGGCATAAATTCCAAAGACAATCATATTAGTTTTTTGTTCTCGGAGAATTCACACAAAAATGTTTCGTCCAAATAAGGTCGAATCTAAAATCATCCTCCTTGCTTGCTTCAAGAAAACACGCACGTGTAGGATGAAAGATTTAATTCTGAGCCTAAATCTCACGAGGAAAACAAAGTGCCTGTTTGCTTCTTGTTTGCAGCTGTTAAAAACAGAGCAGCATATTGATTTATGTTAATGCAGTCTAATGAATATTAAATATAATATTTTATTGTGTTTGTACCACCGCCGAGCAAGGCTCGCTTCCAACATATTAATAATGAAACTAGTACCACGTCTGTTGGTGGGTGAGGACCAATAATTACGTACAATAATTTCCCTAAACGATTGCGGACTGTGGTTTTTGGACGAGGGAGCAGTAAAACCAGAAATAATGAGAAAAATTCAATAATATCTTCAAATTATAAAAATACTTTTATAAAAGGACATAATCCTAAATTATCTTCCCGGTTAATGTAAATCAGAATTAGTTTTTAATTTCATTCTCAGATTTAATTTCCTGCTAAAACAATTGTGATTGATTTACATTTGTCTGACCCAAATTGATTTTTATACAAATTCATGTTCTATGTAATTAACAAACGCTTGTATTTATTGCGTCAGGTTTATTCGTTTAATTGTGAACAGAATTCGACCTGAATAGATAGCATCAGCAAAATTCATTCAATGAAGGCAGATTTGTACATTAGCTCGTTTTATGCACTAAAAATCTCCGAACAATACCCAATTCTAATTGAATACACAAAAGAGGTTGCATAATGGCCACACGATCTATAGCAAGCACGCAGGTCGCAGCCACTTGCTATGGTACAGTAGTATGGTACCCTTACAGTGGTATACCACGTGCTGCGTTTTTTTCTTGTTTTTTTTTTTGACCTACACTGTATTGCTAAATAAAGAATTTTGAAAAATAAAACAATTGGTCGCAAATAGCTGTGAAAAATCAACCTTTTAGGTCAACGCAATCGAACGCTACGACCGTTTATGCTCTAAAAATGTTGGATTTTCATAGTAAACGCAATGGACCCAAAACCTGTAAGGTACTTCCCGTTGTCCTACAATCATGAAATTTGGCACAAAGCAAGTTCAGCAAAAGTAAAGGAAAAAATCTGAAAACTGCAAATTTCTGTCTGTGGAAACCTAATACACCAGTTACACTCTCTGTGTGATCGGAACCCTTGGTCCGCCTGTCTGACTCGCACTTAATCGTTTATTTTAAATAAGGCTTCTACGATATGGCCACGACATATGGCCGGATAAGTTTCCTTATTAACACGCTTTCATCTTAACTATAAATATATGCCTCTTTTGTAAAGGTTTTGCAACTCTTACTGCGCCTTCGCTATACCGATGCGTGTTAGGACAGTCAGCCAACGATGAAAACGTCAACAATAGGGACATGCATACCCTCATTCATTTATTACTAATGTTTTGCATTTTGCATCACAAATGCGAATCTTTCGCGATATATAAGTCAAGGCCGTTTTCATTATAAAGTTTATCACACACTTTATCACACTTTATGTTTTCTAGTTGTGTTGCGAACGATCGTTCGATATTTAGTTTAATAACTTGGTTAGTTTCGGTACCGTTATGATTATGACGTTTGGTACACGTACCTAATGTAGAGTAGAGCCTACAGAGTTTAAGGGAGTAACTCTGAGTTTCACGAAACCATTTAGAAATTTACGTTATCACTTATCTAATTTAATCGCGAGAATCTCATAGGATAGTCATTTGTTTCAGTTGCTTACATTAAAAAATTGTTTCGTGAAACTCAGGGTTAGGGGCCAAGCGGGCCAATCCATTACCATGCTGCCTAGCCTACCCGAAACATGAATTATTGATAACTGTGGTAAAAAAAATATATTTCAATCCAACTATAATTTTCTACTATGTCAACATTGAAACATTAACGCGATCCCGAAATGTCATTCAACCGAGCCAAAATGAACGAAACTTAGACGTTTCTTCATTATACAAAATAGCGCGATCGCCCTCCAGATGTCAATTATTTTTAGTTACCGAGAAAAAAATATTACAGGTCGATTCACACATATCAGTGATCCCAACGATCCGACACATCGCGCCATCCATATACGATATCTACACCTATATCGAGTGATTTTGTACGGGAATCTGTCAATATAGATGTCGATATCCGTATATCGAAGGCGCGAGAATCGACCCACAGGTCCGTGTCAGTGAAAAATATTCTTTCTCATACATTCTCTATGAGAGTAATCTATTACAGACCCAATGAGGCTTATTTATGTCAATCAATAAGCACGTATTTTGTTATATAAGTTTTTTTATGTTACAACGCTCTGCTGCAAAACCCTCTGATGTCTAATAACTGTCTACAAAGTGGTCACAATTGTGCCTCTGCCATACTGTATGGGAAAAGGCGTGACGCTATGTTATGTTTATGCTCTACTTCATAACGTACCGCAACAGATTCACGGTCAGCTCGGGTTCCAAAAAAAATAACAAAAATGCGCACTGGAAAGTGTAGTGAAAGTGAATTTAATATTTATTGCTGTTCACCAGTGAATTCGTAAGATTATGATCATTTTACCACAAATCAACAAAGTTAACCAACTTTGTGGAAATTACGTAAATTAATTTCTGTTCGGGTCTAATTCGGGGGAGAATAATAAAAATAATAATCTTTTTTTATTTCAGGTAATAAAGATAACTGGCCCTACTTAGGTATGCCTCTGCCAGCCCATACATATAATGTATAGGAAAGGACAAGAAAGTCAAAGTCAAAGTATTTTTTTACTGACCATAAAAATTATACAGATTGCTTAGTCAACGTCAATATAATATTAATATTTTTGTATACTCAGAAAATATGTTGTATACTAGAAAATATGTTACTATGACACTGCCCTGTGTTCTAATCCGCAGACTTTACTCACTAAATGATCAAATTCAACATTAAATTAAAATAAGTAATTATCGTTTGGTCGGAGCTAAACACGTCTAACGTAGAGGGAGGTACAAACAACTGTGGCGCGGAATATTAAGCTGTGGTCTACAAACTCGTAATCGTAACATAACTTCAAAGATTCCAATAATCCGCTATTGTTCGATATTTTGATTAAAGCCATATTCCTGTTGCATTCTTTAGTATTTAACAAGCAGCAAAATTGCATGTTTACTACAAAACCAGTATTTGTTATTTAATTATTTCTTATCTCTGATTTAAATAAACATTAAATTATCTAATCATCACCACATCAGAGCCGATACAGATATTGTGATGTCACGAGCGAAAATTCCACAAGTAGTCAGTCTGCTGCGTCTAAACTGGTTTCCATAGACTCACCGGCCAGTTTCTATTCTAAATAGAAAGTGAAATTAAATTAAACTATATTTATATTTAAACCGCGAGGCAGAGACCGCAGCTCCAAACTGCCTTGTCATCATCAAGCTAGGACTCTAGTGAGTTTTACCTGCAATGAGGGTCTAACAAAGGAGTCTGATTGACACACCTATTTTCAGCAGCAATTAAGGTACACAACACAGTGCTGATGGCTGCAAATGAGAAGGTGAAACACGTCAATTTGTAATTAACGGTGTCGATGAGGACCCACGGAAAACCAGGATAATAGCTGACAGGAGAAATGTTACGAAATTTTCTCCTGTCAGCCATTTCGAAGCGAGTCATGTTTAGTTTAACCCGTTTAGCTGGACTCGGCAAAACCTACATATTACATTACATACATTGTACGTTACTTGTGTTGTGATTATTCGCAGCTTTTGATTGACCTTTGACTCTTTATGGTACTCATAAATACCACGTCCTAGATAAATCGTAAATAATTTCAAGCCTGATTGATAAATCCGATGGTATCATCTGTGATTTTGTATGCAAAAGGGTAATATCCAGAATCACGGCATGACGCGCCTTGCCTTTATTTGTGTGCATTTTTGAACGTGACCGGTATATGTAATGGTGGTTTGAAAATTAATGCCGGGCGGTCATCATGGGTCCTTGCCCTTTAACAGGATACATTAATGTACGTCATCATAACATAACACAATAAGGTATGAAAGGAACAAAAGTTCATAACCTCGAAGCCCCTTACGCTTCCGGTACTTCTATGCTAGGCTGCCTTATGTCAATTGGGATTTTGAAGTACACATGTGTACTTTATTGTATTTATATACATAGGTACATTTACTTTCTAAGAGCGAGTTTTACCAACGTAGGTAGTGTAACTTTTTACTTGAGAGTATCTTCTACTTTTCCTAAGAATGACCTCATTTCGAACTGTCATTGTCATACAAATTATCCCCGGGATAGTTATTCTCGCATAACTTTTTGTTGGTAAAATCCAGCCTAAGAAACAACACAAGTAACAGATGGATCTATTTTGAAATTGCTGAATCAGCCCAACAACCCAAAATTAACTCAAACGGAACGGACAAATATTATTTTATGAAATCTATCTATTTGTTTAAGTGCCCACATTTCTGTATTATGTTGGTTTAGAAAACATTAAGCGTCCCTACTTACATACTAAAATATCAAAACATCATTTAATTTATATCGAATCTGAATCCAAGAATACTTGGTTATAAAAGTCATTGACCCATTATATTAGGAAGTGCCGAAGATTTTATATTTGTACCAGCACGATATTTTTACATGGGTTGTTTGGCAACCGGTTTTAATTTTGAATACCTTTGTATAAGTGTAATATGTTTCCATCCTTTTTTGTCGCTTTTCTTGCCTTTGCTCAGTATTCAATAAATATCATACTTATCTATTCAAACATCTACCTCTAGCCTCTAGCTACAAAAAAATAATACGCGTGTAGCACCGTACACGTGTTAGAAGTAAAACTTCTGTAGCTAGATCATTAAGTGGTACCTATACTATACACCTATACCTACCTATACTAAAAGAGATTTAAATTTCCAATTTTGAGATCCAATCTCTGCTTCAAGTTACTTTAAAGTTTCAGACGTCCGATTATTTGAAATTATTTTATACTTGTATTTACTTTTAATACGTCATGTCATTTATTTCCCACCATTCCTTATCTACAATTTGTCGCGCTCGTGGTGATATACTTAACTCATTCAATAGTGTCACTACTATTTGCATCTCGCTCAGATTATATACCATCTGACATCACGTCTTTAAGCCGTCTCGCTCAAATGTATGCATTGCTTTGCTTGTTTTAGAAATCCATATCGACCCGTGTGACATTGATGAAACTCTTTTCTTACAAACTGTATGGATCGCATCGCACAGCTGTCAAACATAAGTTCCGGTTCCAACAAAGAGGTTGAACGAAGTAGTTTGAGTCATGCTAGTTGGTTTTGTTGTTTGTCCCAGCCAGCGGCGGCGGCGGCGGCGGCGCCATCTTGGTCATACCGGAAATCAAGAACTCGTGGAAGAATGCTTAAAATAATTTTTATTTGTTAACGTTTCATCAGGTTTTTCTCTCACTAATTAACATTTTTTATTGTACGAATGTATTATCTTATCTGATTAGTTAAAAACCGTATTGAAAATAGTTGCGGTTTTAAAAGTCTTCAGCCGACCCTGACGTCACCGATTCCAATTTCCGTTACATTTCTTAGCCACTCGTGATAGCACCCGGCTAGTAGCAATTGAAAAGCAAATATATGAATAACCCACAGTTGAGAGGTTAAATAAATTTTACCCCCGTGCCCTAAGAAGTTTTACTTCAAAAAAATAATGTGTTTACTATAATTTTCCGTTGCCCAGGTCAGTGTCATCTATTGTTTGAACCGTGGGTTACTCACATCATCATTAGAGTATCAACGAGGGTACCAATAATGTTAACCATACATTTTAAACGAGTAGTTACGAGTTTTTATGCATGACATGAGTATGCGATTATCTTGCGCGGTAAGATCCTGGGTTATAATTTTTGTTATTCTTTGCTTCTTTAGATTTGTGTGTCTTTTTAGGGTTCCGTACCCGAAGGGTGCCAAACGGGACCCTATTACTGAGACTTCGCTGTCCGTCCGTCCGTCCGTCTGTCTGTCTGTCTTTCTGTCTGTCTGTCTGTCTGTCTGTCTGTCTGTCTGTCTGTCTGTCTGTCTGTCTGTCTGTCTGTCACTAGGCTGTATCTCATGAACCGGTAGCTAGATAGTTGTATTTCTGTTGCCGCATTAACAACAAATACTAAAAAACAAAAGAAATTTAATATTAAGGGGGTCTCCCATACAACTAACGTGTTTTTTTTCTTTGCCGTTTTTTATAGATATAATAGTACGGAACCCTTCGTACTCCCGACTCGCACTTGGCCGGTTATTATTTCTTTCTTCTTCTTCTTTGGGTAAAGATTTTATGGTAAGCAGAACTGACCGCTTAACTTCAATATAATGAGAGGAACATTAAAAAGAAGATCAAAAATTCTAAACAATCAATGCTTGCTAAAGCCATAAGATATAGGCGTAGTTCTAAGACTATTTTAACTAGCTTCTGCCTGATGAGATCGCATTGAAGGCATCGGCGGAGGCCCTGGTCCTATGGAATCTTTTTCAGTCCTTATTTCAGTTACGCAGCTAAATAAATGTGATTATTGTAATGACATCTATAAACATCATGATTCATCCCATTTCAAATTATTTTGGCAGTTACGCGCACCCGCTATCTGTGTATCGTACACGTTTTATTTATGTATCTTAACTGTACTTTGAGTTGTTATTTAGAAACTCCCATTTGTGATGAAACTAAGAGCCATAAAGCACAATTTCTTTAAACGAGACTCAAACCTTTCGGCGAAGATTGTTAATTATTTATTACACTGTTAGTAATAAAAGTCAGTTGTTATAGTTAGATACGGTTTTGTGTAGTGGCAGTAAAATATGGTTTGAAAAGTCTTCGTTTTTAACGCGTATTTATACTCAATGGTGAAGATAACGTTTTTATTTTACGGATAGGTGACCTTACTTAGGGAGGTGCCTACGTATGATTTCTCAGTTTTTACTAAAAGTCGGTCCTTGTGCCCTTTTCTGAGTACCTGCGGCCCTTATCCTTTGGAAAAAGACAAGGACTATCTTATCGCTGCTCTGGGTCCTATCTTCTGCAGAGGATCTCCTTTGCTGTGCAGCGTGGAAACGCTGCCAGCGTAATGAGGACCTTTGCATCGGATATGACCCGGGGCGGATAATTCCTAATAATTTATTTATTTAACATGTTTCTAAGGACATAGGTTAACTTATCTGTTATTAAACTTCTTCGATCAGATATTTAATATGTTTCGGTCGTCTATTATAGAAGTTGTTAGACCGCTATAAATTTTTAATTATGATTAAGAAATTGAATATAGCCGGAGAAAAGTAAAAGTATAGCTGTTTGTATGCAGTTAGGCAACAAACAGGAAGATAGGATATTACGTATGTTGCGTACACCTATAGGGAACTGAGTGAGGATATAAATACATATATTTTATACCTAGCCACTCACTGTGAGGTAGAAGGTATTCACTAGTGATCGGGTGATTCCCATTCAACTCAGAGCGTCCACTAGTTATATTATTATGCTTGGTGTCTGTATCGTGTTTGGCTGGGCAATCAGGCTAATCGTGTAATGGCTTCTATTGTATTGTAATTTGAAAAGCAGGTAATCAATAAATAAATCGATACTAAAAGTACTCAGGACAGCGTAAGAAGTATTTGTTCAGGGTTACGGTAGGTTGACCTATAGTTCGAAACGCTATTATCTTATAGAGCTGGTCACCTTAGATTGCAATCTGTAGTTAACATCGGTGCCACTTTTGACTTAATGGTTACACACATTTAAGTTCTTGATGAGTTTGTCTTAAGTTAGATCTTATAAGTAGGTAGTTCATTCTTTTGCATAGTACGTTTATGATAATTGTGTATTTAGTAGCTGTAAGGAGCACAATAGTGCACATCGGTTTTGAAAAAAATCGGCTTTGTAGACTATTACGGATATAATGTAAAATACTTACTTATACCTATAAATATTATAAGTTGAAAAACCTTGTTTATTATACATTTTACCTGAATCACATATCGCTAATGGCACAAAACACACTATCAAGCCCGCATAAATCGTTCGAGACCAAGTTATTTTTACACTTGCCCTGATAAAATTCGACAATGTCCTGTCACCATTAAAATTATCATCTGAGCACCTCATTTCACTAATTTTCACTTGCGAAAAACCTGTGAATATTTTCACAGTGATTTGCAACTATCCTTGTAGATCACAAACTCATTTTTATTGGATTTTATTATTATTTAAAGAGAAAAAAGTCACGCAATTTATTTTTAACAGGTGACTTTAAAATAGCGCGGCATACGACACCGCGCTACACGCATGCGCTTTCGTAGTGCAATGAACCCCTTTGCCGCCATACAGCCTCCCACCACCACCAAAGTGGTTGGAGTCTCAGGTCGGAGTAGTCGGAGTCCGATCACAGATAAAGTACTTGTACTTGAATCGTGAGCGATTTTCCGGCGTTTACTCTACTTTTCCGGAAGTAAGGCGTGCGTAAAAAGGCTGTTATTACGATATGTTACGTGGTCGATTTTACTGCTTGCTTGGCCCGCGGCTATGGTTCGATACGAGTCTCTAGTAGGCTAGTTATTTGTTATTCAGTAATTGAATCACATTAACTGTAGAATAGGATAAAATTAATAAAAGAATATATATAATTTCTCTTTATTTGTGCTATAAGACCTTGCTTTGTGCCAAATGTCATGATTGAGGCCTACGGGAAGTACCATATAGGTTTTGCGATTACTATGAAAAACCAACAATTTTACAGCATAATCAGTCGTAGAGTTCGATTGCGTTGACCTAGAAGGTTTATTTTTTTACAGCTTTATGCAACTACAGACTAACAATTGATATAAATTTAAGCTTGATACGTCCACGCGTTCTTGGTATAAAAGGTCTTGACACACAGACGGACGGACGGTCGGAGATTTATAAAAAAACACATAATTATTCATAACTTTTAGGGAAATTGAGATATGATCATGCTATACAAAGATATTTTGTTGGAAATTATTTTCTCTACCTCCCTGTTTTGTTTGATCTACAACTTTTGGACCACCCTGTATAAGATCATTGCTATCATAATCCTATTTCAAGAAGTGCCGGTAATCTCTATGTAATCTGTCATCTTCTTACATTTACTTATGATATATCTTGAAATAGGCTCTAAGTAAGAATTATAGTGGTTAAAGACTTAGATGTTCAGGTAACAAGATGGTTTACCAACCAACATACGATTAATACACTAATAGAAAGTAAGTAAGTAAAGTAAAGTTACATGGATTTCATCAATTCCCTCAAACATTCAGGCTCTTATAAATAACAAAAGAAACGTAACGGCCACAACAATATTCATAAAATACATATTACACGAAAATATACTTCGGTTATTCAATAAAATCGGTTTTCTTCGTTTGTTTAACAACTGCAGGGTTGTTAAACATTATGGCGTATGATAAAGATTCGCCGTTGAATGTTATGGTGAAATTATGTCAACGTAATAAAATGAAGATGACCTGCGCGCTATTGTGGGTTGATGTATTTGCAAATGGATTGCTCCTTATCAAGCAGGGATATCGATCTGTGTCAGTAGCAATGTCATAAACTCATCATCGTACACTTGAGCGCTGATGAGTATTTACTGCTTCAGGCTCAGGAACAGCTATTGGTTTTTAGGGTTCCTTAGAGAAACAAGAAACCCTTATAGTTTCGTCAAGTCTGTCTGTCCGTTTGTCCGTCCATCCGTATGTCACAGAAACTTTATTCCGAAACTATTAGGACTACACAGCTAAAACTTGGTATTTTGATGTATTCCATTAACCGCTTTACGATGTTTTTACAAAAATTAAAAAAAGAGGGACTGCCCATATATGGAACTGAAGCCAAATTTTTTTTTTTATCAAACCTAGGTATGTGTGGGTTGTCTATAGATAGGTCTTTAAAAATGTCGTTGAGGTTCCTGAAACCATTTTTCCTTCAAGTAGATCGTTAAAGAGACGGACCTTTCCAAAGTGGAAAAATTTCCCCCTCTCACCCCCCCCCACCCCTTAAAGTAAGAGAGTGAAAAAAAAATTGCCGCGTATCTCAATACACACTTTCAACGAAAATTGATTTGAACAAAATAAAATAAGTAGTTTTTCACATATATAACATTTACACAACACTGCCGCCTATGAACATGGTTTCCGACTACGCGCTATCAGACTCTGGAAGAAGCTGCCAAGTGCCATTAGAGACAGTCCGTCACTCGGAATATTTAAAAGTCGGTTGAAAGAACACTACTTTACCTTTCTCTTCCATATTAAATTTAAGTATTTGTATTTATGTATGTTTTATTTCCTATTTATATCCATTAATTCTGGTATATATGTACGTATTTGTATGTAGTTTATATATTTTTTTTTTTATATTATTTATTTTTTTACTTAAGTATTTGATGTTGTACACTTGGATCTACCTATTGTTGATTTATTTATCCTTTCCTTCCTGGGTTTGCTGGAAGAAATCTCTCGATAGAGATAAGCTCGCCTTTGTACATGTCATTTCCATTTTTAATTGTCATAATGTATTTTTTGTGTGCAATAAAGTATAAATAATAATAATAATAATAAATAATTTATTAAAAACCGCAAAGATAACTTTGTCATTCATACAAACACTATGAAAAACAAAGTAATTATTTGCTAGTGAAGAATGGCAGTGATATTTGTGCTAGGTGTATTATGATGATGCTACTACGGAACCCTTCATGCTTCATGGGCGAGTCCGACTCGCACGTTTTACTCTCTGAGATTTATGGGTTAAAATTAGATTTTGTGAATAGACATAATTACGCCCAGTTTCCTAGGCGCTGATTGAATAAACAGGTTGGTTTGGTTACATCAGTTTTGACCAATCACGTGCCGCTATTTTGAATAATAGCGGCACGTGATTGGCTGTGGCTTAATGAGCACCCAACTCACTAAAAAGATTTAGTGGAGAAAGCAAGCTCTAACAAAAATTGGTATTCTAATTAGAATAAGGAATCTTAGCCGCGTGGTTTTAAAAAAGATCTAACCACCTCAAAGCTAGGTACATGCTTAGTTATTATTTTGAAGTATTTTATAACAGTTTACTGCAGTTTACTTAGTTTTCTTTAAGACTTGAATTAAAATAAAACGTTATCAAGAAAATCATTTCCGCCATAAACAGTTGAAGGTATTTCACATTGAAATAGAAAAATCTAAGTGGAACTACATGTTTATTGATATTTTCGTGGCTAACCAACACCTCAGTTTTGTTTAACTGATCCGTATGAAAAGAAATATTTCAAAAAGACATTTAGTCAATATTTTATTTTAGTGTTTATTAAGATTTCTAAGGTGAGAATGTAAATGTCTTTCGCTATCATTTGATATGTCACACGGCATATTTAGACTTTTTTAATTTTATTTTTCTCATGTAAGCACCTAAAAATCTGAAATTTGGTATGCAAGTACATGTTTGCACCCATATCCCATAAAAACTCCAAAATCTACAACTTTAATCCCCTGCCTGGCCCACTAAATCTGGCAAAGTTTGTATGAAAAACTGAATTTTGGGGTACTTTTAGGGTATTTTGTTTAGTCCTATTATGTTTGTACGAAACCCTCTCAACGCGAGTCCAACTCGCACTTGGCAGCTTATTTGATTTAATGCGCACCAATAAAGTGTTGTTTGCTTGACCTTTTTAATACTTATTTCAGGAAAGTATCCAAGAATGTCGTCACATCTGCTTCTGCTTCTAATGTTGTGCACAATAACACTGTCGCAGTCACACAAAGTCATGCGGAGTCATGATAGTAGTAGTAGTAGTAGTAGTAGTGATGAAAAAAATCGACCGAATTCGAAACCGAGATCCTTTCCATCTTCAGTGGTTGTTTCTTATTTTTACTTTCCTGTTCCGGTAGTAGCCGCCATGCCGGTGATGCCAGCAATGCCGATCCCCGTTTTTGGGTGATTTCGGCTACAGTGAGCTTGGAAGCGCCTACCAAATTATGCGAACACCCATGCCTACCTACTGAATAAAGCCAACTTAAGTCGATTGCTATAAACAATATGCAGGTGTTTGTGAACAAAATGAGTCGTTATTAAATAGTTTATAGTTATAGGGAGTGGCTAGGTGGTGTGTTGTCACTTATTTACGATTCTAGCGTCTATTTGGTATAATAAACTCCTATGATTTTAGACTCTACATTTCTTCATGAGGATTGAGCACTAACCTCAATCAAATCTTAATCCATGAACGACATTAATCCAATCCAATCATAGGATAATTTGACATAACTTACATAACGATATAAAGCGTCAGTCAAAATTCTAAAAAGTAATATGAGAATACGCAAGTTCGGACAATATCAGATAATGAATGGGGGCAAATAAAAATAGCGGACACAGTTGCCAACATTGTATCACGAAACAGACATCCAGTTATGAATGACCTCGTTTTTTTCACAGAGCTTTATAATACGCCTATTCACTGCACAGCTTGAAATCCAAACAGTATGGTTTTTCCATCCATCCATGGTTTTCGAACTCGTGGACCTTGATGGCTTTTAATTTTAATTTTGAACATTTTAAATATATATCAATCACTAGACTTTAAACATAAAATTTTTACTTCTACTAATAGATTAAATTTAAGTGTTGTAAGTAGTAGTTAAGACTCTGGTGTATTAATGTTCACATACAACTATGTTGTTTGATGAATAAAATGATTATGATTATGATTACTAGCCCTCTTAGAATAGACTAAAATAGTAGTCACTTTACTTCAAGCATTAAGCCAGTAGGTATTAACGAATTCCAATATTAAACCTCTCGTCGACACATCTTATCTATCTATTGTTCTCCATTGAGTGAACCAGGACGTGGTGTAAGGAATGAGTAGCACTTATCTGACTCTACTCTCGGAGTAAAATTATCTTACTCTGAGTTCAACCTGAGAGGAACTAGTCTCAGAGTAAGGATGAATTTACAACAGAGTAGGTACAGAGTGTTTTTAAAGACGATAAAATATTCGTTGGTACACAATGGGGTTTTAGACCTGCTACCCCGTGTCATGGCGTATTATGGAGCCTAACGTATGGATGTATCCTACCTGCCAGAAAGCCGGATTAAACATCATTACATCATTAGTGTGGGGCCAGAAGCAATGTATGTGCCTGTATGTAAATGTTTATGTCCCTGCGACCCCGTTTGGAAAAAGGCGCGACACTATGTTTGTATTAGCATTTTAGAGCACAAAATCCTAAAAACTTTCAATTTATACGATGCTGCCCTTTGGCTGCCACTGATTCTCTACTGAGATGTGGAAAAGAAGTAGGTAACCATGGTAGATACACTTCGCGCCAAGTTTCTTCGTGTCTGAATGAGCTGTCACATCTGTGCCCCGTGTGTGTCTTAGCTAGCTAGAACACCAAAAACTCTGGCGTGGTCTGTACCATCAATTTGGCATTTGAAATTTGGTCTGGTTGTCGGATAAATCCGTCGGAATGGTCACTGCTTGGTCGGGCTCGGAACTATAGCGGGGTTCTTTACATTAATTGTGAGTGTAATGAAACAACAGGCGGCGCGGTTGCATGCCCCTGAATCGATGTTTCAGTGGGTATGCAGCAGGCAGGCCCTTCTTCTTTGGTCCACGGCCACGATTTCAAAAGAAAAGCTAATTATTACCACATCCGCAGCATGCAACATGACATGATACTCGCGCGTAATAAAAACAGTTGCGCTTGTAAAGTGTGTAGGGCGACCAACTGACCCTGAACCAAAATAGGACATACATTTTAATTATTTTTTTGTAACAAAACATTTTTATGACTAAGCGAGCTCTCATCACAGCTTAACATTTCTAACCAATAGGCAAGTCTAAGGTTACTCTGTTGCTACATGACCCCGCAGTCACCCTGTATAAGATAAAGAGGTCGGCAATCAAAACAGATTTGTGGTGGATTTGCAAACTTTACTGTCGAGGCCAAGTAAAAGTGAAATTTCGTTTCATTAAAATCAAGTACAAATTAATTGAAGATACGGATAATGTATCAGTATGGAATAGCCTATTGCACTGTCATTAACGTAATGGCTACTGTTAGCTGGAAAATGACAAATAACACATTTTTAACAATGAAAATAACGATTGCAAAGAATTGAAGCCGCATGTTACCAGACCACAGTCCAATCTTTTAAAGTTATACTTACTTGAAATTTTATGTTTACTATAAAGGTAAAGTACTTTACAATTTATTGGTTTTAATCAAAATTGGCATAAGATAAGCAAATACGTTGAATTGTTCAGAGGCATCATAGGGCAATCTTCCTTCTATTCCTGTTTTATACACGGTAGGTCCTGGCGTAAACAAATTGCTCAAACTATACATGAAAAAATATTAATAAGAAAACTGTATTTAAGAGACCGGTGACCGCGTGAATTTCCCATACAAACGTAATACAAAAATGATTTGAATTTGAGAAATAGTTTAACGTATTTAGACTGTTAATCGGATTTATACACTGTTTACGCAGGTTCCTGCTCTGTTACCAGGGTTCCTCTTCAACCAATTTAAAAATATTTTTAAGTAATTTGAATAAGAACCTTGGTATACGACCAGGAACCTGCGTAAACACTGTATTAATCCGATTAACAGTCTAAATGCTTTGAACTAGTTCTCAAATTCAAATCATTTTTGTATTACGTTTGCATAGGAAATTCACGCGGTCACCGGTCTCTTAATTGATTGATTTTATTTATTGTAAGTGGTAGGTGAACAAGTTTCCGTCAATTATGAAGGTGAGGTCTTATAAATCCAATAAAATTAAGTTAGCAGCCATGACACTTGTGTAGCTGAAAGATGTAAGGGATTAAGTTAGCAGCCATGACACTTGTGTAGCTGAAAGATGTAAGGGATTACAAAGCTATACTTAAATGGCTTATTTTTTTATTACGTTTTGCTGCCTGACTAAGTTGAAATAGAATTTGTATTCTGTTGTTTGCTCCTCAATGACAAGATAACTTTGCTTAAAGTGTTTAGTGCAATGCCAAAACCAAATACCTAAGTATTTCTGGGTACTGAGTCCCGAATAAGAGTATGCGGCAAGTAAGATTAGTATTTTGTAGGCGTGGAATTTAAAAACTGGAATTTTAATACGTTCCATTACTCGCATTTCATTTTAATTTCATTTCATTAGGCACATGCCCTTCGGTGGGGACATTAAAGGGCAACATTTATTTATTATTTATAGGTACTTTGTCTTATCCTCATCATCCATCTGTACAATGTGAGCGCAAGATTCCGCCCCGTCACAAAACCTGAGTCCACGCCCAAACCTTATTTCAACGTGGAGGCGCTGGCCCCAGACCTACAGATACCAAACAAGAGATTTTGCCAAGAAATGGCGGCGTCTTCTGGAAACATTTACCCTCTGCCATGGTGGTACCATTACTGCGACGAGATGTACTCCAAGACATGGAAAGAACATTCCAACAAAAATCCTATAATGCAATATTATCATCATCCTTATTTTAAAAATATTATGGAGCATATGTACGACTACAATAAAAAGAAGAAGCTACAGGAAAGAATGATTCAGATCATCCATTCTACTTAATTGAAAAAAATATATAAATATAAAATGATTTACAGAACATGTGTTTTAACCCCTTCGTCGACACACACATCTTATATATCTATTGTTCTCCATTGTTCGGTTGTTCGACGGGTGTGCTTTTGAGAGTGAACCTGTTAATGATATATTAAACGTACGTTATATATTATACGTTTCGTAATCTAAATACAGATCCTAACCTACCGGTGACGGAAAACATCATGAGGACATCTTGATTACTCCATAAATAGCCCCCTGTCACGCAAGATGTTGTATTGAATTACTGGCAAAAAGTTGGTAGGACTGGCAGGTGGCACTCTGCCGCCCCATATGTAAAAAGTTGGTAGGACTGGCAGGTGGCACTCTGCCGCCCCATATGTAAAAAGTTGGTAGGACTGGCAGGTGGCACTCTGCCGCCTCATATGTTGGTAGGACTGGCAGGTGGCACTCTGCAGCCCCATATGTTGGTAGGACTGGCAGGTGGCACTCTGCCGCCCCATATGTTGGTAGGACTGGCAGGTGGCACTCTGCCGCCCCATATGTTGGTAGGACTGGCAGGTGGCACTCTGCCGCCCCATATGTTGGTAGGACTGGCAGGTGGCACTCTGCCGCCCCATATGTAAAAAGGCGTGACGCTGTTATTTTATTACACCATTCACAAAATAAAAGGCCCGTTTTGACAGTTCACGCCCATGAAATTTTAACCCCTAACGTGTAGGTAATAACTTCATGGGCGTGCACTGTCAAAACAGGCCTGTTATTTTGTGAAGACTTTAATGTTTCGTAATTTGTTGAAAATGACGTTGACATGATAGATCTAAACTAAACGAACATGACAAAATCCTTGGAATCTTATGTTGTCGTGTTGGTTCTATACGATCTTGCTCAAGTGACTGAGGGTTAAATGTTTGTAAAATTATTATATGAACTATTGGGGTTGTCCTGACATATAAAGACTAGATTATTGGGTTTCAAGTAATTAGTAACATAAATTGCGTAGGTAGATAATACTTAGTTTGAATATAGGTACTTTTTACACAAGCCTTAATGGACGAATTATCACCATTCGTGGTAATTTGTCAAAATCGGATAGAATATACGGCAAACCGCAGATGCCTCAAAAGGCTTTGAGTATTATGATTAATAATAATAATATAAAATTTTAACAGACTTGACACCCTGGTATGTGAGGGTGCTACTGCGGCGCTGCTTAGAAGTGTCACATGTTTTTGTTGTTGTATAATTTGGGTTGGTAAGGTTTAATCCTGAGATGTATAGATAGACTCTTTCTAACGAAAATTTTCAATTGATGGATTTTCGTTAGAAAGAGTCTATCTATACATCCTTCAATTGAAAATTTTCGTTCGCGTTCCGTTGTGTGTACCTATCTAATTTTAAAAGAACCTAAGTACTCGTAAGTTAATTAAATGTATGTTTAACTCTGAGAATTTTGCGATACGATTGCTTTCTCGGATGTAAAAACTTCGCCACTCCCGCTAACTTAATTCCAGCTAAGGGCCCATTAACACATTTATAAATGGGATGCTAACGTGTTTACCCGAGACTCTTACATCCTGTGAAAAAGATGTTACTGGAATTTGTTTACTCGATTTGTGATCGAAGGTGAGAGATTAGACATATTGCAGTAAAGTAATTAAAATTACATTACTGTCTTTAATTTTTAGGAATGTTGTTTGTCTAACTCAGACACTGTTCTAGTCTTAATAAGCCCTATTGAACAGATACATCCAATCATTACATAAATTGTATGTAAAATGACGCATGAATCTGTCACACTCACACACATAGAGTATTCAAATCGTCTGGATTGGTCATCAATGTAGCAATCTTAATACAATCTATCTAAAGGCTTAACTTCTATGCTAGTATCTGTTTACTCAGCGTACAGAAACTTGTCATGAATTCCAAAAAAATCAAACGGCTTAAACTGTACCTCTGAAAACCTATACGGGGAAATTTGACTAATCGAAAACTCGTGGCTAAAAAACAACAAGGGTAACTCAAAAACTACCATAGTAGCTATGTCGACGGCAAGTGTTTACAAAACAAGTCTGATTGCTGCACGATTTCCTGAAGTGGGCGATATCTGATAACCTCCAGTGAACGTCGAGTGTGCCTCTCAAGCTGGCTGAATAATGAGAATACTCTATGTGGTGAGAAACTTTGCATCTGTTACTAGGGAAAACATAGTTGTTTATCCGCTATTTACATATAGGTAAGCTACTTACTTACACCTCTGGATCGTAAATATTTTAAAGAGGGGCATTGGCCCACTCTGGGCTTACAAGTCGGCCGGAGTGTCGTGGTGAATGAAATATTACAAAATATCTGGAAGATATGTTTGCATTTATCTACTGTTACAACTTAATTGCTATCCTTTCACTGGGCTAACGTCTCCCTCATAATTCCTAATTCTTTATTGCACACAAATATATAAACACATTAAAAGACGACGACGACGAAAGAAAAGACGAGATAAGAAAAGTATCATGAGCGGGGTAGCCAGGGTAGGTAGGTCATCTGATTCTTAAAACTATTATTATATTATTATATTTAGCCTATATCATCCCACTGCTGGGCAAAGGCCTCTCTTCCCCGTTTCCATGCATCGCGCTCCCGGGCCGATTCCCACCAGTTCTTGTTGTGGTCTTATTCTTAAAACTATAAGTACTTATTTATTATAATCGTTTATTTTTTTAGAGCGAACTTTCTCTTTTCAGCTGGTTGTCATCACTCTACACAAGTTCATACTCTGTAAGAAACTCCGTCACCTCACAACCTCCGACGACAGTATCGAGAACCTGCTCATCTACAAAGACTGCCGACATAAGGGAGACGACAAACAACAGAAAGAAATTCTCGCGGGTCCGGTCTTCCCACCTCCTCCTCCCCCCCCTCCCCCTCCTCAATGCCCGTGTCCAAGGGTATGCTGCTCATTGTGCTGTGACTGCGGCAATTTCCAATCACAAACCTCCATCATGAGTCAGCAGATACAACCCATACAGTCACCCATCCAACCCTGGAGTCCACCTTTGGACATGGGCCAAAATATACCACCACCACCCCCAAGAAAAAAGAAACCTCTCAAATTTCCACCTCCCATTGGAGGCAGAAGGGATCTGAGCAGCGCGAGGGAACATATAAAAGGCTTGATAGCTCAGGATCAAGATATTAAGAAGATATTGAAGGATCTAGTGAGGGTAACGATGCAAAAGGTGGATGTTATCGAGACGATCAAGGCTAGACACGCTGGTGAACAAGTACAGATGAGAAAAGAAGAGACTGGGAACGAGAAAGTGGACAAAGTAGATAATGTATCAGAAGAAGAAGATTTATGACTAGTATAGTATTGTGACCGATACCCGATAATAAAGTGTTTAATTATCTCTACTGTAGGGAAGGGGGTAAAATGTGGGCAGAATTTTATTGAAGGCCCTTTTTCTGATAGTGTTTAGCTGGTAGTAGAATACTCAAAATTGAAAAACCGATCGAATTACTTAGGGAAGATAGAAGTGAACCCTGAACAGTGATCCCTTTCAATAACGTTAGATCTATTTTACTATAAAAAGATTATATATTATCCAAAAAAAACCGGGTTTCTACAAATTCCCGTACGGTAATGCTATGAAAATTGTCCGTGGAGTTGGCGTCAAAGTTTTACCTTCAATTATCATGGCATTACGTTATTTAAACGAGCTGCGATCCCTCCGGGCGATATCGAGTCCGCTGCATGCCGCGATGCAAATTTGACAAAAAGTTCCATTACGAATGTAAATTTTTATTACTGAACTGGTTAAAAGTCCAGATTTGAACATTGATCCATTTAGAATTTTTGTCTGGAAAATGATTTCGCAATACAATCACTTACTTACTTAGCTGCTGCTACCAAATTTCGGATGAAAGCTTTACAACATGGGTGTTATTTAATCTAAAAATAAATAAAATTAGACAGGAACAACAACTAGGGTTTCATTATTTTTTATTTTAATACAAAGAAGAATTGAGTTCTGCAACAATATTGTGAGGATGTCCAGGCTACGTACCATATGAAAATAAATGTAGAGGAACATCCTACCTAGTTTCCATCCTAGCTTCCGTATTTACACAGACAACAGTAATAAAGGTCTGTTGTTCTGCATCCCCGAGTTATTTGCATAAAAATATTATAAATCCAGGTGATCGTGTGCAGGCTTCATACTGCAGCATAATGTGGACGATAGCGAAGTTGATATTTATACGGAAATGCATAGGAAGGTTCCTATTGAAATAAAGCAAATGTTGAACTATTTATAGAATATTTATTTACCTTCTCCTTATCTGTCCCTCGTCATCCCCATAAACTTTGTCACTGATTTTGTGTGCCGCGGATATTAATTTTTTCATGGTAATTTTGTACAAAATAAAATATGTACCCACTGGGAAGTAACTGTCTCCCATGATACAGGTTTTTCCTACTTTGGGAGGCAGGGACCTTAATCATGTAAACCCTGTTATTTTGAACAATAAATTATTATTCTATTCTTATTCTAATTTATCAATTCACGCTAACTGAAAAGTAACGTATAACGAAATAATCGGGTGTATTTATGCTGCAACATATCAATTTGCTAGGCAATAACAAATACAATTTTGGATTTATTTGTCTCGCCAGAGTAAATAATTAATTAAACTAAATAAATAATAACCGACTCCGTCCCAGAAGCTGAATAACGCTTCTTCTCCCTCAAGGAAATCACCTTGTTCCGATTTCCACCTTATCTTCGTAGTAGAACCTGTACATAGGGAAAGAAAATCCACAGTAGATAAAGCTACATTAGTGGAGAGTTATTGCTCCTTTACAAACGTTTTCACTCCGTCCGTTTGTCCGTGGACACGTCATTATTATTTTCTATACAAGAGCCTTCTGAAAAATGATTGCTCTCCCTTTTACGTATACTCCTCACTGATAAATTGCGAAGAAAAACCACAAGTCCTGCGTAGGGCATACTCAGCATTTTTTTATGGGGTACAAAGAAACATAGCGTTTCGCCTAATTGCGCCAGTTTTTAGGATTCCGTACCTAAAGGGTAAAACGGGACGCCATTACTAAGACTCCGCTGTCCGTCCGTCTGTCTGTCCGTCTGTCAAAAGGCTGTATCTCATGAACCGTGATGTTAGACAGTTGAAATTTTCACAGATGATATATTTCTGTTGCCGCTATAACAAAAAATACTAAAAAACAGTATATAATAAATATTTAAGGGCGCTCCCATACAACAGACATGTGTTTTTGCTGTTTTTATATTTATTGGTACGGACCCTTCGTGCGCGAGTCCGACTCGCACTTGGACGGTTTTTAAAGAGTAAGTTTAAAGAGTTTAAATAGAAGGCTAGCCCATCGCCGTAGTTATGAAGATATGAATATTCTAATAAATAAGTAATTTACTATCTACTACTATACTACTGTCGTCATACTAATAATGTCATAATTACCGACTTATTTCATTAACACTACGTTAAAAACGGAATGACGCAAGGGGGCCTTATAAAGGCTTAACGTAATCACAAAAGCCACCTATGATGGTTTCAAAAAGCTTTATTATTCATATTGTCTCCACATGTCGTTGTTTCAACAAAACCCTGTGGAGTCTAACCTCCTCGTTCAAAATAATGACGCTCTTAGCTTTGTTACTTGATTATGATATCAAGCCTTCGCTAAGGTAGGAAGAAGTATTTAAGCATCCTTCTTGCTAGCTATTTTTAGGCATTCTGATTTTCTTAGAGTTTCGAAAACTTTTAATAATTAGTGTACCTAACTACTGTAGCTAAAAACATAACAAAGAACGAGTTTCAAAATAGGATAATTTCATTTTCCAAATTCCAAATTATTTATTGCTACATTTTGGTTGTAGAGTTCTTAAAGTAAGGAGGTCCCGACAATGGACCCTGTAAGGAGGTCCCGACAATGGACCCTGTAAGGGCACTGCAATTTCTTACAAACTAACTTATATCTAACACAGGGTTTCATATCATAAACGTACCTGAACGTACGATAACGTACGATAATACGAAAACATTATATAGAATTTGTATTTATAACAAGGAAATGAGATCAAAAATTACGTATGACTTTCATAAATTAAATCTATAATACTATTTATTGTTATATCTATATGGGTGTGTGTGAGAGGCAGAGGGTGTAAGTTGTGTGTGTGTTTGCGGGTAAGACTGTGCATGTGTGTGTAAGGGTGTATGAAGGAATGTGTGTGAATGGGTATTGTATGATTGTTGGTATTTTAGTTAGTTTAATGTGGGAATTTTCTTCCTTTACTGCACAAAAATATTTCACAGAACGTCATCATCATCATCCCAGCCTGTCGCCCCTCACAGCAGGGGTATAGCTCTCTCAGTACAGATTTCCATATAGGCACATTGAACGCGGATAAAATTAATAATTCTATGATATTGCTGTACACATATTGTATAAGCCATCTGGGCCAAATAATAAAGGGTAATATGAACAATATCGTCGCAGTTATGTTCTCAAATAGATGTTACCCTTTTCTCAACAGCAGTTAGTACTACCGCAAAAGATACTTAACACACCGCAAACATAGAAATTATTTAAACTTTCAGTCATTTCCATACACTCTTTAGTAGTCCAGGGAACCAGAATGAGGGAATTGAAATATGAAATGGTCGACTTGGGACTTGGTACAAGTTGAGTTTAGAATTAACACGGTATACAGAACCTTAAAAATATGCACCACGTAAATATGGGTGTACGTACTTATTATGATATTATGTACGTAAGATTGAGCCATACACGCATACTGAAAATAAGAAACATGCTCACATAAAAATATTGTGAATAAATAATCATTTGCCTAGCACTTGCCCAATGGACCTTTAGCTATTTGCAAATTCCGGCGGTTTGATCACTGGTTTTCCAAATGGTTGCGTCATCCACTTTTCTATATCAGCCATCCCAACTCCTGCGGCACTTCTCGTAAATGCAATGGAGTCTACTCCTAATGATGACGTCAAATCAGGTATCCGTAGTTAGATCAATGCTATATGACCACATATAAAGCCTCCTCATCTGTAATTAAAAACGCTTTCAAGTGCTTAGTGCTGTAATAAAAACAGGTCAAAACATCCAATAATTAACTGATTGCATACTTCACATAACTTGATACGTGTGAAATTGATATGAAAATGAGTAGATATTGAAAGTTTTACGGACTAGCTCGTCCGCCAAACACCACGGCCCGCGATTTTCAATCTACCCACATCGTAATAAAGTTCAAAACCTATGAAAAAACAGTAGAAAAGAACTGGGTCCTTTCGTCCCTTGGACGAGCTAGAGGAAATTTATTAGTAGGAAGATATTTATTGAACTATGTAATAATTTCTTATAGTGATGCGTTATGTGTTGTCAATGGCTGCTTCTGATCCGTGGCGCTTAGAATCTCGTCATTATAATGTCTATGAAAATTATACGTCAGAACCACCGTAGAATAGAATAGAATAGAAAGCACTCATTCGCTGTATCAGCACAAGCACACACAAAAATAAAAGTTTTACATAAAATCAAGTGTAGTTTAAAATTAAATAAAATTCAGTAAAATGTACCCACTAGTACACATATGAAAAATTAAATGAAATCAAATGAAATAATAATTTATTCAGTAAAATACACATATAAACTTGTTATAGAACAAGGGATGATCTCTACTCCCTAAAAACGGGCAAGCCCTGTGGCATAGAAAAAAATATATAAATAAAAATATAAAACAAAAAAAAATATATAAAAATTTGCAAGTGATTTTGCTGCCATGTGCACGTGCTGCGACAACAAAAGGGTTCAGAGTCAGCATAATGATGTCAATCAGGAAATCCTGTGACGCTGGTTTTCAGTCTGGGCCCAGAACGGTATATGTGTGAGTTTAAATATTAGTTTGGATAGGTGGCAAGTGTAAGAATATCTTAAACTATGTATTGGTGGAAAGGAAAGTGTGAGGATATCCTAAACTATGTGTTCTCAAAATAATATTTTAAAACAAATAAAATAAAATGTTTGCGGAAATAAATAGTGAATAAGTAATCTGTAATGCAAGTAATCTGTAGAGCGGCCAAAGCGGAGAACCACTTTCAAAACGGTAAGTAAGTAAGTAATCTTTATTCATAGTAAAAATATACATAACAAGGAGATAGTTTTGTCGACTACTATCATAACTGGGCTTACATGTAGCCTGTTTCTATGAAGAAGGCCCGCGCCTCTTACGAGGATCGTAACAGTGAATCGGTGGCGTCATGTTTTAAGCAATAAATGTGATTACAAGCAAGAAATATTGAAAAAAACGGTATTCGAAACGGAATTTTCTGTCAGTTGTTGTAGTGTATGCTGTTCAGTTGGAGTAGATGGTGGCGCCACGCTCCATTCTACAGTTAAGATGATGGCACTGTAGTCTTCCAACGATTTTTTGGTGCGTGAGTGACGTTTACAGGGGGGCGCCACTTCTACGCAACTTAATGCAAGGAACCTATCTTCAACACAGACCTTTCATTCCTCATTGGTCATCAAGCGTTAGTTCCAACCGTTAATTTTATAGTGGGAATTGTCTCATTTAGATTAAAAAAGTTAGAAGTGAAAAGTAATTTAAAGTTTATGACAAAACTTTGGTAAGTTCATGTAACTTCTTCGCAGCCGAAAACTGCCGGGGGATAAGACTGTTCTGAAAAACTGTACGAGAATTGGTAATTTTGCCATAACCCCTAATGGAATTTACGACATGTGTGCAATAACCTCTTGAAAGTTTCGACGCATCTACCATTTCCCATATCAATATACCAAAGTTTCGTGAGAGAACGAGACGGCTTGAGAGAGGAAGCAACTGGTGTCTGTCTGTCTCTGTCCCGCCCTATTAGAGCCTGAAATCTGTGTAGCAAGTAGCAAGTGGTTGGCACGGGGCGGGCGGGCAGAGAGGTTGGAATGGACTTCAGTCTTTCAACAATCTTTTGGCGCGTGATAGGCGTTTACAGGGGGCGCCAGTTCTACGTAACTTAATGCAAAGAAACTGTCAAAAAGCGTTAGTTCCACTTGTGGCCGCAAGCCGTTGGAAAGCTGTAGGTTGGACAATAGGAGTCACGTGAACCCACGTGGGTTTGGAAGCTTTCGGTTACTCGATTTCGAAGAGGAGTATGTTCAAATGGTGTACTTATGTTCAAATGGATATCTGGGTAGACTTGGGCACTATTACGCCTCTCCCACCACGTATGCCAATAGGCGTGATGTTATGTTATGGCTGAAGGCTGAAGTGTTTATATCAAAGAAGGAGCATAAATACAATGTGGAAGTACCTCAAGCGGAGTCCTGCAGATATCTAGGTATATACCTAGACAGACGCCTCACATGGAGAACCCACATATTCACCAAACTCAAAGCTCTAGGACAAAAACTACATAGTTTGTACTGGATGATGAATAAAAAATCACAAGTTTCCCTGGAAAGCAAACTACTTCTATACAAATGTGTCTTGAAGCCGATATGGACCTACGGCCTGCAACTTTGGGGAACAGCCGCCAAATCTAACATAGCAATTCTGCAAAGGTTCCAGTCAAAAATTCTGCGAATGATAGTTAATGCCCCATGGTACATCACAAATGAGAACATCCACAAAGACTTGAGGATTCCCACAGTGCAGGAAGAAATCATATCCAGCCTTAAAAGATACAAAACTAGATTGGAAGAGCACTCAAATGGCTACAAACCTGATGGCAGAGACATCAACATTTAAGAGACTAAAAAGAAAAGCTCCGCAAGACCTGATCTAGCCACATAAAATTAAAATAACCCAGGATGGGACACTGGTTCCATGCCTACAAGTCTGTCCATATTTAACAAAACAAAACTACTGATAAATGTCCCAGATGACAGATCGCAGTAAAAGTGGACGCAAAAAAAATAAATATACAATGTCTGCTACAAGTCGGCGAGTTTTTATATGGTAAGGACTTTGGCCTTCCATCACATCGATACGCAAAACCGTTGCTTGGTCATATTCAGGTTTTGCTCAACATTTGTATGACCCAAATAAAACAACCCTAACCTAACCTAAACTCAGCGCTGAAGGCCTGGCCTTCAGCATAATGCTGAGTCAGACGCCTTTTATAATGACAGTGGCTCACCACGACTTATTCACGTTTATACAAAGTGTATGAATGAATGCTATTGTGTGTTTTTTACTTTCTGTTCTTGTTTATACTTGTCTAATTGTAGTGTCTAATTGTACTATCTTTGTAATAAATGTTTCATCTTTCTTTCTTCCTTCTAACCCATGTGACTCCAGAAACAAACAATCGCATGCACCCACACAAACTGAAAAACAACCAAAATCAAAACACAACGTCATCGCTACCCACGCAAGGTGCGTCTTCATACACCTGCGTTGCGGCCGTTTGTAGCTCCATGGACGGCGTTTATAAGGGCTGGCGTACACTGGAGTAGCACACTGAGCAAGTGGGGGCTGAAGTGGGCACTAGTGGCAACCGGAGGTGGCAAGTTTTTCTGTGACACGAAACATCATGTGAGTACTTTTTTCTTTGCTTTTGATTGTTTTACGTTACCAAAATATAGAATATTTTTTGGGTTTAAAAAAGGGTACCTATCAGAAATTCAAAGTATTGATTTTTCGGGGCTGATTCTTCATTACGTATTTTAATCTATAAACTAAACAGCATGGTGATTAACGACTTAGCGTCACACCTTTTCCCCATACGGAGTAGTAGATGCACGAATGTACCCATGTTTGGTATGGTGTTTACAAGATAAATATTATTATTATTTACTAAAAATATGACTTCATAATACACGAACTACGATTTTAACTTTCTAATGTTCATAGAAGCTAACCACTAATCCTTTTAATTTTATGGAAGCTTTTACATATTTTCCGGTTATACGTATAGTTTTATGAGTTACCTATCTCCTTCTTCCGGTGTGTAGATGTTTTAATGTTAAAACTAAGTCTGCAATAAAGAATCTGAAATCTGAAATAATAGTACAAGAATAGAATTAGCCAGAAGGTAAAACAATTTTTTCATAAAGAACATTTTTCCCTAAAGTAAATATTCATTTCCCTAAATATTCAATATTCTAGTAAGTGAATGTTTCATTATCGTAAGTAATAATTTATTGGACAATCCTAATTGCCGTATTATGGAGCAGCAAAGAAAAGTTTTTGTAACACTTTGGTCTAAAAACAGGGTAAATAAATAAGAGATATTATTTAACAATTAAACATATTATTGTAATATAATGATGATATATGTTTTGTATGTTTGTTCATTCTTATAACTTATAGTAATAGTCTTATAAGTGCCACTGTCTACAATGTCAATAAACGTTATAACGTATAGAGTCTCACTTTTTAGTTTTTAGTGACACTCAGAGCCCCTTTGGTACCATAAATAATACAATCTACTAAGTATTACACAATTCGATTAGTAATTATTCTTATATTTACTCACGATGAGATGATTTCATCATCGACAGATATTCTACAACTAGTCAAACCACCAATGCATAAAACAAAAAACATCTACCACCGAAATGCAAGGTAGCATTAATAAAGCACTCTTAGTCAAGACACAATAAAAAAAAAATCACGTGCTTGAGATAATTATCAGAGCTGAGAGCGGTGAACATAGCCAGCAATGACGATCCTGGCAGCCTGCGATCGACTCTTACAAAACATCGGCTAAGGGAGGCTAGCCAGCAATGGCGATCCTGGGAGCCTGCGATCGACTCTGACAGAACATCGCCTAAGGGAGGCTAGCCAGCAATGACGATCCTGGCAGCCTGCGAACGACCCTGACAGAATATCGGCTAAGGGAGGCTAGCCAGCAATGGCGATCCTGGCAGCCTGCGATCGACTCTTACAGAACATCGGCTAAGGGAGGCTAGCCAGCAATGGCGATCCTGGCAGCCTGCGATCGACTCTGACAGAACATCGGCTAAGGGAGGCTAGCCAGCAATGGCGATCCTGGCAGCCTGCGATCGACTCTTACAGAACATCGGCTAAGGGAGGCTAGCCAGCAATGGCGATCCTGGCAGCCTGCGATCGACTCTGACAGAACATCGGCTAAGGGAGGCTAGCCAGCAATGGCGATCCTGGCAGCCTGCGATCGACTCTGACAGAACATCGGCTAAGGGAGGCTAGCCAGCAATGGCGATCCTGGCAGCCTGCGATCGACTCTGACAAAAACTACTCTGACTATGACATGTCACTTGGACCAATTTGAGCTTGACATGACTATTGACTCAGACGACACCAGACTACTAAATGATATTGACGAAATATAACAAACTGAAATAGAGAAATTTTGATACTTACAAAGAGGCATTTCTGCGATGACAACCTCCGAATGGATGAATGATGGATGGTTAGAAGTTACAGTTTGATCAATTTTGTTACTTTGGCGTCAATTTAAATTTAATCGTAGGAGTGCCTAGGATAAGTGAATTTGATGTTCGGCTAAACAATCAAGAAAGCAGCGGAAAGATTTATTTTATAGACTTACTAGCTGAAGCCCGCAACTTCTTCTGCCTTGTTACACTTTTTGGTCAACTCTCAGTGCAGCAGTCTATTATTACTGCCCGTAAACTTCAGTTACAAGATGCCCCATCAAAGAAATCTTAAGCGAACCTAAACAAAAGTTAAAAAAAAGTAAAAGTAAAAGTTGTTTATTTCTTAAAAACTGTTACAAAACACAAAACAAGACTTCCCAGTAAGTAATAAGAATACAACACTTTATCAAATAGCCCCACACTAATAATGATTTACAAATCCAAACAAAACTTTTTCAAAGTTCTCTATTTAATCTCTAGATTTTCGTATCCTATAGAGCGTGTGTGTGTGAATCGCGAAAAACTTTTCTTAGTCAAGGTAGCAGTGATACATACAGGATAAAATCTGTGGTCGTCATAAATATAGAGTAGTGTTATATGTATATGTCACCGGTAAAGTATGAAATCCAGGGATTCTATAGAATACCTAGGCATTCTATAGAATACCGGGCCTTTTAGGCAATGTGTGAAATAATATCTCAAACGATCTTTATATACCCAAAAGAGGCCAGGCAATGTATGGAATGAGTAGTGCACCGTTGAATTTCCGTGTCTATTTGGAAAATAAGAATCTAAGGGTATTTTTTATATTAAATTTTGTTTTTCATTTGCATGCGCTCGCTCCTTTTGTATGTTCAGCTGGACACCTCAAAGAATAACTCTGGCAATATTAAAACTACACGAATTTTATTTGGTCCGAATATTCTATAGAATGCCTGATTTCAACATATATACTAAACAAGGCTCAACTGATCAAAAGGATCTTTCCATCTCCTATCAACAATTAAACTTCAATTAACACACTTCGACAAAACAAGCTCATATTAAAACAAAAGGGTTCAAATTACCTCAAATAAACATAGATTAAATCCTAAATAAGCTTGTCATGTGGTTTATGGAACGCGTGGGACCCCGGAGTAAGGGTCCAAATGCAGTAAAAAGGGTCACAAGGAAATTAATCGGGTTGTTTAGGCATTTGGGGTATCGTGAAATGCATGCTATTAATTAATTGTAGACCTGAGTCGAATTACTGCGACTTGTATGTTTTAGTGTTCAGGAATCTTACGAGAGTACTAGTTGTAGTGTAGATAGCAGTGGCTCTAACTGGAAGAAGTTGTTCTATAAAATTATGATATTTTTTGACGTCAGAAATGGAAAAAACACTTATCGCAACCACTCGTTACAAAATTAAATAGCCCCGGCCTCTGGCACAATAAATGTCACCTAATCTATTTAGTTCACTCATTTTCTTGCTAAACATAGAGTAAAATATAAAACCGATTTATCGCTAAGAACCATCGTAGGGAGGTCTACTACCATTTGCAGAAACCTGCATAATAATCCATCCACCTGTTTGTAAAACCGTAAAATCCTCGACGCAACTACTTCGGTATCCACTTCCGCTCAGTCAGTGAAAAATCACGTGATGTAATATTTGCACAAAAAACTACGAGTTGTTCGGAACTATAACAAATCTTAGTTGTAAATGAAAAGCATTCGCTCTGTTTATATTTCGTAATTGAAATCTGTGGTGCAGTGCATTGAGAGTGTCCCTGATCTTTGTACCCACAAACCAGTTGTTTATTTATGTGAAAGCATTTTTCTTCAATGAACAAGCACAACGTCTTCTTATTTCAGTAGTTACAGTTCCATTTCTTATTTCAGTAGTTACAGTTCCATTTCTAACGAAATAAGGACAGCTATCATTTCCATCTTATTTCTAATTCAAGTTTTCTTGTATCTTCAATACACTCTTTGTCGTTTTTCGGTACACCCTACGCGCCGTTTCATAAATTGTATGATTACCAAAATAGGATCACGTAGTTTCGGAGAGGTAAGAAACTACGAGGTACCCATGTTGGCAGCCACTATCCATTCAGTCGTAAGGTGTACACAGTGGCATATAAAAAAAAATAGCGTCACGATTTGTTCCCTACATTTGTTTATATTATAAGCCTTCAAAGTTTTACATGATTTTTTAGGGTTCCGTACCCGAAGGGTGCCAAACGGGACCCTTTTACTGAGACTTCGCTGTCCGTCTGTCCGTCCGTCCGTCCGTCCGTCTGTCTGTCACCAGGCTGTATCTCATGAACCGTGGTAGCTAGACAGTTGAAATTTTCACAGATGATGTATTTCTGTTGCCGCTATAACAACAAGTACTAAAAATCAAAAGAAATTTAATATTAAGGGGGGCTCCCATACAACAAACGTGATTTTTTTGCTCATTTTTGCTCGATATTGATAATGGTAGCAGGTAGACGCTTAAAATGTTCTCAATATATTGAGTATATTATTTACTTAAAAAATAAATAATTAAATTTCAATTAAATTAATATTTAGGGGGCTCCCATACAAAATGTTTCTTTTTTTTTTGCGTTTTTTATAGATAATGGTACGGAACCCTTCGTGCGCGAGTCCGACTCGCACTTGGCCGCTTATTATTATTTGTTAGTCTACCCATTCTAGTAGCCAAATAATTGGCGAGAGACAAGACATTTATCAAACTTTAGAGTCGGCTCAGGTGTATCTCCGGCAGGTACCTATGTACTATTCACATTTTCAAAATCAAAATAGAAATTCACTTTTCGGAATTGCGTCATCGCGGAATCTTCTGTCAATCTTATTAATCTGACTTACAATAGAGACAACGATCGTGTCCATTCGGTTTCAACCAGTCCGGTCAAATTAAGATGGCTTTGTCCATAGTATAATATGGAAATTCAATATAATAGTTAATTTATACATTTATGTTTCCCAACGAGCCAAAAGGTCGTTGGAAGGCTGTAGATCTGCCGCAGAGATGCCTTATTTAGTTCGTTAAATTAGCTTTGACACATTTGAAAACACACTTATTTCATTAAGCTAATACTTAAAAAAAAACAGCATCATGCCTATTTCCCATACGGGGTGGCACATGCACAACTGTGTACACTTTCAGCCAGTGATTCAATACTCCATTTTGTGTGACAAGGGGCTACCCCATCACCGCAGCTAAGACTTAAGTGGTCTTAATAATCATACATCTTATCATTATCACAGAAAATGTAAAGAAACTTTACATTGGCAATCTGGGGGCACGCAAGACGCCGCGCCAAGACGAGCCAAATCGTATATTCTTCTTCAAATCCAGTATCATCTCCAAGGGAATTCTTAAAAAATATCTGTGCAGTGTACATATTTGCAATTGGGTGGGTAATAATGTATATTACAAAAGAATAAGTCCTGACTGAGTCATCACATCAACTCAGGGGCCAGCGGCTGAAACCTTAAAGCAGATACCTACTTGGAGGGTAGCTTTGAATTATTTTTGACCATAAGGGGATCAAAAATATCCCTAAAATGTATCTTTTGTATGCGGAGTACATATGGACTCAATGGACTAACTACTTAGAAGAAGTCGCGAGTTAAAGCTAGTTACGAAATATGGCGGTTCCTTATTAAATATTCTGTCTACTTTCGATTGCAAGCTAAAAAGCTTAACGTTTCAACAATTAAAATGGGCATGTTAAAAAATCATGAATATTATAATTATAATTATAAGCATCAGTACAAAATCTTTGATAAGGCACATTCCAAAAAAATTACGTACACTTAACATACTTGTTAGTGGTGCTTCACTATAACTATGCATAGTTGAGCTGCGATGGTTTGAAAATCCATTGAACGGCTTAGTTCTTTCATTTTACTTTCATGTTACTTCATTGTCTATTTACAAGCAAAGCGCAATGGAAAAATACAACTTGACAATCATGGAGTTAGTTGACAACGCCACCCTAGCACCTGGGGGCTACCACAACCTATTTTGCGATTCAGCTAATCTAATCTGATCCGCAAAAGCACAATGACCGTCTTAAAACCGGTCTTGGTATTAGCACAGGGTGCTCATCCCAGACAAATTAGAATTAGTAACCCTTCTTAAAAAAGAGATGGCGTGAGGAGTAAGATTTGTACTTTAAACGCCATGGTTTCAGTTAACAAACTTCTAGGTGGCGCTAATCTTAGAATAAATCATATATATCTTAGCGCCATCTCGCGGTATTTGCAATTTTTTGATGGTGCTGCACCAAGCGATAATAGCCTCGAACTAAAGAAGCTTACGTAGCATCTCAGTTTACGCCGGTGTCATATTTTGTTCTGGGTGGTCTATCTGTGTTAGTATAATACAGCGTGTAACAGAAAGGGGTGTACAAGCCGAAAGAGGGTTGTTAGGGACATCATTCTGAACAACTTTCACTATGGGACCGACTTGATCAGAGCAACTTTATTTTTATTAAGTCAGTACATTTTGCATTTTGGGCTCAGCTGATCTGTATAGTGGAGTGAAAAATAAAGTTGCTCTGATCAAGTCAGTCCCATAGTGAAAGTTGTTTAAAATGATGTCCCTAACAACCCTCTTTCGGCTTGTACACCCTTTTCTGTTACTGTATTATAGTATCTGTGGTATTAGGTAAAATAAAGCTCATTATTGTATTGGAATGAAAATGAGTATCCCGAATGGTCGCCAACCTCAGATAGGAGAAGAAGTGACGTTAACAAGAGGGCGCCAGCTCTATGCAACTTAATGCAACAACCTGTCATCAACACAGACCTTTCATTCCTCACTGGTCATCAAACGTTAATTCCACCTGTCACCGCACGCCGAAATATCGTTGGAATGCTATAGTTGCCATGGTGATGATTATATGTATTTTGATAGATTAAAAATATAGACTGAATCGGTAAGATGTTGTGGTCGCCCCCCTGCTTGTTTAACCCATTTCATTCAAATCAATTTGGTAAAGTGGCGTGACGTGGGGAATCTCAGTTTCACTGTTTACAGTGCGGCTAAGGTAATCGCTGGTATTATTGATATTTAACTTCATAATTCACCAAGTTAAAAACTTAAAAAAAAAACGACTGCATGACAGGGATGCGAATGTCGTCTATGAACACGATAATGAGCCTACAAAATCTATCTTCTGACTTCACAATATTACACAAAATAAACAAATAAATATTGGTCCTCAGCCAGAGTTCATCTCAATGACATTATCCATAAACGCCACAAAGTCACAGAAAGGCAAAAATACGTAATTTTGGTTACCTGGATGACAGTTTATTCCATGTAGAAACCAAAGTACTGGGCCGATTCCTGAATTTCAAAAAATGGTACCAACCTGAAGGTTTTCATACAAGAAAATAATTTTTGAAATCGGTTCATAAATAATACCAATTTCAAGGTAACATATATTTTTTTATCAAGGCAGCTAGTTGCCACGAGGAAAAAACGAATTGGAACGTAACAGGATAAAATCGATATAATTCTAATTAGTTAAAACCTCAATCCCGTAAAGGTAAAGCCCTGTGCCCCTTGGTGGGACATTGTTATAGGCTACAATTTATTTAATTTATACATACTTCTATGAATAGGTACAGTTTAAGCAAGTCTAGCATTAAATCATTAAAGATGCTTATTGCGTATGCAACAAGATGGTAGACGCAGTGTACTTGCGAGTTGCCACTATTTTAACTCGGAAAAATTAGATTCTGAATATTTGTATTTGGCTATCTCATTTTCTCCAGGTTCGCATTTAGACAAAACATGTTTGTTCGTTATGTTAACCTTCCTTTTAGGGTTCCGTTACTTTAAAGGAACCTTTATAAGGTCACTTCTTCGTCCACCCGTCCGTCTATCAATACCTATTTTCTCGGGATCACGTAGTAGCATCAATCTAGAATTGATATCAAATACTAAGGTCTGTAACAAAATCCTTTAGAGTTCTGAAAAAAAAACGCAAATAAACGAAACGACAGTTTAAAACTGTAAAATTGATGGGTTTTCTTAGTACTCGCATGGGGTTTATTAACCTCTCTCATCAGAAGTTGGTTTGCTGGAAGAGATCTCTTTTTTTAAAGATAAGCTCGCCTTTGTATATTTTTATTTATTTTTGTTTTATTTCAATTGTGTGCAATAAAGAATGAAATTATGAATCAAGACCTATAGGCTATAGGCTATAGGCTATAGGCTATAGGGGGTACTTTTCATTATGTTTGGCAAGAAGAAGGAAGTCATACAGCAAAAGTAAAGAAAACATTCCGCAAATCGCAAAGTAGCTATTTCACAAAAAATATGCGATTTGTGCGGAACTCCCGATACGCTAGTCCGACTTGCACTTGACCGGTTTATTTATATTTATTCTAGTCAGTAATTCATGGTATCATAAACTGAGATGATGAAGAAAATGGCTGTACTCAGCCCCTCGAACCCTCTGAGCCCTGATTACCTAAAGACATGCACACGCCAACACAGACCTTTACGAATTTTTCATGATGGACATAAAAGAGAATCGAATTTTTGTTGGATGTTTGTTGAAGCTACCAGAAAAATATATTTTATTGTCCAGCATCAAAAATACTGATATGAAATAGCAACTTTTAATTCCAAGCTCAGCTCAAGCTGGGTTTGCTGAATAATCATGGTCATGTACCAACAATTATCTTAACATAATCATAATCGTAATTAATTATTGTCAGAAGATTATGGAAAAAGCAAGTGTTCATTAGTCGCATGAAAATGTGACTGCCTGAGAAGTACATTGACCTCATACTAAACCAACTTGTACGTATCACTTATGATTTACACTTCACTCTCGATTTTCGGTTTAGATGAATCGACTCATCTCCCAACCCCATTTCGATGAGAGCTAAACAAATAGTTTCATTTAACTAACGTGCTTACAATTTATACAAATCTAGTGTCTATCTTTCACGGCCTTTTAACTATTCAATAACCGTGTGTGTTAGATTACAATTGGGTACCTAAGAGAGTGTTAAACTTAATATTAAGTGCAAGGTTGAGTGCCCATCAAATAAGTTGTCGACACGACTAGACTGGGCTCTCCTCCCATTACGACATGCATTGGGAACTACAACTATACCCTATCCAATATAACAGCAAACTTGACAGATTGATATCTTAGCCTATGAGTGAGTGATATTGCTCATAAAAATCGATTAATCAAAAGAATCGATACACTCTTGTTAGGTTTTTGGAAAGGCAAGTAAAAGACAGTCGTAGCGTTGCTAGCTGATTTCACACTATTTATTCATAATAGGAGGTAGGTACACAATATTTCCAAACACCTACCATTACACGATATAACACTCCTCCGAAATAAATCTTAAAATAATCTAGTACCTATTAATGATTAAAAACTACTTTTATTCCTTATAATTAACTCGAGGCAACTTCCTTAAACCATGGTTTCCTCTTCTAGTACAAGAAGAGTCACTATCAACTACAGTAATGGTTGGTGAACTATTTTGAGTCAAGCACTCTCCCTCCGACAAATTTGGAGATCTCTGATCAACAGTTTCATCAGTATTACAAGAACTAGCGTTGATAGGTGTACCATCTTCCTCATCCCGTGTTAAAACTACACATGCATTTTCCAACGATGATGATGACGTATCATCTGTTGGTGGCAAATATATACCAAAATCAGCTTGAATGGCTTGTTCCTGATTTTGATTTGACATAGACATTTCTACAGGTTTTGTAGGCATATTAGTTTTCATAATCTGGTTTGTATGTTTTTTGACAGACAAATTCAAGGTAGGTATAAATACAATGTATAGGATACGCCCAATCTTCTTAGTTATCACGCCAGGCAGCCAATATTGTTTATTGTCCTTTGTACAACGTACAAACACATCTTCATTGTTCTCAAATTTTATATTTCTAGACCCTCGATAATATTTAACCTGTAAGCACTGTTTTTGTTCAATAAGACTCCCCAACTCATTATTAGGTGACAGTGATGATGGTTCATTATCATTATGTAACTTTAATAAGTCAAAGCGGCTGCGCAATTGTCTACCAAGCATTAATTTGGCAGGAGACTCTTCAGTAGTGGAGTGCACTGAATTCCTGTAAGAAAACAAGAATTCACGCAGTTTATTTTGAAAGTCTTTTTTATTATTGCTGGAAGCTATGATGCCTTTTATCCCTTTCTTCACTATCTTGACATAAGCTTCCGCTTGACCATTGCTTGATGGAGAGTACGCAGGAGTGGTCACATGCTTAATACCATTGATCAAACAAAAATGTTTAAATTCAGCGGATGTAAAGGAAGTCCCATTGTCTGAGACCAACGTCTGCATTATACCAAACCTGCTGATTACCTCTTGCAATTTGTCTATAACTGCCGTGGACGAATATGTATTTTGCATTTCAAAACATTCTACCCACTTAGTGAATGCATCTATAATTACCAAACACACCCTATTATCGATCGGACCTAATAGATCAATGTGCACTCGCTGCCAGGGCCCTGCGGGGAAAGGCCATGGTGTGAGCGGGGCGCGGGGTGGCAACGGCCGCAGTTTTGTGCAAATCTCACATGAATTTATGAAATTTTCAATAGCACGATCTATGTTGGGCCACCAAAACCTGCCACGTGCTTCGTGTTTTGTCTTTGTCATACCTAAATGAGTCTTATGTAATTCGCATAAAATTCTTTCTTGTAACGCTTTTGGCACAATTAACTTATGTCCTCTCATTAGGCAACCATTTTCAACCGAAATCTCTAATTTGCATTTTAAATAAGGGCTAAGGTCAGCCGTACATTTTCTAGGCCAACCACTATTTACAAAATGCATAACACGTTGCAAAGTTGCATCTTTCCCTGTCTCATCACGTACATTGTCTAGCGTTAAAGGTAAATCACCCGCTGAGACGTAGTTCACGTAGGCTGCGCATTCCACGAATGAGTCATCGATACGCGCATCAAACCGGTCGGGTTGTGATGAAATAGGCAGCGGCGTAGGCAAGTAGCTCTTATCAGTGAACTCCTTATCATCAAACGCACGGCTGAGATAGTCAGCGCAATTATCACCACTACGTACATATTGTATCGTGTAGTTATACGCAGATAAAAATATTGCGTAGCGTTGTAACCGGTTTGCAGAGACCTCCGGTACCCCCTTACCCGGTCTAAATATTGACAACAAAGGTTTGTGATCAGTGCGTAGGATAAATGGTTCAGACCTACCATATAAAAATTGATGATAACGTCTTATTCCGAATATAATAGCAGTCGCCTCCTTCTGAATTTGGCTGTAATTGCGTTCAGCTTTTGTTAACACCCTAGAAGCAAACGAGATAGGCCTCTCTTTTCCATTCTCAATCTGACCCAAGACTGCGCCTAACCCTGTGGGTGATGCATCGACAGTTAGAACTAACTGAGCGTCAGGGTTGAAGTGTGCTAGCACACAATCTGACGCCAACACATTTTTGATGCTTTTGAATGTATCCTCATGCTTATCAGTCCAATGCCATTTGCTTTCTTTTTGCAATAGGTCGAATAATGGACTCATCAATGTGGACGCATTTGGTACAAATATTCTATAATAGTTTACAAGACCTAGAAATGACTTTAACTGTGTAATATTTGTCGGTGGCGCCGCATCAATTATAGCTTGTACTTTCTCTGGACACTTGTGAATACCATCTTTATCAATGGTAAAGCCCAAATATGTCACAGATTTCTGGAAAAATTCACATTTTTGTTTTTGTAAAACTAATCCTGCATCTTGCAGCTTTTCAAGCACTAAGCTTACTCTTTCTAGATGCTGAGCCCTGTCTACCCCTGTGCAAAGTACGTCATCCTGAAATATTAACACTCCTTCTATGCCTGAAAGGATGCTATCGATTGTTTTTTGAAAAATTCCAGGAGCGCATGATAGCCCATAGATTAGGCGCGTGTATTGGAACAGTCCTTTATGTGTGTTAACACATGTCAAAGGTTGTGATTCATCGTTTAGGACTAATTGAAGATACGCACTCGACAAATCTAGCTTAGAAAACTCAACTCCACCATGAAGTTTAGCAAACAACTCCTCTATTCGGGGTAGGGGATATCTCTCAGTCTCTAAAATTTTATTAATGGACACTGAGAAGTCACCGCAAATTCTTACATCACCGTTAGCCTTTAAAACGGGAACAATAGGACTAGCATAGTCTGCATATTGAACTGGTTTTAAGACTCCCTCTTTCACCAATCTATCTAACTCAAGTTCAATTTTGTCCTTCAAGGCAAACGGCACGGGGCGCGCCTTGAAAAAAACCGGTTTTGCTTCTGTTTTCAAGGTCAAACTAACCTTATTTTTATTAAAACAGCCTAACCTTTCTTCAAATACTGGGCTGTATTTTTCACACAACGATTTTACGATTGTATCTGTGTCATCCGAACTGCAGTGATTTATTTTACAAATCTGCATATTAAAGATTGATAAAAAGTTCCTACCCAACAATGGTGGACCGCAATTATCAGCAATGACATGAATATCTAATGTTTTGGTTTCATTTTCGTAACTTACTGGTAGTTGCAAAATACCTATTGGCTTAATTTCCGCTCCTGTATATACTTTTAGAACCAAATTGTTAGGTTTTAACGATATGTTCGAAAAGAATTGTCGATACATTTGGTCTGAAATAGTACAAACATGTGAACCACTGTCTACTTCAAACTCCATATCGATACCGTTAGCCTTAATAGTTATCATCATTGCTTCCCCATGCTGTGAACGAATATTACGTATATAAGCCATCTTACCATCATCACTCTCCTCCACATTCGTCTTATCTAAATAATGATGTTGGACGGTCTTATTCTTGCTTGGGCACATCTTCGAAAGATGGCCTTTTGATTGACATTTGCTACATGTATAATTAGCATATCGGCACTGCTTTTCACTATGATTATTATAACCACACACGGAGCACTTTTTTGCACTTTTTGCCATTTTGACATGATTCACTTGTACACCGGGCACAGACTGCTGCAGTTGCGAAGACGACGCACTCGTCTGCTGAGAAGCGTCACGGGCACTGGTGATGCTCACTGCCAGGTCCAGAGCCTTGGCCAGAGTGAGCGCAGCAGCATCCTCCATGAACAACTTGTCCCGGGCCGGGCCGCTGATCATGCCTAGCACGAACCGGTCGCGCAGAGTTTCATCAAGTGACTGGAACTTGCAGTAAGCCGCCAGGCTTTGAACCCGGGCTGCCCACTCCTTGAGTCCTTCTCCGACTTGCTGATTGGCACAATGGAAGTGATGTCTCTCGGCGATGATACATTTACGGGGCTGGAAATGATTTTGCAGTATCCCGACAACATCTTTATAGGCGAGGCTGCCTATGTCCTTGGGATGACCTAGGTCACGTACCAACTTATACGTGGCGTCTGTGAGTGTGCTCAGGAATATAGCTCGACGTCTTGTACCTGACTTGTCTTCTGCCTCCGTAATATTGTTTGCACAGAACCACTGCTCCAGTCTTTCTATAAACACCATCCAATCTTGGAGTTCGTGGTTGAAGGTCGGAAGATTTCCAATTAACGCGTTTGCCATATTTGATGTGTAGGGAACTTAGTAACCACCAAACACTGATAAAAATACGTAATTTACTCGTCGCCAGTTGTTAGGTTTTTGGAAAAGCAAGTAAAAGACAGTCGTAGCGTTGCTAGCTGATTTCACACTATTTATTCATAATAGGAGGTAGGTACACAATATTTCCAAACACCTACCATTACACGATATAACAACTCTTTAAACATTTGTGAATCGGAAAGATGTCTAACATTTTATTCTTGATCTTCAGTTACCTTAAATATGGTTGAAAATGAAATAATAATATCTTTAAGTGCTAATAGCAGTGATGGCGATGACAACTCTTCTATTAGTTCAACTGAATATACAAATTCGATTCTATCCGATTGTTTTGATAACATCCCTAGTGTTTAAAAAGTGGATTTTATGAAGTTTTAGGTTAGCTGTCAAGTTCAAGTTCAAGTTCAAAATTTTTATTGACCATAAAATCATACATATTACTTAGTCAACGTCAATATAATATTAATATTTTTGTATACTACCGCCCGTTCGGAAGTTGTGGGCTTAGGGATGGAGCAAAGAAGGGCAAGAAACCTCCCCCGTACCTCTTTTAAAATATCGGAGCATTAAAAATACAATGTTATGTATTTCTACTTAAGTCTAAGGAAATACACCGAGGAGAGACGTACTGACTCAGTCCATCGCCCCTCTTTGGATTTCTGTGCGCTGAGATGGTAAAGACCATGCAGTTTTGTCATCTAAATATTCTTTTACACTGTAATAAGACTTCTTCAATAGGCCGTTTTTGACATAGTTTTTGAACCTCCTTTCTGGTAGGTAGGTATTTTATTATAATAATTGAAACAAAAAGTAAACTTTAGAAAAAACCGACTTCCACAAACCCTATTTGATTAGATTGAGTTTAATACAAACTGTAACCCCTTATCCCCCCCCCTCCCTTGGGGAATTAATTTTGTCAAATCTCATATCAGTGCTACCCCACTCTACTAAGGAACCCCTGTACAAAGTTTCATGGCTCTAGGTCCACTGGTTTAGGCTATGCGTTGCCTGCCCGTCAGCCACGCATTGTATTTGTACCTAGTATTGAGCAGATCTGGTGGCCATATGTGGTCTTCATCAGCAGTTCCGCATCACAATATTATGCTTACCATGTGCATTTGCACGAGTTATTATGAAAAACACAAAAATCACTATAGGTCTGCCTATAATATTTGAAGAGTTCCCTCGATTTCTCCAGGATCCCATCATCAGATCTTGACCTGGTGTCAATGGGACCAATGGGAAGGTAAACCCTTTCAAACAAAAAAATAATTTTCCAAATCGGTCCATCCGTTTAGGCGCTATCGAGGCACATACATAAAAAAAAAAACAACAAACATCCGGACGAATTGTAAACCTCCTCCTTTGGGAAGTCGGTTAAAAACTAACACATACTCCCATAAAAGAGTGAGCAACCTTACTGAGTCTGAACGCGGGCATAGCAATCTTATTTCTATTTCTAGTGCTAATACTATGATTATGACCTAAAGTCTTAAATAAACCTATGTTTTTTTCTGGTATACATGATATTTTCATAAATGTATTGACAGGTAACAGTAAGTATATTGATATTTTTGAATTTGTCCCTTAGTGATTGCCTAGCATCTGTTGATAGATAGCCCGAATGGCCCTTTTTTGTAAGACAAATATTGTGTTTATATCTGCCGCTCTCCCCCAAAGCAGTATTCCGTAAGACATAATACTATGGAAATAACTAAAGTAAACCAATCTGGCAGTTCCTACATCTGTGATGTGTCTGATTTGCCTGACCGCATAAGCAGCTGAGCTAAGTCTTCGTGAGAGACTGGTTACATGAGGACTCCATTGAAGTTTCGAGTCTATAGTGATTCCAAGGAAAATTGTTTCTTCAACGAGGTCTAATCTTTCCGTTCCTATGCTTACACTCGTGTCCACCTGCCGCACATTCGGTAAACAGAATTTGATACATTTTGTCTTCTTCGAGTTTAATAAAAGGTTGTTTACATTAAACCAACTTAACACATGAGAGAGCGTACTATTTGCATCGTCTAGAATTTCTTGTTGTCTTTTCACCTTAAAATAATGGATGTGTCATCAGCAAATAGTACAAGTGTCAAGTTGTCTGTTATATTAGATAGGGTATACTGGAAGTCAACCGCGAGGTATCTAACATACATTTGAATACAACCGGGTTTCTGCATAGACATGTACTAAGTGAGATACTTCGTGATGATTGCGACTCGTTTTCGAAACAGGGGGCAAGCTTTTCGCAGCACCTGTCTCTCACGATGGTTCCCTCGTCAGAGAAAGGACAGCTTAGATGGTTTGGTCACGCTAAAGGATGAATAAAAGGATATTGATATCTTAAAATTTAACATGTTGCTATAATTAGTTTGAATCTTATTATTTATTTGTTTTAATTCTCATTATTTTAACTGTAACTATTTTTAACTTTTGACATTTTTATATTGGACTCTTGTCTGGAAAATAAACAATTTAATTTAATTTAATTTAATTAATTTAATTTAATTGACGAAACATAAACATAAACATTTACATACAGGCACATACATTGCTTCTGGCCCCACACTAGGATACCCTGTGTCGTGGGAACTAGAAACAGCGACATCACAAATAGAAACAGATTTATACAGAGTGTAAGTGAATGGAACCGTTCGTCAGTGCAAATAAGAACTACCCATAACTGGCGAGCATGTATGAAGAGACTTACGAATGTTGAGGAAGTGGGAGTCATGTATGCCAGGATCGTAGCAAGTGGAGGTCTGTAGTCTCTGCCTCCCGGGAAAAATCTAATTTACTGCCTTTAGACTGGTGATACAGTTTAAAATTAATTATTGTTTTGTACTTTTCCGGTTAAAACAAAAATGTATTTAAAACTGTTTTAGCAGCTTGCAAATGTTTACAGTTCGGTGTTTCAAAGGTAAGGAACAGGTATAACAAAAAACCGAAACTGAACCGGTAAAATTCAAAACCGGTTCAACTTAAGTGGTTGTAACAGATCCAAGTATTTTCACACACCCAATTCCGATCTCATGTGACATTGTCATATTAACTCAACTTGTTATACATTGATGTTTGTTCGTACACTTCTATAGACTTAACAAAATACGAAGCAGTGGTTAGAGTGGTTAAGTATAGATGAACTTATGGTGACATGTAGCAATTATTTTATCTAACAAGGGTACAGGGTAGAATCTAAATAGAGCAATGCATAACTAAAGAGGACAGGGTCTAACCCGAGGCCTAAGAGGTCAAAGTAATAAGTTTGAGAATATGACAGTAAGGATCAAACGTCTTCTGTTTGACTTTAGTTGTCGTGATTTTAATTACGGAAATATAAATTATAAATGTTCAGAGCATACGCAACTTTTCCGATCGGGGTTTTAGAGGCATAGAGTTTTACGTTTCAGCAAGCATTTTAACTCTACATAACGGGCATAAATAGAAATAATGATAGTGACCTCCGGCATTAATAGTAGATTGTTTACCAAGGGAGTAAAGAACTATTTTTAGGGCGAGAGTGTTTTTTGACTCCTGAGCGACCGAGGGATTCTAGAGTTGAGTCCCGAGTGTAACGAGGGACTCAAAAGTAGAATCCTGAGGGAGCGAGGGATTCAAAGTACATCACTCGAGCCAAAAATAGTTTTTACTCCTGAGGTGGACACTCTACTTTTCATCACCCTCTATGAGAAAAGTAGTAAGTAATCAATAAAATAACACACATGTACCTATACAGGGTGTAACAGAAAGGGGTGTACAAGCGGAAAGAGGGACATCATTCTGAACAACTTTCACTATGGGATCGACTTGATCAGAGCAACTTTATTTTTAACTAATGTACTGAACATTTCGGGCCTAGCGCTCAGCTGATCTGTATGGTGGAGTGAAAAATAAAGTTGCTTTGATCAAGTCGGTCCAATTGTGAAAGTTGTTCAAAATGATGTCCCTAACAACCTTCTTTCGGCTTGTACACCCCTTTCTGTTAGACCCTATATTTATTATGTTGTGTGTAATGGTTTGTTGGACGAAATCTCTTGTTATCTATTATAAGTTTTCTGTATGTCATTCTTGTCTTAGTACAATAAAGAAATTACGAATTACAAATATGTCCTCCACATAGTTAAAGATTGTTTAGTATTGGCTAAATCTTGAAAATTGGTTCAAAAAGCATTTTCAAATAACCACTAGTTTTTACATACCTATATTCCTCGTGATTTTATTGGTAACAGATCTTGTATTTGTCATTCGCGTTTGTTGTTATCATCTGGAGTTAGACACTCACTTTCACTCATATTCTTTACTCATATCCGCAAACGAAATTGAAATAATTACAGCATTCAGATTTGGCGCGCTTTGTTTACAAATTTTCCACAACTTTTTAAATTATTTGGTCCGTGTTTCGATATCAATTCTGTAAGGTTGTTTCTCTGTTGTCACCAATCGGTGTTAATCGATTCGGTCGATCGGATTATCTAATCTGTGTCGAGTACGCATTTTAGTACAAACTTATTTTTTATTGGCGGCGTTTAGAATCGATCTCTCTTTTAATTGGGTCTGTCAGCCTGAGTGGTAGTGAAACTGATTAGTGACAGCATTTTTTTTCCTTTGTACTGGCAACAAAATTAAAAAGTTACTTTTAGTCCCTAGGGACTAAATGACCTACTTTAGTCCCTGTTTGCCGGGACTAAAGTAGATCTTTTTGAATAGATGTGATGAAAAGATAATTATATTATGTTACATCAATTTCCTTTATGTACTCATACGTTCAGAATAAATAATAAGGAGATAAACAACTTCTATAATTTCATAAAAAAACGACTTTTCTTTAAAAAAAAAACTAGAGTACTTACCCCGCATTAAGTTTGGTGAGTGAATGATTTGACAGATTTGTGTTGTTGTGGCGCGTTATAGAAACATCTCGACTAATAAATTACAAACATTGAGTAGGCCTGATAAAGTACAGACGAAAAGAAAAGCCGAGCGCGTCTCTTTGATTTGGTTTGAAACATGAGCTCTTCCTACTGCGGCCTTCTTAGGGTCCGTTTGGCACCGTGTCCGAGTATGGAGCCCTGAAAACAGCCTTTCTATTATGTCTTGCTGTGTCGAGCTCGTGATTGTACTGTACGTACATCTCAGTTGATCCATTTTAGTCTGTCCGAGGCATTACGGGGCGGCGACACATTTGCAATGTGTTCCATGTGTGTGTACTTGTGCACTTACAATTTGCATATCTCACACCCACAAATACGGAGTTTGACGTAATTTGTTTGAACCAGATGTAAGTTATAAATAAACTGATTTGGAATTGTCAAAGTAAAAAAAATCATAAATGTTTTCTGAATATCTATTGCTACGTCCTATTGTATTGTCACTATTACGTTACTAAGTTTTCAGAAGGTAAACTCGATAGATTTCAACGATTGATTAAAATTAGGACTGGCCAATATTTCAGTGTATCGACAAATGTAGGGCATGCCAAGTTACTTATTTTATGTAGTTAAATCTTTAACCCTTCGCGATTTATCTTGAAAAGGGTTGACGTGTACCGTTATATTTGCATACAAACTTGTTGACTGATAAGTTTTGTCATGACGTCAAAAATTCGGGACAGTGGCAATTGGAACCGGATTGGACAAGGAAGTACCGTCATGATGGATTGGTTTCCTTTCACTGAAATCAATTCCAATCGAACGAAATAATCACAACTCTATCAAAACAAAATAAGATCGTGCTGCACAGTGCAGCACACGGGTGGTGCAGCACGATCTTTGCAATGAATACTTTAATTACGTGTTTTAGAATTCAATGTATTTGGACAGGTTGATTTCACACAAGCCTAAACCAAGGGTGTTGCCGCTGCCACAAATATGAATGATGCATTGATGTGTTTGAGTTTAAGTACCATTTTGATAACCCGAGTAAACACAATAGTTTCATTGAAACTAGCAGCGCTCTTTTACAATTAAAATGATAATACTCTAGTGCCAACTCAAATCCTAGGATGCTTCCTACGATCCTAGAAGGAAATCAGAGCGCAGTCAAGGTAAAACAACAAAGTTACACACGGTTCAAATATCCTCAGCCTTGCTCCAGCGTAACTTGACACTGTTATCCCTTCTGATAAATCACTGAAGCGGTGTCTTCGATGTCTGGTTGTCGTAGCGGACTATGTGATAATAAGATTTGAGTTCGGTATTTGGTGGAGTGTGCATACTAAACCTAAGATGCTAAGGTCACTTGCGGAATTTAGAGAGCTCTATATTCTTGCGAACAATGTGGTTTGTCACGTTTAGTTGTTTGAACAATCTTTATAAGGATGAAGTAGAATTTTGTAAAATGGTGTAAATCGCGGACTGGTGCGATTTTCAGTTGCAAATGTGTAAGTTATCTCTCTTCTCTTAGGTGACGCTAAGAAAACGAATGCGATTTGTTGTCTGCCGGTCAAAGTCACGTGCTTTCTGATCCCTAGTCTTCTTCTTCTTCTATTTTCTGAGTAAAACCACTTAGAAATTAAATCAAATTAGTAAAACCACTCACCGTACACAACCTGACAAAACCATTTTCACATCTATTATATTAGGTAGGTCTATACCTATTTATAGGTAGATATAGGTAGAAATAGAAGAGATCTTTATCATTTGTATTACTTAGACCTTGTTTTACTTAGCAACAGGTTTGTCACGTTGTTTCTTTGATTATTCCCAATTTGAACACAGTACTAGGAATTATTTGCACAGTAGGTAATTATTATGCGCCCGAAGCCTTACCTATTATGACTTCAAAGTTAATGTTAAAAACAATGGTCTTTTTGACGAAGTCTTGTATGATTTCTTTTATGGTGCTAAAGAACGTGGGTACGTACGTACCTATAATTTGAAATAAATGAAATTACCTGCTACTTCATCGTTACTGGAACTTTCGTGATTTCGTAATTAGATTATTTGTCTTGCAATTATTTCATTTAGACACAACTAAAGACAATCATCATAATATTATTAATATTGCTATTGGGGATATCATTCCGTATGTAATGTCTTTCACTATTTAAAATATTTCATCAGAAATACTTTACTTTCCACTTCCAAGATCGTTCACCTATCCCTGATTTGTTTTCTGAGTCCCTGTATATTACATGTGTCAATTGATTAAAACATGAATACTTAAAAAGGCGAACTTATTTCTAACCAGAAACCTTCTTGTTCCAGAGTCCCGAAAAATGGCCCAGACCTACGTGACAGCACTTGCTGTCATAATACTCATCGTCGCACAAGGCATCAGCGCAAAACGTAAGTCAAATTATCATCTTCTTCGACATTTCAGCTTGAAGTCGCTCCGCTGATGGACATAGGCATTTCAATGTGTACTACCATCGTATTCTGTGACAGTGGCCGCTATGGGCAGATAACAGTTAAAATGTAATTGTTATAAAATTACCCACTGACGCAAGGTTAAAGTAGTCCTTACTGACGGACATAGGCCCTTCAAATAGACCACAACCGTTTGCGTTCCACAGTCTGACAAAATCCAGTTGCCATGTACTAACTAACGTTAAAATTACATTTGCATAAAACTTACATACACGCACATAGGTTTGGGCCCCACACTAGGATACCCTATGTCGTGGGAACCAGAAAAAGGGCTACGTCACATATAAACTATCTGGCCTGGGAGTTGTCAACACATATGAGACTGTTACGCATATGAAACGCATATTGATGATATTATCTATAACAATAAATATCACCTGGTTTTAATAAATAACTAAATGCTCGTACCCGAACAGGATATAACATCTAAAAATATAATTTACTGCAAAAATAATTTCGTGAAAGTGTTTTTTAACTTTTAACTGGTTCGCCGACACATAGTTCGCCATTGTTTTCGGTCATTCGAGCGGTGTGCTTCTGCGGTTAAAATCATCGTAACACAAGCAGAAGTATTACACAACAAAAACATTGGTTCAAAATATTTACAATAGGTTTAATTAGTTGGCTAGGAAAATCCACGGCACAATAAAATAACTTGGAATTAAACCCTCCAGACTGATGTTATTTCGTGAAACACAAGAGTTCTATTATTAATAAGTAAATCTCAGGAAATAATATGTTATGAATGCATGTTTTGGATCAGTAACTGTTTTCTAGGATTTTACAGCTATTTAATAGGTTCGCTCGCATAAAGATACACGAAGGCCAAACTAACAATACAGGGTCAACATTTGTGTCAACTATTTGACTATTTTGTATTAATTACTAAAAGTTTTGCAAATTTTTGGTGTACCAAGACACCTACATACCTTTAAAGCTTTTATTGCATAGAAAATACACTGCCTTCCAACAAAGTCTTCAATAACAAAGTCTTCGAAATACAAAAGTCTTACCCAAGTATTAGATATTCTTCTGTGGTATTAGCTGATAACGGACCAATTGCGAATCTCCCTTCGGCGGTATTATGTTCACCTAATGAAGGTATATGAGATTGAAATGAATACGTGTGGGTATAAAACCTCATTAGCAGAATGAACGATTTAATCTGGAATTTTGGTTTATACCCCATTTCTTTTGTTAGTAAAGGAGTTGGCTATGGATTACAAATCTTTAAAGCACTTTGGTTTTTTTTAATGGCATTTAATCAACTGTATACATTTCCACAGTGTGTCTTTTATATTAATTACTTTTCTATTGTTATCTCTCCGTAGCAGCCATGTACACTGACGAAGGGTTGTAGAAAGGTTGCGTGTGATGTTTTTAAATTAAACACAGAAAATCAAATACATAATAAAAATCGGGGCTGAAACCATTTTAGCCGTTATCTATCAAAGAAAACTGAAAGAGGGTTAAACACTAACGACGCGGTCGGCGGAAGTAGGTGGCGCTGGTGTGTTTCCGGAATTTTCCACGCCTGACGCCGCTTCCGGTTTTTGTTATCCGCTCAATAGAAAATGTCGCGTATTGTAGTTTCCATTTCCATCCAATATTGGTGTTTTGATCGATTGAAAAACCAGGGTTGTTCATCAACGGCGAACGAGTTTGAGGCAAGGCACAGCCGAGGACAGAAATAGTAACATTGGTAGATATGATAAGCAGCACTAAATTTGAGTAGTCTGCTTTCGGTTTTAAGTTTTGCTATGATGTTGATGTGGTCCGACCGATTTCGGTCACGGAGACCGTATCAACTTGTCGTCTGTAGACGTCTTGCAACAATGGACTGAATTTAAAAAGATAAGTCTAACCTTTTACTGCTTATAATCTTAAGGATTTGTATAAGTTATATTCATTTGAGCGAACTTTAATCGGTAATCACTCAATCAAACTTACAACAATGGAGAACAATACTGTATCTTAGAGTTTGACAATAGTAAGTCCACTTTGAAAATTTCATTTCTGTACCTTAGAGTCTACCTCTAGATTGTCTACCTATAAAAGTGGACTTACTATTGTCTACCTCTAAGGTACAGCTAACGTCGGAGCGTGAGGGTTAAAAGTAAAGCATTTAATTTGTAGTTCATCATCATCATCATAAATAATAAAACACACATACCTCATGGTATGCTGAAAAAAATATAAATTTGTAAAGACATGTTTTATGAAATGAAATGATCCATCAAGAAATTATAATCATGCCACGTCACATACACATGTAGTTAGTATTTTAAATCTTTTATATGCTGACATTTCGTATGAGAAATGGTATTTGCCCAGAGCACGCGTATGACTGGTGATCATAAATATTATATCAGATGTCAGAATTACCTGCTTTATGGCCCACTTACGAAGTTCTCAGACTGGCTAATATGAATTTTAATGTGCGGTCTTATTTATAGGAGAGGAATGTGCTTGGCAGTATTATATCGTAGAGTTGTCAAGATTACATAAACATTTACATTTAAAACATTTACATACAGGCACATACATTGCTTCTGGCCCCACACTAGGATACCCTGTGTCGTGGGAACCAGAAACAGCGACACCACAAACACGTAAACATCCAAGACCTGGCCCCCAATTGTCGCGCTATCGAGATCATCTCCCCAGTCGAGATATCGGTTTTGATACCGCCTAAATCCATCGAAAACGATCTCAATTTATATTTATTTCGATCGAAAACTGGTCGAGATATCTCGGTTGGTCGAAAGGCTGGTCGTAAGAATGGCTTTTTCTTGTTTTGATAGAGATTTCGGTATCTCAAAATCGATATTTCGACCATGGACATGATCTCGGCAGCGCCAGAATTGCCCCGCTTGGGTTTTTTTCTTGTCCCCAGCCGGGCGGGACTCGAAACAATAAAGATTGTTGAACAGAAAACAGTAAGATCTAGATGAATTCAATTATGAAACAATATTAGCAATAATTATGACACAATTAGAAGTGAAATTTAGAAGGCTTTAAAATTTAAACTAACTAACTAACTTGACCTTCTGAGCTCTTCAAATCTCTTGACCGTTTCTTAAAGGTTCTATTTTGAATTTCAATGCTTCTTCAGTACAACTGTACACCATAACTATGGTGCCTTTGGAATGGGTCTGAAAATAGGTATGTGCTATGTATGTATAAAGTAAGATACACATTAACTAATAAGATAAGTAACAACTTACTCGCACCTGAGTCATGTCTTCTAAAGTTCAGTTTGTCTTTAAATTTAAGCATCGTGTCGTGTTTGCTCAATGAATTTTGCCTACATGGTCGCAGCACTAAGTAGGTACTCTAAGTAGGCAGACGTTCCAAGTTAATATTGTACAGACCAGATCTTCTGAACTAAAATTGCCTAGCCTTGCATTTTGCCAACAGTTACTTCTATATGGGCAACTAAAATTAAAATTAAGAGACTTCTTAAACAAGTTAGTAAATATTATGTATACCTACAAAAAAAAAAAAATCTTGACCTTTCTACATTAATTCATTTATTTTATAGAAAATATTTTGGTCCGATTCTTATCTTTATCACATGATAACTTCATAGTATTCATGAGATTTTACAAGATTCTTCCGCAAAATTGTTCGTAATGTTCTTCGTAAGCTTCATAAAACTGTGGTTGCACTAAAACCATCAAAGCGTCACTCATTTTCCCATACGAGATGGCAGAGGCACAATTGTGCGTGTGGTGTAAGAAATTAATTGACCAAATCTGACAATTCAAGTTCAAGTTCAAGTTCAATTTTTTTTATTGATTATAAAATCATACAGATTGCTTAGTCAACGTCAATATAATATTAATATTTTTTGTATACTACTGCCCGTTCGGAAGTTGTTGGCTTAAGGATAGAGTAAAGAAGGGCAAGAAACTCCCCGTACCTCTTTTAAAATATGTCAGAGCCTTAAAAATACAATGTCTAAGGAAATACACCGAAGAGAGACGTACTGACTCAGTCCATCGCCCCTCTTTGGATTTCTGTGCGCTAAGATGGTAAAGACCACGCAGATTTGTCATTCAAATATTATTTTTCACTGTAATAAGACTTTTTTAATAGACCGTTTGACATAGTTTTTGATATTTTATTATAAAAACTAACACACACTCCCATAAAAGAATGAGCAACCTTACTAAGTCTGAAGTTCAGACTCTGAACGCGGGCATAGCAATCTAATTTCTATTTCTAGTGCTAATACAATGATTATGACCTAAAGTCTTAAATAAACTGCTCTTGCCCTTACTAAGGATACAAAAATACATGGACAAAAAGGAAAAGTGCATAGGCGTTCATTTTGTTCATTTCATTTTAATTTTCAAACCTATGTTTTTTCTGGTGTACATGATATTTTCATAAATGTATTGACAGGTAAAAGTATATTGATATTTTTTTAATTTGTCCCTTAGTGGTTGCCTAGCATCTAGTTGATAGATAGCCCATAAGGGCCCTTCAATTTAGTATTGGTAGCCATACACGGCGAATAGGCTTGTGGCCTGTCAAGTCAAAATAGATACTTTTTATGAACTGTCAAAACGGAACTTTTGTTCCTGAGTTCTATGAAATAACAACAGAATGACGTCATGTAAAAGTGCCATCAAATGCTGTCTTTTTTGCACAAAATTGACTTAATAAAATATATCTGCTGGAAATATACAATTCTAAGAGTGTCAAGCAATTTTCAACCGACTTCAAAAAAGGAGGAGGTTCTCAATTCGACCCGTATGTTTTTTTTTTTTCTATGTTTGTTACGCGATAACTCCGCCAATTATGAACCGATTTGAACAAATCTTTTTTCGGCGTATAGGTAATACCTCAAGGGTGGTCCCATTGACACCAGATCAGGATCTGATGATGGGATCCTGGAGAAATTGAGGGAACTCTTCAAATATTATAGGCAGACCTATAGTGATTTTTGTGTTTTTCATAATAACTCGTGCAAATGCACATGGTAAGCATAATATTGTGATGCGGAACTGCTGATGAAGACCACATATGGCCACCAGATCTGCTCAATACTAGGTACAAATACAATGCGTGGCTGGCGGGCAGGCGACGCATAGCCTAAGCCGGTGGACCTAGAGCCATGAAACTTTGTACAGAGGTTCCTTAGTAGCGTGGGGTAGCACTGTGATGGGATTTGACAAAATTAATTCCCCAAGGGGGGGGGGGGTAAGGGGTTACAGTTTGTATTAAACTCAATCTAATCAAATAGGGTTTGTGGAAGTCGGTTTTTTCTAAAGTTTACTTTTTGTTTCAATTATTGGTGTTTATAGTCATTGTAACGATTCGTTTACATTACGTAATGCGTACTTCACTGTCAGGACAGCGGGAGACAGATTTTGTAGGCTCGTTTTTGGGTATATTAGACATTTCTATAACATGCGGGAAAGACTACGTAATGTTAAAACTACTTGGAACATTGTGTCAAGCCTGTCACTGTCATATTTATTTTGAATATATTGTGATAGTGTTTTTACCTTCAGTTGGAAAATATACTTTGCATAGCAAACAAGTATTATTTTGTTTATTCATAGCCGTACACTGGAAGGCCGCTAAGCGGGTCCTTCGTTACCTCAAAGGGACCAAAGATATGGCTCTTAACTTCTCGCGTAAATCTGAACTTTACCCCTTGGGGTACGTGGATGCCGACTACGGCAATAATCTCGTGGACCGTCGATCATATACCGGCTTCGTGTTCATGATGAGTGGAGCTCCAGTGTCATGGGAATCCCGCAAGCAGCGCACAGTAGCCCTCTCCAGTACGGAAGCGGAGTACATGGCATTGGGCGAGGCTTGCAAGGAGGCCATATATCTTCATAAACTTATCACTGAAGTATTCCATCTCACGAACACCCTCATCATACACACGGATAATCAGAGTTCCATCAAACTGGCCACAAACAACACATACCACGCCCGCACCAAACACATCGACATCAAACATCACTTCATACGCCAATCATTATCCGAACATAGATTCATACTCAAATACATTCATACCACAGAAATGACTGCCGACATCCTCACCAAACCTTTGCCAAAACTGAAGCACTACAAGTGTATAAATAGCTTAGGGTTAGGTTAGGTATGTACATGAATTTTGTGTGTTTAATATGTTTTTTGGTGTATAAAGTTTATTAGTTTTATTTTGTCATGGAGGTGTTTTTATACAGGGTGTTTGTGGTATTATTATTATACAGGCTGTACACATTGCGGGGGGGTGTTAAAACTACTTGGAACATTGTGTCAAGCCTGTCACTGTCATATTTATTTTGAATATATTGTGATAGTGTTTTTACCTTCAGTTGGAAAATATACTTTGCATAGCAAAAAAGTATTTGTTTATTCATAGCCCCAAACAAATCGTAATAGGTCATGCCATGCGTGACCTGAAGTCGCTTTTTTAAGTTTTCAACTTGGTGAATTATGTACATAATGCTTCAACTTAAGACTTGGTCCTAGATTTATTTGATTACCTTGGCCACAAGCCTATCATGTATGACTTATAATGTAAAAATCATATCACAGTAACACTCGCATTTTTAACCGACTTCCCAAAGGAGGAGGTTTACAATTCGTCCGGATGTTTTTTTATTTTTTTATTTTATTATTATTGTTTTATGTATGTGCCCCGATAGCGCCTAAACGGATGGACCGATTTGAAAAATTATTTTTTTGTTTGAAAGGGTTTACCTTCCCATTGGTCCCATTGACACCAGGTCAGGATCTGATGATGGGATCCTGGAGAAATCGAGGGAACTCTTCAAATATTATAGGCAGACCTATAGTGATTTTTGTGTTTTTCATAATAACTCGTGCAAATGCACATGGTAAGCATAACATTGTGATGCGGAACTGCTGATGAAGACCACATATGGCCACCAGATCTGCTCAATACTAGGTACAAATACAATGCGTGGCTGACGGACGGGCAGGCAACGCATAGCCTAAACCGTGGACCTAGAGCCATGAAACTTTGTACAGAGGTTCCTTAGTAGCGTGGGGTAGCACTGAGATGGGATTTGACAAAATTAAGTCCCCAAGGGGGGGGGGGATAAGGGGTTACAGTTTGTATTAAACTCAATCTAATCAAATAGGGTTTGTGGAAGTCGGTTTTTTCTAAAGTTTACTTTTTGTTTCAATTATACACCCTGTTTTTCAGTCATGCCGCGAAAGCCCTTGAGAAAACGCAAATAAATCATCATAAAAGGCAACTTTTAGTAAGAAATATGATCAATCACATAAAATAAACAATTATCTACACAAAGTTTTTGCTTTCGGCTTTTATCTATATATATATTTTATATTTTTTTTTACGTTCTAAGTGAATAATTTTATATTTTAAATTACATTATATTAAATTCTTCTTTTAAATTTAAAATTAAAATTTTAGATCTACATTACATTAAAATAGAAAAATATTTGATTTGGTTTGTTAACTTTCATTATTCATTTTTTAGGGGAGGAGCCTCGCTACTTATCCCAAAACACAGGGGAAACCCTACTTTGGGGAGTATCGACTCTGACGTTATCTTGTGCTTAATATCAACACCATAACTCATAAACAGATGATGTATCTTTAGTTAAGTCATTATAACATGCAACTGTACATTTCTTACTGAATAAACATTTCTTATTACTATCTTATTCTTATTATCACTGATCGTTGAATCGGTCTTCGAGTGATAATGAGGTGAGATAAAAGGAAACTGCCCACATTTTCCTACATCTTGAACAATAAACAACAAAGTATCTACTCGTATGAACACATCTGGAGATAAGCAAGCACATACATTCAATACAGTAACGAACACACTGGCTTCTCACACAAGAGATGCTATTCTCAATCTCGGTGCTAAGCTTTATTAATTATTAATTTATTTTTGTACTTTATAGCTGCGGGTAATGTAGGTTGTGCCTCTGCCACCCCGAATGGGAAAAGGCGTGATGATATTGTATGGTACATTCTACGTAATAGGCGGCCAGCTATACCAACGTGAACAATCCACTGACACTGACTGAAAATCAGCGCTGAAGGCCTGGCCTTCAGCATATCGCTGAGTCAGTTGCCATTTATAATGACAGTGACACACCACGACCGTCATTTCATGTGTTTTCTACTATTGATCATATTGTGTGTCTTACTTTATGTTTTTAATTTCTTTTGTCTAACTGTAATGTGTTTACTGTCCTTGTAATAAACGTTTCTTTCTTTCTTTCAATCCACGATTTGTTTATCAGAGTGGGCAAAGGAAAGCTAGCTGAAACTCTTCAGTGTAAAACTTTAGTTTTGGTTAGAAATAAAATTTTCAGCAACCTATTTCTTTTATAAAGGCTGTGTAGGAATATTTTAAACAAATACTTATCAATTCCCTCGTGGCTTGACAAAGGACCCGTGTAAAAGAGGATACTTCGAGTTTGTCCAAAAAGGGTGACTTAAAAAGTTATATCTAATAGCGGTTACATTGAAGAGATCGTTTATTTTTAAAACTTCCCTGTAACTTCTCTGTAACTGATCATTGATCAAAACTTCTTGCCTTTATATTTTAGTCGATAGCTACTTATAACTTTGAGTTAGGTACAAACTCTGTTGTAGTTTTTGTAATCACAATGCTCAAACAAAATCAATATCTACAATGTATGTACACTGAGAATGATTATAATATTATCTTAGTTATGCGAACATTCTTACGGTGGTGTATGGTGAGGACACCCTTAAACCCTTCACTCTCAGAAGCATGCCACTCGAACGACCGAACAATGGCGAACTATTGTTATATAAGATGTGTCGGCGAACCAGTTAATCTCCATAATTGACGCGTAAAATGGAGTATTGGATAACTGGCTCCACCAGCCCGTGACACTGTGTTATTTTATAAACCTAGTATTACTTTAGGCGGTTCAAACGCAACTCAAAACGACCAGTGTCGATAAAATATCACTATCTTTTGTTCTGTTTTTTTCATAGGTTTTGAACTTTATTTCGTTGTGGGTAGGTTGAAAATCGCGGACCGTGGGCTTTAAGCGCACTGTAAAAGATCAAGCATGCTTGAAAAGCATGTTAGTCAAACTTCACGTTTTCATCAATCAACTGCGATCAAGCCAAATGATCAAGCAAGTTTTTATTTAAACCACATTTGGTTTTCCGCAAGGTTTAGACTCGCTTGACAAGCACGTCATCAATCAAAATTTTCTTCGAGCACGATCAAGAGCATCAAGCACGTAGACTGCTTGTCAAGCGCGTCAAGCATGGCCCCACACCATCAAACTGCTTGACAAGCATGCTTGATCGTTTTCAGTAAGGGTGGTTTAGAAAAGAATTCACGTAACCGCCATGTGGTTGAAGCTGTGTTATGTTTGCAACGGGATTAGTGGATCTGTGTCGTCCATGCTTCGTTAGTGCTAATAGGCAACAATGGAGACCACAGGTTATAGTATATTCTGCAACTATTAACAGTATTGATTCACGATGATAACATAACATAGCGTCGCGCCTTTTCCCATACAGGGTGGCAGAGGCACCACTTTGCGTGGCAGAGGCACACTCCATTTTGCGTGATAGGGGGCTAGCCCATTACCGCAGCTATGGAGTAATGAAGGTTTACTCACGATGTTTTACATCGCCGTTAGAGTGTCGGTATAACGTACTTAAGATAAATGGGTTCTCATTGGTGCATGGTCAGCAGGGATTCGAACCTGCACCTCCTGCGTGAGAGACAATCATGAAACCAACTGGACCACGGAGCTCCTCATGTTGTTGATGTCAGAGACCGTAGACAATGTTACTAACGCTACGAAAACGAAACGAAACGATAATTCAAAATGTATGGATTTGACAATTGGGTTTGAAGTATGACGTCATCTAGCGAAACCAAATTTGTAATCGCATACATTTTGAGTTATTGTTTCGTTTCATTTTCGTAGCGTAAGTAACATCGAGAGGGGCTGGGCTTATTTGGTCACGGTTATGTTGAGGTCAAGTTAGGTGACCGGATCGTCACAGCGTCACTCCTTTTCCCACACGCGTTGGTGGAGGCACTATTTGTTCCTACTCTTAGGGCGTGGACAGACGATGACGCGCCCGCTCCGTCGCCGCTCCGCGCCAGCTCCGACGCCGCTAAGCCTCGCTCTCACCGCTTTGCACCGATTTTTGTCTTAATGCAAGTCTCTTAATACATCGGATGGAGCGGGCGCGGCGTCGGAGCGGGCGCGGGGCGGATGCGATGAAAACCATCCGGTGTATTAAGAGACTTATTAATGAGCAATAAGACACAAATTGGTGCAAGGCGGTGAGAGCGCGGCTTAGCTGGCGCGGGGCGGGCGCGGAGCAGCGACGACGAAGCGACGACGACGGAGCGTGCGCGTCATCGTCTGTCCACGCCGGTAGGCAGTTATTCAAAACTCCCTTTTGCGTATATGTTCCGAACGGACATTGAAACGAACGACTCCTGACCTAACACAAAAAGCCCGTATTCCGGTTCCCCCAAAGCGGTAGCCCCTATTTTTCCAAAGCTTATTTTATTATTTTATTCTACGAGTATAACTTTCACTGATACCGTAACCATAGCGACAGTGCCACGGCACTTCTACTAATAAAATAGGCTACGTGAGCCATTCAAAGAATTTATAAATCTTCTTCAGTTCTTTAGTGCAGTAAACGAATATGAATGTACATATTTTTTCCTGTACTTTTGCCATCGCGTATGGGGGGAAAAGCATGTTGCTTGTGGGTATTTTGTGTGTAAGTATTTTTTCTTAAAATTGGGGGCATAGCTTTGGGGTTCAACAAAGCATACAGAGTCAATTCCTGGCTTTGGAATCGTTTATCCCTCAACTCGTATTGTACCGAACGTATGGCTTGATTGGTTTGCTCAACTCCGCCTTGTTTGCCAGTCAGTATGCCTCCAGGCCTCTATTTTTACATCGAGGTCACCAGCCATTTGGTGGAAATGCGGTGCTGCAATTTCTGTGGTGATGTGAAAGTGCTCAAAGCATGTATACGGTTGTATATTTTCGCCCTTTAAAGTAAACATTTTCATTTTTTACATTTACATACAGGCACATACATTGCTTCTGGCCCCACACTAGGATACCCTGTGTCGTGGGAACCAGAAACAACGACATCGCAAACATGTAAACATCCAAGACCTGGGGGTTATTTTTGTTGTGATTCCAACCAGGGATTTACATTGTGTGTCACCTAGAATTGACGACCTCTGTGGCGCAGTGATTGCGCATCTGCCTACCACGCGAGAGGTCCCGGTTTCGAATCACGGGGGCCAAAAAAAACCCAGGTTTTGGATGTTTACATGTTTGTGATGTCGCTGTTTCTGGTTCCCACGACACATGGTGTCCTGGTGTGGGGCCAGAAGCAATGTATGTGCCTGTGCAAAAAAATAACTTTACACTAGGCAACTTATTAATCTTTCGCTAGACGCTAAATGTTATCATTTAGATAATAAAAATAATACTTTTAAGTGAGATATATCGACTTGTTACAGGTGGGTGCTCGGCATTTGGTCACTCGTGCTTCGGAGGGCACGGCAAGAGGTCCGGTGACAACGCCGTCGACGTGAGTCCCAATTTAGCCGACTTCAATAATGTAACTATTTCATATAAAATTGTATAACGATCCGAAGTTCGAAAACTGGCTAGGGTGGAAAACAAAATGACTCGGCTTCTGGACGTTTGAGATGCTGCTGTTAACATCGTCTGGTTTCCGCATCTCTACGTATACGAATGTGGGGCCTTATAGAAATAATGTCTCTATATGTATAAATGTGTCTATTTATTCAGATGAGCCGCGAAGGTGAGAGCTTCCGTCGTCAGCTGGGCCAGGAGGAGACCCCCCCGCACCCCGGGTACCCCCGCTCACACGCCCTACCTGGCGGGGACGACATCATACCCGTCAGGGATGGAGGTACGCATACGATAAGTTCTAGAGTAGAGGAAATGTACTTTACTATTTGGTCGAACATCAATGCACCGATGAAGTACGTCGTAAAATTATGACTTAGTACTGATTTTGTGCAGATATCCAAAACTCCTGAAACTTTCATGCCTTTGTAAAAGTATGTTTTTTCATCTTGTGACGGAGGCGTCCAATAAGAAAAGAAAGATTTTCTAATATTCGCCCTCAGCTACTCCAGGCCAAGGCATAACGAAAGGGCTGCCAATGACGCCAGATACGGGCAAACCGCTGTACAAAGTTGAAAGCCGTATTGTGTAAACGACGGACGGGTCGAATACGAATACTTACATTGTAACTATCTGGAGCATGATTCTCGCGCATTCGATATACGATATCTACACCTATATGCAGTGATTTCATATGGGAATCTGTCAATATAGGTCTCGATATCCGTATATCGAAGGCGCGAGAATCGTGCTCCTGGGCCGGCCACGCTGCTCGAATGCTGTCGAATCGATGGGCTAAATAAAGCTACAGACTGGCTTTCAGAAAAATCCAAAGAGAAAGCGTAGCCGCAGAAAGAGATGGAGTCTATGGGAAGGAGACCGCTCAGGATCGGATAGAGATGAAGAGCGGGAGAGAGGCCTTTGCCCAGCAGCGGGACATACCAGGCTCGTAATAATAATATTGTAACTAATAAATACAAGTACATTTTCTAGCGATACTTTAATTTAATTGTATTCTATTAGGAGCATTCGAGCACGAGGATAACGCAGCTGTCAAGGAGATGATGAAGTTCAAAATTCGTGACATCGTGAAGCACTGGGTAAGGATATTGTAATGGCAAGCTGCCACCGCGTTGGGAAAAGGCGTGTCGCTGTGTAGTGCCGTGTTACTTCTGAGAATCACTAGTGGGCAGATACCAGCACGCCTAGACAAAGTTAATAACGCTACGAAAACGAATAGAAGCGAAAACTCAAAATGTATGCGATTTGACATTTGGTGACGTGAGCGTAGCGTGACTAATTATCAAATCGCATACATATTCTTAGCGTTTCTTGCGAACGATAATAGCGTTTTGCATCTTGTCTAGGGGGGCAGAGCCGGGAGTCGCATACAGGTACATACATTTCTATAGCTAAAGCGAAACCGGCGGCTATAGCGGGAGCGCGAAATGCCGGTTTGTTTTTAGCGTGGCACGTCTCGCTATAGCCCTGTCATACGATTCACTTGCAGAATCACGGCCCAGGCGGCAAGATTGCGATAACTGGCAGGCAGTGGATGCTTCACAACCGGAGTAATATAATATCTCCATATCTGGGTACAGGCCACTTTCAGGCCTATTCCATACCTGGTAGACAGTGGTTGAATGTTGATGATGATGATGAAAAGTAGAAGCTGGAAGATGTGATTGTTTATCTGTGTTTGCTGAAAAGACTTTTAAACATATAATTTTCCTTACATTTGAATGCACGTAAAAACTAGGGGTAGGGGTAGTTACCAAGTGACGTTAAAAGGCTTTTATTAAAAAAATTGTGACAAATATTAAAACCAATAATTTTAAAAGACGATGAGGCCAATGATGATGACATGAAATGTTTTATTTGGTGCGCAGATGGAGAACTACAGGCGGAGTCAAGCGAGCGGCGATGACGGCTATTTTGTGGAAACTTTGTAAATTAATAATACAAATTGTTAAATTAAAATTATCCAACAAGTACCCAAAAATATATCCCCTAAATATACCTATTTCACACTTCTTACAAGTCTTACACAAGGAAATAACTACTTGTATAGTAGAAGTATGTCTTTAACGCTCTTACAAGTTTCGTCCAAGTGATTAATTGTATGGGCGATGTCAAACTAAACATACTTAAATCTGGTGGCATTCTAAGCCGAATTATATATATCCAATATTGTATATTTGGATTAGCACACAACTTTAGGTTGGTAAAGTAAAATACATCGACAAGAAGATGTTGATGTTGTGAAAACTTATAAAAGATGATTATAAAAATTATTTAAAAACATGAGTTTATTAAGACTCTTCTTAGTAAATGTAACGTGAACTTACCTATTTAATTGCTTTATCAAAATATCGATGTGTATAGAACTATTCTAGTCAATTACAAATTAGTCTGATAATTATAGTATAAATATAAAAGAAAATCTTTGGTATTCTGATTCTAAGGGCTGGAATATTATTATTTAACATATTTTAATATAAGTACATTTTATAGTTAACGTATTTCAAAGGATACGAAACTGTTGTGGCTGTATATTTTTGCTTTTAATTTAAAAGAAAACTATCACATACTTATAAGTAGAAAACCCTATTTCATAGAAATATTAGGAAAAATATTATGGAATAGGCCTTTTGGGCTAATGTTTTAAGTTCTATTTCATTTCACTGATCTGATGATGTTTTCAAACATACATTTTATGTTTTTTTTAGTTCACCTCGCATAAATTACAAGATCTCTACATTTTTTATATGAATATATATTCTACCTCAGACTTAGCTCAGGTCGAACTTATTGATGATTGCATTAGTTAGTCCTAAAATTGACAAGACGGTATAATTAAATACATATTTAATTATTTATTTATTGTTCAAATTAAATTGTACAAATATATTGGTATCTATTGAAAAAGTGAAGAATGTAGTAACTGTGTTAATAGTGGCTGGGTTAAAATAAAACATAAGTTTACCATCAAAGTTAATAACCAAATTGTTTATAGTTAGAAACATCTCTACCTGAGTTGCATTAGATGCAAATGTTGTGTATAATTAATAAACAGATAAACTCTATCAATTGCACTTGTGTTTCAATATCTTCCATCCGGCAGGCGGAACAGTGCGCGCCACGAGTTGTTGTACTGCACGCGCATCTGCTCCATGCTCTTCTTGGTGTACATCGCCCACAGCTCCACAGTGTACACTAGTGCCGTTATCTCATCTGACTGTTTATCCGTCTCTTGAGAGACTCCGGCTTATAGTCAGATAAATTCTCGGGACTTCGTGAAATAAACCATTAGTATAACAATTAAGCACCGTAATAATACATAGTCATTACACCTACACCTAACTCTAACAGAGCTAAGTATTTGCATTGTAAACGGAATTACTGAGATGAACCGAGACTCACTCAAGAAAACTTCTCATAAGACAGTTAAACTCTTTCGAAGTGAAATGTGTCAAATCATGCCCTCAGAGTGTTAAGAAGTACCCAGTTTTAAGATTATAGCACTCAAGCGAAATTTAGCCCATGCGTGCTTATTCGGATAGCGATATAAACGTAGGGAATTTGATACGTAGGCTAAGGAAGCTCATGAGATTTCTATTTAATTCATATGGCAAATTAGTACAGTCAAGATCTACATCCGCCGCTCGCACAGCACTAGGAAAATTGCAAATCTGGCATTTTAATGCTGGTTTAAGCCCTAACAACATATAAAAAAATCAGAACGACCTGACCTTATGCAAGCACGACCCCTTTCTTATGTTTAAAATGACTGCACTAAATGGCCAATAGGTTTTATCCACATCATACAGGGTATCCCAATGACATCCCGCTGACTTTAGAGGTAGTCCAGCCTTTAGTTTTAGTTTTGCGTGTAGTAAAACAATTGTGGGAGGTTATTATTATTAGCTCTTTAGTTAATATAGTGTTTTGTATTTAGTAAGTAAAGCTGTTACCTCTCCATAAAAAAATGCCTTTAGTTTTAGGATTAGCTAATGTATCTAACTAACTGGCTAAACTTAAAACTACCCTAGATTAAGTTGAATGGCTTTCGAGAACTATGAATTAATTCAATTGCGTGTCTAATTTACGAAAGCAATTATCTATATCCATTGAATCAGCAATATGATTATGGCGGCCACATCGGTACACGCACATTTCACAGAATAGGGACTTAGGGGTTACTAAAATCTGATAATAATAACAGCGTGAAACACCAAGTTAGGGCTGGGAAACTCTAACAATGCCATTTTGGCGACACAATGACGTCTTTTGTATAAAGTGCGAACGACTTTCTTAGCCGGGATGGCATTTGAAAAGATTATAATTAAATTCTTGGATTATTGTCATTTTGATGGGTTCTTTTTGGGTGGGTTATTTCGAAGATTCAGTGTAACGCTGTAACACTTTCAGGAAGATATTGCTAAAAAAACATAAATCCTACCACGAACATTTCATAGAGATGTATTTGTATTTATCTATTAATTTGCATCAGCGCACACACACACAATATAAAACATAGAAGATACTTAGCGCTAAACAAAATAACATATAAAACATACAGACACAGATAATTTGCACTAAGATAGATAGGATATAGGTACCAAAGAGATCGCTTTTGTCTTTGACTCTTTATTACTAACTACTTATACCTGTTAATTAAAAAATAGTTAAAAACGCGGCTACGGACATATTTCGTGGAAAAAAGTGGGATAAGGGGGGGGGGGGGGGGGCAGGATCCAAAATTCGGCTTGGCAACATTCAGAACCGAATTCAGCAGGCTTTTTACATAGGAAAAGTCATGTTGCATTAATGCCCTACAAAATGCCGTTGACACGATAAAGGAAGCCGACTTTTTTTTAATTTCTACCAGTCTATGATATGATAGTTTAGCGCGCTGAGTAAAAACTTTGTCAAAATTCCATATACCAACATTGGGTGCAGGCAAGTGGTCAGGTAGAAACTTAGCCTAGGTTTACTGTAAGAAATCTCTATTTGGAGATAAGCTCGCCATTGCGCTTTAACTGTTGTATAAGATGACATTGTTAACCGTGGAATTAGAATATAAATATGTAACTTCTGCACTGGGAGCACAGGGATTTATTCAGATGTGAGCAAGATGAGCCATATTCCCTCGGATAATGGGGTGTAGTCGGATATAATATGCGCAAAATGTAGGATATACTCTCATGAGCTCAGGATTATTACACCCACGCCACGTCACTTCTGTCCGTGTAATATTTATACAAACTGTTAAGCCGAGATGCGTGAAAAACGGTTTTCAGTAATGCGTAATTTTTTCGTGACTGGTGGACAGGGAATTTTATGGATCACTTGAAATTCTTTAGGTTACACGTACACTTTAGCAAGAAATGATAGACATTAAATAATGGCAACAATTATGTGGCTTATTAGGGCACCACTGCGTATTTTGATTGACAAACCAAATATCTCATTAACGAAAACAAGCAGTAGTCAGCAAATGTTGCCATCATTTAAGGTCCAGCATTTCTTGCCAAATTATATATTAAGTGTCTAACCACACTATGCCGAATGTACGCGACTGAAGTTCCGCGGCTGATTTTACGTCCCGAACGTCTTCGGCTGATATGTATGACACACCATAAGTGCAGAACTTACGCGGCAGAAATTCAGTTGCGCAACTTTGTGCGTGTGTTCAGTGAGACACTTCGGTCGCGTATAATGTGTGCTCTACATATAAATTGCCGCTGAACTCACGCCCGTCCGAAATATAAACGCTGTACGCTATCGCAACGTAATTTCGGCATTATGTGTCGTCAGTAATTCAAATAGCATTGAAGGCGTAATCATGCCGAACTTCGGTCGCGTAACTACGGCATAGTGTGTTTAGACACTTAAATTAAAGCAAAGTAATCTAGGTATGCTGTTCCTAATAATTAGGAACAGCATACCTACATTACTTTGCTTTACTTATACAATTATTGTCGAGCAAGTACAGTCTTCATAAAAAGATCTAAAGTATTAGTATACATTTCCATAAACATATAGCGTCAAGTGGAGGGGTAGAGGCATAATTACGTTGACATGTAGCAAAATAATTATTACCCCATTTGGCGTGACAAGGAGACAAGCTAATCGCCGCCCAACCAACATTATGACCTCACAAATCGTGATAACAAGTTGTCTTTTTCATGCGGTCTACCCTTGCTGATATATCAAACTCTCTCATCGGAACTTGGTTTGCTGGAAGTTTGCTGTTTTTATTTACTTTTTTTCCTTGCAAATAATTGTGTGCAATAAAGACATTATAAATTATGAAGATTGATCATTTTTTTATGGCGAATGTTAGAGGCAAAAGAAGTTTTGGTTTTGTATTTGAAATGGTGTTGAATCATTGGTGGTGCTTTTGTCCAATAACAAATTGTTAATTCATTAGCAGTAATTGTATTGGTCTCTGCCCACGCCCACGCAGACTTAAGCAAATGAAAGGCGATTGTCAATTCTCAGTATCCATAATTACGATAATTTTTCAGTGTAAATCAAATCACTCATTTATATTTTTACGTGAGTTTGAAAAGAAAATATTATTTAAATTGCAAGCATTGTTTGGTATGAATTTGATTAAAGAATTTACAGTACTTACTTGAAATATTAAGAAAGAAATAAAAACCACTAAACTAGTGAAAACCCGTTTATTAAAGTTGTAAAGACTGCTTTTACCGAAATAGCTCAACTTTTTAATATCTTACCTAGATTAGTCTAGATAAGCACCATCTTTTCCTTGTTAGACAGGAAGTCGTTAAAACTAAGATATAGTCATTAGTTTTTAACGCCCCAGTAATATGAGGTCCACTTTCATAGTTTTATCAAGGAGTAGAAAATCTGCCATGATGGAAACCTACAATATAATAATACTTAGCCATCCAGAAATGTGTATGGCTAGATGCTACGATGCCTCTACGCTGCTGCTGGGGGACAAGCCCATACAAGATTTAACTATGCCCTTTGAAAGCAATTGGGATAGATGTCAGAAATGCAGAATAGAGTTACAGAAAAGTATCACTGCAGCAAAATAGTCGCATTCAGTTTCCGCCCTCCCATCCGATACCCGGGCTGTCATCGCTAGAGCGGGCCCGAGCCTATTATCCGGTATTTACCCGGACCGGGACTCACGTCCGGAAATGAGTCGCATACTCGATACTCGATACGCGTGCTCAGTCGACGGTGCATGATAGTTGCAGTGAAGTACCGAGAGAATGTGCACAGACTGGCAGGATTAGCAGAAATTAAAAAAAAAATGCATATTTTTTCTGGTATGATCTTTGTAGGTGATTTTTGTTGGGTAATTGCGTTATTGAAAGTCTACAATTACTACCTACGAGCATAAGTGACGTTATGTCTTTTCTCATAAAATGGGACGGCAAATGAGAAAGTACTACTAGATATGCAGACCAGCGCTGTGCAGCTTACGCTCACAGCATAGCTGAGCTTGGCTCTTTTGCCAAATAGGAGTACTTATTGTTATTATTATATTAAGTCAGTCAGTCAATTATTTTGAGTAACATCGATCTTCGATATTTGGCAATATATTATTTTCTTTCTTTCTTTCAAACTGTCTTATGTATCTTAAAAAAACGCCAAAATTACAAGATTTGGCAATCTATACAAAAAATATACTTCAGTAGAAGTGTCTATAATGATGAAATCTCCGTTTGAAAGCTCAATCTTACCCGGGTCCGGGTAAAGGCCTGTGCCCCTCGGTGGGGACATTAATGGGCTACATTTACATATTTTTTTTTACACATTAAAATATCCAATAGTTGGCAATACTGAAATCGCTAAACGAGATATCTTTCCTTCCGTTGAAAGTGAGAAGTATCGCCGTATTTCCTGAACTCCATTAGGATTCAGTGGCGTTCTAATCGGCTACGAATCGAGGCGCTGATTCAACTTCTTCTGAGTTGTCACCTCCCTATTAATGCAAAATTTAATTTTGACCTAAACATTTGTGCAGCACAGCACAGGGAGGAATGGTCTGAGATAGGGGAGGCCTTTGCCCAGCAGTGGGACACTATGCAGGCTAAATAAAAAAATCGGTTAGGTGCGGGTCGGTATCGCACACGAAGGGTACCGTACCATCGTACAACAAATCAAAAGCACTCAAAACAATAAAAAAATAAACAAAAAGAAAATTTAAAAAGTTTATGCCTTTACGAGATTTGATTGAACCAACGACCTCCGGATTAAGAGTCTACATCATACCGGCTAACCACAACCATGTGGGTTGACGCGAAATATGCTATCATATTTAAATGTGTAGTATATGTGTCTATGACATGGTTGCTATGACAATAAATAAACAGTTTCAGTCAAGATCTCCATTTTGAAATGCGTAAGTGTATCTAAACACGTCTCTTGTATCGGGGCCCCCTTTAATTTGCAATATCTCTCGTATTTCAGTATTTGTGGTTGGTGCGGCAACAGATATACACATTCTGTGAAAATTTCAGCTTTCTAGCTATTACGGTTCGTGCAGACGGACCCGGTGACAGACAGGACGGACGGACGGACGAACGGACAGACGGACAGCGAAGTCTCAGTAATAGGGTCCCGTTTGGCACCCTTCGGGTACGGTACCCTAAAAAATAAAAAATAAACCATTTGAAACCTCAGGTGAAAAAAAAAATGAAAAATCAAATAGTAGTCTTCTGATTGATACATAAAGTTATCATATCATCTTGAAGAAAATTCACTATCTTCAAAAGACTGATTCCTAATTTCACAAGTAAAAATTGGGACTAAACAGGAGGTGGTAGTTGCCTATCATACTATGCTCCTTTTCCCATGCGGGGTAGTAGAGGCAGTTAAACCTATAATGACTATTGAATAACTATCGCCACTGGTTTTTCTAGCATTGAAATCTTACATAAAATAATTCCTTAAATCTAAATGTATTGAATCCAGGCCCTGCCGTCGATACAAGATGCAATTTGTTGAAGTACCATCAAGTATGACACAGTTGCAGGAAGGAGAGTGGTAAAATCTGGAAGTAGTCATGATGGGAAATTAAATGGTCAAACTATAGAATAATCTGAATTAATGTATCGATCAAGGTTATCCAATTTATTTTGACTTACTCCATTTTCCTGCATATTTTTCTAATAAACCAACCAATCAAACCTGTTTACTAAATCCACTAACGAGAGCTTATCCCGTGTTGACCCCTTATCAAACCGATATCAAACAGCGACAACAACAACAACAATTTTGAATATGAATGAAATTTTTAATTTCTCAATTAAAACTAGTTATTAATCTTTATGATTATTTTAACTGAAAGGCTTCTGGAATTATGTGAATTATTAATTATCAACTTGAATCCACTCTTAACCGGGTAGCTTAAGAAAAACGTTATTTGAAATATTATTATTATTACTATTTGAATTATTATGACAGACAGATACATTGATGATGTATCTGCCGTGCCTTAGGAATATAGCCTACTTAACTATACTCAATACTCACCCTGCTTAGTGGCAATTCAATATACACAGTCCCGATCCCAAGACCACCGTTCGTCGTAGGGCTAAGCAGGTACACTTACACACACACCACCACACAACACATACAACCTACACTACTTACACAACCGACACACCACATCTTAACTCGTCAATTTTAATAAATACATCAACTTAAATCAACACTAGTTACTAGCTGTAACTAGCTTTTGTTATAATTTTTGTTTGTAAGTATAATTGCTAAGTACGTCTGTCATAATATTTTACCAAAAAAAAATGTAAATCCGTTATTGGCTAAAGTTAAGATTATTTTCCTTATTTTACTCATCTGTATTAGCTGTGGATTTTTTAAGATCAATAAATAAATAAATAAATAAATAAAGCTCATACGTTGCCCACAACAAAAATACACTAAAATGTGGTGATCATACCAGATTTTCAGCCTTTTCACTAAGTGGTCGGCTTCATAATGCGCATCATCCCCTCTCAGTGGAGTAATTAAACAACTTATTTTACCTGAAGAGTAAAAGTAGACAGAGCTTTTAGGAAAACTTGTGTTAATGTATTTAGGTACCTAGTTTACGACGACCGACCTCTGTGGCATCACTGTTCGGAGCTCTGCCTTCTATGCGGGGATCTCTCGTTCGGGTTCGAATCTCGTCTGCCGATTCCGCAGTCAACAATAAAACACTCCACGGGAAGGTAATCTTTAATAGTTTTATGCCTACAGTCTGTTCGCGTTAAGAAAATAGTCAAACACTTCATAGATTTGTGTGTTGACTTCTACCACTTGATCATCAGAATTTAATAATTGAAACAAAAAGTAAACTTTAGAAAAAACCGACTTCCACAAACCCTATTTGATTAGATTGAGTTTAATACAAACTGTAACCCCTTTCCACCCCCCCCCCCCTTGGGGAATTAATTTTGTCAAATCCCATCACAGTGCTACCCCACGCTACTAAGGAACCTCTGTACAAAGTTTCATGGCTCTAGGTCCACCGGCTTAGGCTATGCGTTGCCTGCCCGCCAGCCACGCATTGTATTTGTACCTAGTATTGAGCAGATCTGGTGGCCATATGTGGTCTTCATGAGCAGTTCCGCATCACAATATTATGCTTACCATGTGCATTTGCACGAGTTATTATGAAAAACACAAAAATCACTATAGGTCTGCCTATAATATTTGAAGAGTTCCCTCGATTTCTCCAGGATCCCATGATCAGATCCTGACCTGGTGTCAATGGGACCAATGGGAAGGTAAACCCTTTCAAACAAAAAAATATATTTCCAAATCGGTCCATCCGTCTAGGCGCTATCGGGGAACATACATAAAAAAAAAAAAAAAAAAACAAATATCCGGACGAATTGTAAACCTCCTCCTTTGGGAAGTCGGTTAAAAATGGATTAAGATAAAATTTGGATTGCATAAAGTAAAACTAAACGGTTGTCACAGCTGTATATTTATCACTGCTTATTAATTTGATTTCGTACTAACAACAATAGTTATTTCTTTAACTTATCACAAATACATAAATTAACAGAATTAAACTTAACGATTTTCTTATAACTTTTTTCACAATTTTTATAACGTTAGGAATAGGATTTATATTAAATTATCATTATATTTTGTTAAATTAAATAGTAACTATGAAACGCAGCAATTTAACTATTCTGATGGTTCCATGGTGTTAAATACAAAAAGAAACTATGGAGAAGATAAAAAGAAGATAGTATAAAAATATAGGGTATCAAACCAAAGTGTTTTAAACAGTAAGTATGTTTTTTACTTCGAGTCATATACACTGTAAATTCAGAAACAAGATATCATTCATATGACAAACAATAGCAGAAAGTTAAAAAAATTACATTAATAATGCAGTAGGTTGTATATGTACATACCAGTGCATTTACGAGTTGAGTTCGAGTTTGAGACGTAATAATTCGTAGCGGTATGCTTCCATCCATTATATATAATCGAAGTTTACTCTATAGACCTTTGATTTTTTAGATCTAATGTTATAATTAAAATACCAAGTTATCTATATGTTACTAAAATTTCATAAAAATATTTGTTTAGAACTTCATCGTTGACCCGAAATTATAATCATCTTTGTATTAATTATTAAATATTTCTCGTTCTGTGTCAAATCGGAATTACCTAGAGCCTTAACCCCCTCACTCGCAGAAGCACACCGCTCGAACGACGGAACAATGGCGGACTATTTCGGATGTGTCGGCGAACCAGTTACGTGTGATTCTGTAAACCTCACTTTAGAGTTCAAAGAATCCGCCCACCGTGAGTTTCTTGATCTGCGGACGTAGCGGGGAGTTGAACTAAATTGAACGTGAGATTTTGACAGATATAGTATGAGATGTCGTAAGAAGTGACATTTGGTAAGTTTCACTTCGACTCTCAATTACAGTGGCACCACGTTAATTAATAAGAGAATGGAGCGATGCGCCACCATCTACGCCAACTGAACAGCAAAGAGTTTCATTGACCTGAAATACCTCAGAACAATTGAAATACACAACAACAACTGACAGCCGAAGTGACGTTTTCATAGTGGCTTCATTAGTTCCGGTTCGTCCGTTCTCTTGTTATCGTGGTCTGTCAGTAATACTCTAACATGATTTAAAGTGTCAAACTAATGTGAAGTGAGCGTGTAACTGAATTAGAATTTCAATTTCTTGTTACTGAATCACAGTGCACATTCAAAAAACTAAACAACTGTATTTTTATAGGAATAACAAAATCTGTACAAGTTTTCACTTACTCATATTTAGGTACATACATTCAAAATGGCACAATATTTCTTACAATCTATATACTTATTGCCAATTGCATCCCAGCCCTACAATTGACATTTAAATTAATACTATAGAATTAACATTAAGTATTTACTATGCGCTTCTAAGAAAACGCACGTCTTAGTTTTTATTGACAATGGGAAATCTAAAGTAATATAACGTATCATCAATTCGATAATTTAGGAGTAGGTACGAGTATATTTTCGTACACAGGGTTTCAGAAAGTAGAATTATAAAGTTAAAACTAAAAAAAATAGGCTTTTGAAACAAGTCACCAGCGTAACTAAACTAATTTAGAAAAGAAAAATTATTTCAGTCAAAATAATTAATTTTCATCTCTTCATTTTTCTTCCGCAGCTTCTTTCTGTAAATTAAAATAATAATATTTTATTTTGGATATTTTTTTTAGTCTCTCGTGTCGTGCTACGAGATTATAAGCTACGCACTGTAGCTACGACGTCGACTACGCCGTAGCTGCTACGAGACTAAAAACTTTTATTTCTTTGTCATTCTTAGGAAAAGTAGATGATACTCTCGAGTAAAAGTTACTCTTCGTTTGTAAAACTCACTCTTAGTGGTATGGAGAGACACTAGAAGACAAAGAAAAAATAAGTATTGAGTTAGATCTTACCATAAGTTGCCAGAACTTCGCCTTATTTAGTGCATCGTCGTCAATCATGGGAATGCCTTCAGAAGTCCGTTTGATGCCGACCACCTCTTGCGTTGAGTCCTCGCCGTCATTTCTGCAACATTTCATTCATATACAATGAAAAATGGAGAATACAGTCATGTAGGTACAAAGGCAAGCTATTCTCAAGCTCAGAGAGATTTATTTCTTCCAGCAAAATTAGGGTGGACAGGAAATAATAACAGTTTTGACACAGGGAGAAAATACCAGCTTTATATAAGATGAATAAAATAGATAGTTTTAAGATGGGATCTGACCAACGTTACGAGGTGTAATGTGACATTCGCCGAGTATGTTGAGCATCGAGCAGGAACAGTTTACGTTCGTTGCTCGTTGGTTTCCCCGTAATACTACGTATTGACTGCATGAATGCTCGCTGTGTAACACGTAATGCTCGCTTAACGTAACGTTGGTCAGTTCTCAGACGCATCGAGCAGGAGCAGTGCATGCTCGTTGCTGGCTGTTTCGCGTAATCGAACCTTATTGATTCAAACTATAAAATATAAATGTACAAAATATAAAATACTGTCAAACGTATCACTCATCATCGGGTTTGTTAGCTGGGTAGGTTATTCTAATAAATAGATATATTTCAGATAAATAATTTCAATAACTTGATAATACATTTAATGAAAACTTGACAATTCTCCGCAAAGAAAGTCTGGGTATTAGAAAAATGCTATAATAACTTGTAGCTTTATGAAATTTTTGCGTTTACCTCGTCTAGTCGTCTAGGGTGATATAGATACGAAATATTTCTTTGTTACGTCATGTATGTAAGTGTATGTGTGTATGTGTGTGTATGTGATTGCAATCTTTTCAATAGTTTTGCCCTCAGTCAGTGCTATGAGGAAAATGTTGGCTGTTTGCGAAAAATACGCTGAGACTCATGGCCTCCGGTACAATGTAAAAAAGAGTGTCTATATGGTTTGTCAGACTGGTACTAGGGCCCCCACATCATATGTGCCTCCCATCACCCTAAATGGTGTAGTTCTTATGAGGGCCAACCATTTTAGATATCTCGGTCACATTGTATCGGAGGATCTTAAAGATGATCGCTGCGCGCGTTGGCATTCAGAGGTAACATGCTGACCCGTAGGTTTCCAAATGTTCGAGACAGGTGAAAGTCACTACAGCCTATGGGTTCGCTAAGCTGAAGACTTGCAATGCCTTGCGAGTCCATTATAATATCATCTTCAGGATGTTGCTGGGGCTGCCTCGGTTCTGCAGTGCGTCAACAATGTTTGCTGAGGCGTGTACAGATGATTTGACGCGATCATGCGGAAGCGTATTGTTTCGATTATCGGCAGATCCTGGGGCAGTGCCAATGAGATCCTGAAGGTGATATCGGGTAGGTTTAACTTCCCAATGTACCAAACATTTGGGTGGTCAAACATATCTCGAGCAACAAATAATTTTATATTTTTGTTTTATCCTGTTTACTAACCATATTTTTGTGTGTTACTAACTAAAAAATAATTGGATCATTGTTATCTAAATAAACAAATTTAATTTAATTTAATTGAATTTGCAAGGAATTTCCAAAAGCCTCTTTAATTTAAAAGTTGAACGTTATCATTTTCTTTTCATGTTATTTGAAAGTGGAACAAAAGGGTATTTTAGATGTATAAAACCTCTTTTGTCAGAACTCCGTCAGCGCAATCTTTTGGAAGGATAAATAAACAGTTTGAAACTAACGTCCTTGCCGTGTCATCGTCTGTTGCCTCCGCCCGGAAGAGGGCGTTAAGGTCGCGATTCTCCTGGGAGGATGCTGCGTGTTCCTGAAATAAATAGTTCGGTGTTCAAGTCAACAGATGACGTTAGAGGTAGCGTACTAAATTAAGTAGTTCAGCGTTCAATTCCACAGATGCCGTTAAGAGATAGCTTCCTAAATCAGAAAATGGCGTCCTGAAAGAATTAGTTCGGAGTTCAAGTCAAGAGATGGCGTTTGTCACTTCATTAATGTTGTGTCCGATAACGTTGGCGAAATTGTAAGCGCATTGTATCTCACCAGTTCCTTATTCCAGGCAGGCATGCGTCGCAGCAGCCTGTTGATGTACCACTCAGCAGCCGACGCAGGCGCAGGCTTGCCTGACCTCTTGCCGTGAGCTGAAACATTATCATAATTCATCATTCAAGGCATTTAGAAAAAAAATAATTGAGCATTACTATGCTCAAAATGAAAGTGGCATGCTGAAGCACAAGATGTGTATTCATGGTTTAATTAAACTAGAGATAGAGATATGAAGATTTCTTTACGATTATTTCTATTCTTTGTCTATCAAATTATTCATATCATCCTCTTTTTGGTTTACGTATGAAATTATCTTTAGGAAGGTTTTAAATAAGATCGGCCCTTCTACTTTTAAAGTACATGAATTTTTTACATAGGAACACATTTAGTACATACACAAATGTATATACATATAACGAAATTCTTAAACTTTATTTTCACAAGTTGTTCAAAGTTATGAATGAATGACACACACAATGAAACACACACAGTAATGCCGCACGTTGGTAAACAATTCCGACACGACGACGAGGGGCGCAAGTGAAGTTTGCTCAGACAATTATAATTAAAAGTACAGATAAATAAAAGCCTTGTCAACAAATTTCCCTATTGTGCCCTTGTATGTACTACGTGTAAACAATTTTTCTAAGAAGTCACATATTTTTTGTCTGAAGGAAATTGGACTTTACTTTTCTTGATTTTCTCAAGTTTGACAGATAGCTATTTAGTTAGAATTAGAAATACAGGAATATAACATTGACAGTAAATATGTACCGTACCAAAGGCTTAACAGGTCTTTCGAGTTCAGTCGGACCATGATATACCAAGAAACAGTCTAAATCAAGTCATCTCTTTGTGCCGTTTGGCTTCGAGACCCTCGGGCCCGTGGGGCCCTGACGCCCGACGAGCCTTCAAAGACATCTCCAAGCGGCTCGTCGAAGCGTCAGGGGATAGCAGAGCTGGCACCGACGTACCACGCTCAACGCATCAGCATAGCGATACAGCGAGGTAGCGGTGCCAGCATTCTGGGCACCGTCCCACCCGGCAGCGATCTGGCCGAAATTTTTAGTTTACTTTAAGTCTTAGTTATAAGTATTAGGTTTATGATATTTTCCTTGTGTTAACCATTGCAATTATTGTAAATAAACCCTGATCGATATAGTCATCTCTGAAATATCATATAAAAATGTACAATGCATCCCATACTCGTAGATTAATGAGAATGTTTACCGAAGTAACATGTATACAGGGTGGGGTATGATAATGGTTTCACAAGTTGCTCTGACATTTTTATGTCTCTTAAATACCCTTTAAAATAAGTACACCTTTCCTTTACACCCTGTATATGGATACCGGATTACGACTACTGAAGTGGAATACACAATGATCTTCGATCTCAAACAAGAAGCGTCCACGGTAGGTGTGCAGTTTGGAGACTTTGCTTGTTAAAACTACTTCGGTACTACAATACTACGGCATCGGTACTGAAAAGCAAACGTAATAACTTTCAGATCTATGTTTTGAAAGCAGTACGTTAATTTGAAAGCAAACAGGATATGTCTAGAGAAAAAGGATCCAGCCACAGAGTTCCCTCTCGCTCCAGCGTCTATTGTTCTCCATTGTAAGTTTGTTCGGCCTATGGCCTTATGAGAGTATACCGATCGTTGTTTTTGATATCAATCGCAATACCTAACTAATACCTGTCAAATTGTAAGTCGACCAATCAGCACATTATTTCTACCCTTTGAATTGCTATCCTGGCCGAAAAGGAAAAATATTTGAGTTTAAAATTAGGGGAAATTAAGATTTCAATCTCTTGCAATATAAATTAATAGACAGTCATCTTAGTGTCATCTGTCAGTGATTGTAGGGGGACGAGTGTCTTTTCTAGCTATGTAATTAAGTTGTGATTAGTCGCTTACTCAGTCGAAAGAAGGATTGATTTATTCTTGTGTAATAAAATACTGACCCACCTACTTAAAATTGAATGTTATGATAGGTAATTGCGATCGATGTCAGAGAAACAGAACAAACAAACCAAAAGGCCTTCCGCTTGACAATTATTTTCAACCCTGCGTAGTGTGTAACTCGAATGGACGGGCAAACACATTCATATCCAGCGATTTCGACAATCGTTAACAATTCCCCCCGCGGCTCGTGCGGTAATGTTTGCGGTAAAATCGGTTTAATTATACTTGGTATTCATTAGGCGCCTGACATTGTGACTTATAACGGGATTTGAGAAACATGTCATTTTACAAAATTACTCGGTTTATCGCTACCTTTTATTAAATCTGCTAAGCGTGTGGCATATAATTGAAACAAAAAGTAAACTTTAGAAAAAACCGACTTCCACAAACCCTACTTGATTAGATTGAGTTTAATACAAACTGTAACCCCTTATCCCCCCCCCCCCCTTGGGGAATTAATTTTGTCAAATCCCATATCAGTGCTACCCCACGCTACTAAGGAAACCCTGTACAAAGTTTCATGGCTCTAGGTGCACCGGTTTAGGCTATGCGTTGCCTGCCCGTCAGCCACGCATTGTATTTGTACCTAGTATTGAGCAGATCTGGTGGCCATATGTGGTCTTCATCAGCAGTTCCACATCACAATATTATGCTTACCATGTGCATTTGCACGAGTTATTATGAAAAACACAAAAATCACTATATGTCTGCCTATAATATTTGAAGAGTTCCCTTGATTTCTCTAGGATCCCATCATCAGATCCTGACCTGGTGTCAATGGGACCAATGGGAAGGTAAACCCTCTCAAACAAAAAAATAATTTTCCAAATCGGTCCATCCGTTTAGGCGCTATCGGGGGATAGACATAAAAAAAAAAAAAAAAAAAAAAACAAACATCCGGACGAATTGTAAACCTCCTCCTTTGGGAAGTCGGTTAAAAATGGTGGGTAACATCAGCTGAAATTACAGTACCCAATTCCGTGTAGTCCCGTTATCCCCCACTTCCATGTCCCCCACTTTTTTTGGACATCGAAATTGTAATAAAATAATTAAAATTAACTAACTAATTAACTTTAAATTAACTATTTCGATGTCCAAAAAAAGTGGGGGATAAGTAAGTGGGGGACAACGGAACTACACCCCCAATTTCTACATTATACCGGTGTTATCTTCAAAAACCCATTAACTGGTTCGCCGACACATCTTATATAACAATAGTTCGCCATTGTCGGCCGTTCGAGCGGTGTGCTTTTGAGAGTGAAGGGGTTAAATACAGCGTCTCGCCTTTTCCCATAGGGGGTGCCGAAGTACAATTGTGCCCACTTTTAGCGCAGTGGTTCAAGAAGGTTTCCTCACGAGGTTCTCCATTACTGTTAGAACGTCCGTATATCGCACAGATCAATTACTTATCTCATTGTTACATGGTCAGCACTGGAATCCGAACCTGCATCACTAAGCGTGAAACCCACTAGACCATGGAGATCCTAAAATTGCTATAAGATTGAAATATGAAAATGCTGTTTCGATATGGACGTTCAAAATTAAGTTTCTGTACCTCTGAAAATCATTGCGCCCAATCCATACAAGATAATGGTACCAAATAACTTGTAACTTGTCTTCCTGTATCAAATAACTTGGTATTCAGTGGAGGGATCTACCTTGACACAACTGTCAAAAGTTTGATTAGTGAGCCAAACTTCTGAATTCCCTGGTAAAATAGCAACATAGACTCCGCTAGTTATATTACAAGTTTAAGCTGTTTCAAAATGTAATTCATAGAGTTGTCCACGCAAATCTAGCAATGATCGATGGTGGAAACGAATAGTTTATCGTCATGACGACACGAGATGACCTCTGTTATCACGTGGTGCCGTTGACTGAACTTCGCGCCTTGCTAACTAACATTATCGTACAATAGTACCTAGGTACTTTGAATACGGTGCCATATTTCTGGTAAATCGTAGGACGCTAAAACTATTGTGTATCTTGAAGTGAAATTACCGTGCCAAAACTTTGAAATCGCTCATGCCTCAGGGCTCAAGCAAAAAGAAAGGCATTTCCGCGACAGGTCAAGGTGCTTATAATGTAAAATTGGTAAAAGATGTACCTACCGCCCCAACAAGAATGCCCGTAGCTTAAGCAGGAACCTGAAACAATACGTACACAGTAATTTAATAGTTTTAATTTTAATATCCCGGGAAAACCATACAGGCATTGAGACACACCTTTTTCCTAGTCATATTTTTATATTTCTATGAAGTAACGTACTAGCACAGGGTGCTCATCCCATACAAATTAGGATTAGTAACCCTTCGTAAAAAAGAGATGGCGTGAGGAGTAAGATTTGTACTTTAAACGCCATATTTGTACTTTTTACATACTTCTAGGTGGCGCTAATCTTAGAATAAATGCTATATATCTTAGCGCCCCATCCCGTGATATTTGCAATTTTTCGATGGTGCTACACCAAGGGATAATGGCCTCGAACTAAAGAAGCTTCGGTAGCATCCCAGTTTACGTCGGTGTCATATTTTTTCTAGGTGGTCTATCTGTATTAGTATAATATTATAATATTTATAGTATCTGTGGGGTATATATATAACGAGGGGTATTAAAACACGAATGGGTGTTTAAAAAACGATTCGTAGGCGAGGTATTTAATGGTATCCCACGAGAGTTTTAATACCTAGTTATGTGCAGTTTCATACACTACTTTATCTACTCTTATACTTAAGTGTCTCTTTTACAAAAATCAAAGTTAAAACAACAATATTTCCACATAAATCAGTGCTTAGAGACAACAAAACGTTGTCACGTCACGTTGACGTTTTTTTGCCGCCAAAACCCAGCATATCACAGCGCATGCGCGGAGCATGGGCCACAGAATCAAACCTCAGATCAATGAACCTCTTTGTTTTAAATCTTCCTGCCTGCCTCCAAGTAGGTACTTATCAATCACTGAGTGGCTGTTTAGCTGTCAACTATAGCTAAAAAAAAAACTTTCCAACGATACAGACTATCAAACACCTTGGCTGTATGGTTTCATGACCCTTGCCTTTCCCAAAAAAAGTAGAACTGTATAGGTGCCGCCATCCACGACGACGCGTGACGTAGCTATTTGCATGTTTCTCTTTCATCGGGGCACTCTGCTGAAAGACAAAGATGCAAATAGCTACGTCACGCGTCATCGTGGATGGCGTTACCTATATCGTTATGGAAAAAAAGTTCTATAATAACATTAGTTTTGTTCGAGAAGTAGTGTTATTATGATTTTTTTTAATTTGATTACTGTATTGCGTTTATAAACTACGTCATTATGAATTCTAATTCAAGTTTGTAATTCGAACTTTATGGCATGAGAGTAGATAAAATGCTGTTACAACATCTTGTGTACTGATCTTAGTAAGAAGGATTCACTTTTGTTATTACCTATACAATAAATCTTAGATGGAATCCCTTTACGATGAGTCTCAGACTACACGTACAGTCAGCAGCAGGTTAGCTTTATAATAATAATGTTAGTTTTACCTCACCTTAGCTAATGTAAGGATTTTTTATTATCTGCGTTGCTGAAAAAAGATTAAACGAAATAAAAATGAAAATAAACATCAGCAAAAGCATCCATTTCTCTAAAAATCCAGGACATTTTATATTTATCTATTTCCAAAATCATGTAACGCAGTGAACAAAACCAGATTCCTGAATTTTTGTAATTACCTGAATTAGGTAATTTTACAGACAAACGATTTTTTGTTGTCAGTTTAGTCGTTTGGGCGCATCATCAGTGACACACATGAAGCCCTGACTGTGACCCCGGGTCACGGATGCCATTCTATAGTAAAAACATACATAGAAAGTCTTAGTAGACGCGAGATTAACACCTTCCTCACAAGTTAGCAGATTTTTGACAGCTCATTACTAGGGAGTTGTCAAGTTAATCAGACAATAATAATTACTCTCGATCTATCTGTCGGGCCTAAGTAATGGTTTTATGTCCAATCTCAAGTGTTGCTTACCGTACTATTAACAAAGATCGAGTTAGGGGGCTGTTTCATCCCTAAATGACGCAAATGCATCAAGATGTCCCCTACGACCATGCATAAGCACTCCGAGCTAATGCAAGCCGTATAGGTTCGTAACGCGAGTATCGTAATAATCGTATAAAACTGTGCAGTTTGAGCACTAAACCGATATAGTACCTACTTAACCGATATACACCTACTTGACTTGCAACTTTACAGATCCCCGCAGAAAAAATGTCTACAGACAAACTTATCACTCGCTTCGACGCTAAGAAAATGTATGTAAGTTCATACAGTAATCAGTAACAACATCCAAGACGCTGATTTGCGTAATATCTCTAATGTACAAAATAAACAAATAAGAATTATTTTATTACAGACAGACTCTCCTTTATGAATCAAATCAAATCAAATATTTTATTTAACAAATTACAATTCTCATTATACATAGTTGCTTGCAGACAATGAATAGATTGTTTTGATCCCTCAACGACACGTGGCCTTATGAAGCTTTAGAAAGCAAACATTGAATTGTGAGACGCGAGTTCCAATCATGTGAATAAAGATTTCCCAGTGGCGTCATACGACAAGCTTTTACCCTGAGCTTTTAGCTATTACGGTAATAAAATTACCAACAGTTAACAAAGCGTTATTTATAATGCAAAAGTTGCCATTTGTAAATCGGGTTCAGATTAAATTTTATCTCATATGTTATGATATTTTATACACGCGTAGTCATTTATGTATAGTTACAAAATCCCTCATTACGAAGATTTATCATTAAAAAACTGTACCAACTTATCGAAAATATGCCATTCACTAATAATGCCCAAAGCTAACAATTAGAATACCAAAGATAAAGATAAAGATATTTTATTTGTCTGAATGTGGGTTACAGGGTTGTTAAATACATGATGTTCTTGCCACAGTCTACCTTAAAGGCGTACAAATATTAATTTAAATTAAATTATGTTTAAATTAAATTTAAAATACATGTGAATTCGAAAAATAAATATTGCAATAGAGTTATAATATACATGCACTTCCTAATCATTAAACAATCTTTCAGTCACCGTTGAGGAAGTCCTGTACGCTATAGTAGGCTTTGATAAGCAAATGTTGTTTGAGCTTTGATTTAAATAAATTAAAGGATTCTATTTCTCTGATACATTTCCAACGTGACAAAGCTTAGCAATTTAGTTTAATAATTTAGTAATAATTAAGTATCAGCTAAGCGCCCTAATATATTACTGTAGGCACTATATGTAGAAATAGGTACTAGCCTTCAATAATAAAACTGGCCACTGGAATAAAACTGAAATTTCCTAGAAACGAAACAAACTGAAGGCTAGGCTGTTTCTGTGAACAGCGGAGTGGATTAAACTGCAAAACTAACGAGAAATTATGCAATTGTGCATGCATCATGGTAATTAAACTAGCCAGCCATTTGGCTTTCCGTGTAAAAATGATAATCGGTCACAAAATACGCGGTCAAATTAAACCCGGATTAAGTCGCAGTTTAGAGAAATTATCCAGAGTTAGCACAATAAACTTTTTTTGGAATCAGAAATCAGATGTACCTGTATGTAAAAGTTTTTGTGTTTATGTTCAGATTGTGGTACGCAGTTTAGCTAAGATATCGTCTTTTAAGTTATATATAGTTGTCTTTACAAAATTTTAAAATGCAAGTAAGGGAAATAGGTACTTAGATGAGTACCAGTCAAGTTAAGTAGGCAATATTACGTTGAGGTTTTGATTTTGCAAAAAAATGTGAATTTCTGAATATTTCTGTGCAGTTAATGTTATCTGTTAATATTAGCTGCATCAACATCTACTCCGTGGAAGCACACATATAATAGAAAAAAAATGCGTGATTGATAGTGCTTTTAGAAACAACATTTAGAATTTTGTACATCGAATTAACTTCATAAAGGGCTTCATTCTCTGCGCAGGAGCGCGGACCTGCCATCAATGTATGTGTGCATTGATAGTGAATTCGCACATCAGTCTTAGTGCCATATTGGCTCAAAAGCAAGTTAACGATACACCCGAGTAATCTTCGACAACTCCATATAAAATTTTATGCAGTTGTCAAAGTCTATTCGTGTTTAGCGGTACCTATATCGCGTTTGAGCTAGAAGCACTAAGTGTACGTACAGGAAGAGACTGAATTAGTTGGGCCGGCCTACATACCTATATATGCATGCAACCCAGCCCTACTCATTCTATTTCTTACTGTACTATATCGATGCATGTCACATTTATGAACAGCCAGGAAGCGCATGCTTGTGACACGACATACCTCCGCGCTGACTTCGCCATCCGTTGACTTTCTCAACGAGGTTAGCCTTGCTACCTCTGTTTATTCTCTGCTCTGCGAATGAAATAGACATTATTATTGTGGTACAGACAAGATCCCATTCGACACTTCATCCTAATTTTACAATGTGACCATTTAACGCTCACATTTTTTTACACAATCGCATGACTTTTGTCAATTAATAATTGAAACAAAAAGTAAACTTTAGAAAAAATCGACTTCCACAAACCCTATTTGATTAGATTGAGTTTAATACAAACTGTTACCCCTTATCCCCCCACCCCCTTGGGGACTTAATTTTGACAAATCCCATCTCAGTGCTACCCCACGCTACTAAGGAACCTCTGTATAAAGTTTCATGGCTCTAGGTCCACCGGTTTAGGCTATGCGTTGCCCGTCAGTCAGCCACGCATTGTATTTGTACCTAGTATTGAGCAGTTCTGGTGGCCATATGTGGTCTTCATCAGCAGTTTCGCATCACAATATTATGCTTACCATGTGCATTTGCATGAGTTATTATGAAAAACACAAAAATCACTATAGGTCTGCCTATAATATTTGAAGAGTTCCCTCGATTTCTCCAGGATACCATAATCAGATCCTGACCTGGTGTCAATGGGACCAATGGGAAGGTAAACGCTTTCAAACAAAAAATTAATTTTCCATATAGGTCCATCCGTCTAGGCGCTATCGGGGCACATACATAAAAAAAAAAACATCCGGACGAATTGTAAACCTCCTCCTTTGGGAAGACGGTTAAAAATAGTAGAGGTAGGTACATAATGTATTGCAATAATTAGTAATTTTAGCAATTTAGTAGCAATTTTACTGTATATTTTGATCACAGTAATCCATTCTACATATTTTTATGATAATTTCATTAACCCTGGTATAGGTTAGCCCGCGTAAATAACCAGGAAGGATGACGTACGAAAATACAACTTAACCACGTGGTTGCAGAATCCTCTTCCTGGTTGGGGCTTATCATAAGGTAAATTATCAGAAATATGTATTATTATCAGAAATTTAAGTTATCATACTACGCGGGTAACTTTGATCATTTTATCATTTTATTTGAAATTAGATTGATGAAAGTTCCGTCGAAAGTGGCGGCAATTTTTTGACACATCGAAATTCGTAAATAACTTGAGCTTCTTTCGCAATATTTGATATCGAACTGACAATGTCATAACAATATCAACAGTTGGTTATTTTCCAGATGTGAAGTAGAATGAACCCTTATTATTATTATTATTGTTTTACACTAAGGGAACACTAAGGCAACACTGCCACCCGCTGCGGGACGCTGCAAATGAGATGGCGCGTCACGTCATCTTATTGTTAAGAATCAGCATGTGTGTATTGTCTTCTTGCGGACTTTTGTTGCAATGCTATTTTTATTTATATATGCGGCGCAATCTAGTTTGCTATTGCCCATTTATAGAGAGTTATATGACATAAATAAATACATGCGAAGGATGCTATGTGTTTCGGATGACAAATTAAGCTGTAGGTCCCTGCTACTATCACTACTAGGTGGCAGTAGTCGTCAAGCTGCGCCGGAGGCCCTGATAGGGCAGCTTGATGACTTCTGACAGTCGGGTTGGTCACTAGCCCGACACCCCTCCACCAACCCGCACTGAGCCAGCGTGGCGGAGTATGGCTCAATCTTATTCGTATACGAGTAAAGGCCCATTCCCCTCGGTGGGTACATTAATGGGCTACAAATTAAGGATGCTAAGTAAATAACGTTTAAACCTTCGTAACCCTCGTGTCAATGCTTGACAAATTAGCAGGTCGATTTGTGGTGGTTGAAATTTTAAATAATTATAAAATAAATCTCCTAAAAAAAAAGAACTATTAGGTTTTAATCTTTTTCATATAGTTCCCAATGGTATTATGATGTTTTGTGGCCAAGTGTCTTTATTTAATTACAGACGAGATTACAGAAGCTGATTTTGAAAGAATACGCGGGAAAATGGATACAAAGCTTCGCTACTAGATTACGAGTTTTTACGCAGAAGGCTGAGAAGGCAAGATATTCGCATTTAGTCCAGCCCCCCTAGACAAAGTTAAACGCTAACGCTAGGTACGCTAACGCATACGCGATTTGACATTTGGCTTCGCTAAGGTGACGTCACGCAGCGATTCCAAATGTCAAATAGCATACATAAAAAGTTATCGTTTCGTTTCGCTATCCTTAGCGTTTAACATTGTCTACAGGCACTGAAGTCCCATTGAAAAGCTCAGTCTCTGGCTATTGGCTTACTCTATGCGAGTGATATTCCGTGCACAGTGGGACCTAGCCCAACGTGCGTGCAAGTTACAACTCACGGACACGCCAACTCATGCACTTTGACACCAGAATTCTTAATAGCCTTTCAAATTCTAACGACCTACCCGTTACTACCCGTGTCAACATAGATATCGGATATGTTTACATGTTTTTGGTTGGCACGACACAAGGTATCCCAGTGTGAAGCCAGAAGCAATGTATGTGCATGTATGTAAATGTTATGTTGTGTTATAAAGAGTCCGGTGCACTGGGGTCGGATATCCTGTGTTATCGATGCATTTGTTTAATTTATTAAGTATTATGTACATATTCCTAAAAAATTATGGATCTCCGATATCTGAAATAAAAATATTTCAATTTGATAAGATAGATATATAATTTTCAACAAGATTAATATTAACTAGAAATCTGGGACAAAGTAAATTATCAAATACATAACATATGTAGCGTCATACTTTTTCCTATACAGAGTGGCCGAGGCACGGTATCGCTCAGCCTTATTATTATTATTACGAAATCGGTCGGACCACATCATCATCATCATCATCATCATCATCATCATTACAAGCCTGTAATGACCCACTGCTGGGCTAAGGCCTCTCTCCCCCTTTTCCATCTATTACTTTTCTTAACTTTTGAGACTGGACCTTGACCGCCCACCGGTAGAGTAGAGGTTATCAGTACTATCTCAGTACCACTTGGTTATAACTATAGTATGTATCGCGAGGGTCGTTAAAAGACCAGAATTAATATCGTTGGCAAACATTCTGCCGGATTATGGCGAATCTCACACCAGACGTGGGTGAAGTACTTACATGTTCAATGTTATTCAGCTGACGATAAAAAAATAAAGTGCATTTGTTTCATCCACCATTGTCATACCTAGCTCAGGGTTCTTGTCTAGAATGTCAGATATTTCTTACTACCTTCCTTTCCTACCTACTTTTTTAATGGGCCATAGGACTGAAAGGCGCTCAGAAAAGCGCTGCTTGACTCCATGTAACTGCTGCAGTCATTCCCAAGCAAGAGACATTAATAGTCATCATAATCATCTTTGAGAGTCAATATTTGAGTAGTCATTTAAGCATTGACTTCCGTATGAAAATTCGCTGTTAATAGACATTCGCCCATTAAAAAGACCGAAGTTATTTACAGAAGAACCATTGATTTTTAATAGACAATGCTAAGTTTATTGTTTCATAAATAGTGCATCAATGTAATTTATATTTATAGCGTTTCGCATTGTTTCAGGCATTTAAAATCAATCGCTTTGTTCATCGCAATCGCCTTACAAACGTTGGATGCTGGTGGCCATATTGAATTGAACAGTTCATGGTTTTTGCACTAGATCCATTGTGCCAGTTTCATTTAATTTGAAGTGTACTATTTTTACAATAAAGGTAGAATTTAAATCATGGAAATGAAAGATACTGTTTAAGTGTACACATAATTTAGTAAAATAAATGTGTCATTCCATTATAATTAGATTTTAAGTAGGTAATATGTTGGCCGGACCCGCCCAGTATCGTAAAATACTAATATGTTGTCTATTCAGCAGGTGAATTTAGTTTTGACAGCTCAAACCCCACACAATTTTGACATGTCCAATGAAAAATATTGCTTATTACGTTATAAGGTAACCTTTAAATGTCCTTAAAAATGGAACGGGGGATGGGCTTATTATTAAAAAAAAGTACATACTGTTATAGTTAAGAGCCAAACCAACCTGCCGACAAACTGCCTAGCAGTTTGGCAGACTTAAATTACGTAATTATTTTTGACGTGACAACGTCTTATAAATTGGTTTGCCGGGTGACACTTCAAGAAACTGCGTTACGCTCCGCTCACGTTATGCGCTCACAATGAGAGCGAGTGAGAGGCACGCGTCCCTTCCACTCGGGCATGGTTAGCCCGCCTAAGAGCGAGAGAGACAGACATAAAAAGTGAAAGGCACGCGTCCCTTCCACTCTAAATTAATGTTTTAAATATAATTCTTTGTATAAATAAATGTTTTAAATTGTTACTATTATTTCATCCTTCTTCCTACTATACGAATGAATATTCACATTAAAATAATTTTACCACTCAAAGTCGTTGTCACGTAAAACTTTCGCCCGTATACCGACTTTACAGGCAACCAATTATTTTTTTCGTAAATAAACGTTATAAATAAGGTCAAAAGTTGAATAAAGATATGGACAGAGACGTGTTTTCAAAATAACAAAGTGTCTTAACTTAATTCTATCGTGAACTTATGCCGATATTTCACTAAGTTTTCGAAGGTTCAGGGAAAGAAAAAGACGAATTGTCAAAACTGTCAAAAGATAACTTGTTGGCCAATTCGCGAAGTGTTTACCTCGCAATATTGAACCCACGTGACTGGGAATTGGCGTGGACAAAATATTACCGTGCTACAAATATCAATCTAAGTATACAGGGTGGAAATTTTAAACACGACCCGGAGGGAAAGTACTCTAAATAATGTAGATAGCAAATTTCACTCATAGGAAACATTCCTTTATTTTTGAAAAGAAACAAAAGCGCATTCAAGTTTTTTTTTAAAATATGCATGCCACAACCAGGAATCGAACCGGCTAGAATTCTAAATAACCGGCCAAGTGCGAGTCGGACTCGCGCACGAAGGGTTCCGTACCATTATCTAAAAAACAGCAAAAAAAAATGTATGGGAGCCCCCCCTAAATATTAATTTAATTTTAATTGAATTATTTATTTTTTAAGTAAATAATATACTCAATATATTGTGAACATTTTAAGCGTCTACCTGCTACCATTATCAATAACGAGCAAAAATGAGCAAAAAAATCACGTTTGTTGTATGGGAGCCCCCCTTAATATTAAATTTCTTTTGATTTTTAGTATTTTTTGTTATAGCGGCAACAGAAATACATCATCTGTGAAAATTTCAACTGTCTAGCTACCACGGTTCATGAGATACAGCCTGGTGACATACAGACGGATGGACGGACGGACGGACAGACAGCGACGTCTCAGTAATAGGGTCCCGTTTGGCACCCTTCGGGTACGGAACCCTAAGAACAACATTCTGTACTTTTATGGCGTCAATCGACAGGGTCAACCATAGGGATCAAATTTCTCTAACAAACATGGTTAATTAAATTAAATGAAAACCATAAAAGACAGGATAAGGCACTTTTACTCAAGGATCCATCGGATACCGATAGGAACTTCACAATAAATTATGTCTTTCGTAATTTATTATTAATTAATAAGAACGATAAAATTGCAATTATCTTTAGTTTGTAATGCAGACTCTTCAAAAACAATTTATTGTGAACTTCTACCTACGATATCCGATGGATCCTTAAGTAAAAGTGCCTTATCCTGACTTTTAAATATGTGTGTTAAAGAGATTTTATCCTTATGTATGACCCTGACGATTGACGTCATAAAAGTACAGGATGTTGTTTTTTCGAATTCTAGCCGGTTCGATTCCTGGTTGTGGCAAGCGTATTTGTAAAAAAAACATTGAATGCAGTTTTGTTTCTTTTTAAAAACAAAGGAATGTTTCCTCTGAGTGAAATTTGCTATCTCAATTATTTAGAATACTTTCCATCCAGGTCATGTTTAAAAATTCCACCCTGTATATAGGTAAACAAATCACATTCCCTCAGGTGACATAATAAAGTCCCTTTATGAAAAAACAAAAACAAGATGTAACGGTCATATGCCGGTCAGACACGAAGGGTTTATTTCATTTATACTTTATTGCACACAGATAAATAAAACATTTAACATTTAGTTAAAACACATGTACAAAGGCGAGCTCAGGGTTCCGTACCATAGTACAATAAAACAAATTGGTTTCAATACCAGTCCGTTCACCATACGGAACTGGATGTCGATTCGCGAATTTGCGATGATGTTTTAATCGTGATATTTGATATTGTAGCGCCAACAGAAATTCACATTCTGTGTAAATTATAACTCTCTACCTACTCGGTTCAAAAGACACAGCCCGCTGAGGGACACACTGACAGACGAATAGCGGAGCCTTGTTAATAAGGTTTCATTTGACACCGTTCGGGCGCGGAACCCTAAAATTAAGTTAAAATTGTTGTTAAATATTTTAAAACACTCCACCCTTCAGCTCAGAGGTCCAATACTCCCTAAGGAGGACTATTAAGAAAATATCGCTAATCCTAATCAAACATGTGTAATGTAGGTGAGATACTTTGATCCCTTATTGCCTTAAAAGCAACATATTTACCATACACATGAAGTAACATATTAACCTCCATAACCTATGCAAGGATTATTTTTATTTTGTTAGTCATATCACGAGCTAAATTAGATTCCGCGAATGCGATGTCGTAGAGTAGGATTAGGGGAGTATTTTGTGACGAAAGGTGATATTTCTTTTACCCCATTTGTCGGTTGACAGTGTGATTTCTTATGTTTTATGTGGGTAGAGTTCATTAATAATAGAGCCTGCGAGAAAAGTACTCGAATGTGCTCCTGTTGCTCTGAGTAAGAAATGCGGAAAATTGACACATTTTGGCTCTACATTATTTTGACTATTATTATAATCTTGCGGTTCTGCGGAATCGCAGGCATTAAAAAAGTAAAAACTTCACGGCTCGTCTATCGGTAAAATTAGCAACTAGCTTGGCTAAGGCTTGCGTGTCAGCATACGTCCAGACTTCTTTTGTGCCCTACGCCCTATTGTTAATTCCAGAGAAACTACAACAAAACGTTGTGTTCTTGGATGAGATTCTTCTTACTCGGGCACTACACCGGTTTCTAGGTACCCTGTGAAGGTAGTGTTGAATTCCACTAAAACCCGGGGTGGGTTTGGTCCCACACCTCTCTATACTCATATTCATACTTAAGTTAATCGCTTTAGGTAAAGCTAATTGATATGGGAAACAAACTGTCGGAAGAAGGACAGGAATTTACGAAATAGCTCGCGTTGAAGACCTGTTCTACTTGGCGAAACCAGAGCTGACTGCCAACTTCCAGTAGTGGACAGGGACGGGGGCCAGATTCGGCAAGTGAATAGCGAGAGCGTGAGATGCCGGTTTATTTGTAGCCGGCGCGGCGCGTGTCGGCGAAGTCGACAAGCCAAAACCGGAATTTTTAACCCTCGCTAAAGCCACTGTCATACGATGCACTTGCAGGATCACGGCCCTGAAAAGAAGAATTTAAGTTACCTGTGGCGCACTCCACCAGACAGGCCACCACCAGCAGCGCCAGGGCTCCGGTGAACAGCGGCGGCGCGCGGCGCGACGCTGTAGGCAGCATCGTGGGTTTAGTGTGCTGAGGAGAACAGGTCGAGTTAGTGAAATACGTATATATCATATACTTTATTGCACAAAATAACACATTTTACAATGAAAAGTTTAGAACACATGAAAAAGGAGAGCTTATCTCTATTAAGAGATTTCTTCCAGCAAACCTAGGATGGACAGGAAATAATTGAACAACAGGTAGACCCAAGTGCACAACATCAAATAAGTTAAAACAATAAACTACTTAACAATACGTAGGTACATAAATACCAGACTTAAGATATAAATATGTTAAACAAATATACTATCTGTCTCTCTATCTTCTCCAAATTTGGCGGTGTTGGGCCTTTTGAACAGAACTATGTGATATGTCCCTTCTTCGTCTGATCTCCACCAAAAAGCATAAGCACCGATCGGCTGGGTGGTTGTTTTATACAAGAATCGCTATGAAGCATGTCACAATTTGTCAAACCAAGTGGGCAAGGCGGGGCGGCGGCTGCGGCGGTTAAAATTTGAACGGGCCCGCGTTAAAGTTACTCCAAGAGTATTTTTTTATTAATAAGTTAACAATAGGGATTCTACCTGCCTCACAAGTGGAAGGTTCTAGGTTCAAACCCTGGAGAAGACAATATTGTATAATGCACAAAATAGTTGAATAATGCATTGAAAAGAGCGAGCTGATCTCTAGATTGGATGTATGTATTGTTGTTCGTGATGAAGCTGTTTGTGGTTCCGACGACACATGGTATCCTAGTGTGGGGCCAAAAACATGTATGTGTAAACATACATGTTTATTTATTTGAGTTTAATGATAAGTCTTACCCACAGAACATGTTATTCGATAGTCACGTAACAATAAGTATGAGGTAGATTTCAATTCTTAAAACTTTACATTTTGATTTGCTTTCTCTCTATAAGCATTTTCCAATTGAATTTTATACAATTCCGTTCAGTTTTGATAGGATGATGCCGGATGAAGTTACATTTTCTGCTATGTTTTTGTTAACAGTTTCGCCCAGATATTGGATGGAGTGTAAAAGAGACTTTTCAATATCACTGGCGCGTATAACTTTTGGAATGTAAACAGGATCGAGAGTAATGTAAAGGTTTAGTAATATATTCAGGGTTCCGCACTCAAAACGTGCCGACGTATCTCAGCTTTGAGAGAAGTCACAAGAGCGTAAATATGATAGAACGGATGGCGAAACCGTCATTGGGACACATCTGAGATAAATCCCATCCCATCTGGCATAACTCCGAACAGGAAAAATCTCTTATTGGAGAAAGGCCTTTCTATTGTAGGTACCTACCTCTAATAATTTGCAGGAAAAACTAAACTCAGTTTCAATGGTGGTTTCCGTTCTGGTTCACACGACACAGGGTATCTTAGTGTGGGGCCAGAAGCAATGTATGTGCCTGTATGTAAATGTTTGTTTGTTTGTTTGTTTGTTTGTTTATTTGTTTGTTTGTTTGTTTGTTTGTTTGTTTGTTTGTTTGTTTGTTTGTTTGTTTGTTTGTTTGTTTGTAATGATTCGATTGTGACGTTTAGTTTTAATATCGTAAAGCCGACTGATTGCCAAATCATGCCTCGAATTCGATCCCTGAATGAATAAGAACAATTTGTCATGGGTCAGCATTTTCAAAACGTTATTTTGGTAGACCAAGGTTCATGTTTGCGGATACGAAATAATACTGATTTCAAGTGAGACTGATTTCAAGTGAGACTGATTTCAAGTGAGACTGATCTCAAGTGAGACTGCCCACACAAAACGGTTTTATTTCGAAAGTAGTTCTCTCTAACATTCTAAAATAGATTGTAGCAGAAGTTGAAGACCCTTTTCACCTGGCATAAACAAGAGGAGTGCTTGGAGACACTGCCAAGCTCCAGCGGTGGAGAGGCATATGTGAAATCTGCACTTTTAATCAACAAAAGTGAAATATAAGCGTGTCTACTGTCTTAGAAATCTAACACAAGAAACGACATGTCGCTTAACTTTATTCTTCTCTTCAGTAAGGCGGATACTAAACTACTACTAGTATTATGGATTAATTATGGATATGCATGCAAATTATTCATTCGCCGGCGAGCGAGACGTGATCACGTGATCATTCATTCTGAGGAACAAAGTTGATTAACATACAACCGACGTGTATCATATAAAATGCAGAAAAAAGCATCGGACTGGTTCCCCTTCCCAATAAAAAGTTGTGCAGGGTGTTGCTGCTGGAGGCTGCTCGCTCATGGCAATCCAGCCCCCTACACCACGGATGCAGGCTCCTGCATCGACCCTCATCTTTGTTTGTCCTATTATTATATTAATGAATTAATTATTTTAATCAATGTAATTAATCTAGTCTATTTTTTTATTCCGTAGAATTCTGTCAGCTATCAGATTACAAACCTTATTTTCACCAGCGTAAACGTCGTGACCTCATGAGTGACGTCATAATAGCGCGCTCACAGCATTCACGAAAATCAGGTAGTCTTCTCCAGGTAATCTTCATTTACAGAATAATTATAAAATTAACTGAAACTATATCGTCATTTTCAATGTCATTTTAATCACTCTGTTCTACCCAGTGAGATAGATTTTCAAATAATACAAAGAACAGCAATAGCGCTGAAAAAATAACAACTTCAACAATCGTTAATGATTACTAAAATAATAACTATAATTCAGCCTTAAAAGGAAGGCATCTTGTTGAAAATGGAAATGAGCACCTACATCTGTTTATTTTAGTGCGGCTACCAATAAAATTATTAATCACTTTTAGCATATTCATTACTATTATGGACTGAAACATAGATTTTTGATATAAGTTCGTAGATATTTTTGGTAGACCTATAAAATGCCATAGGTACTTAGTTGACCCGATATTCAATTTGGAAGCGCGATCGATGAATTAAGAAATTACAAGAAAAGCGTTATAATTTCGTCAAGCGAGATTTTTCTTCAATTTGAATAACACTTTAAAATAAGCTTACAATTTTTCTTACGAAGCTTTTATATACAATTTCTTGAATATCTTAGAAAAAACACGAAAATTTAAAAGTGATACTTAGGTATAATGGAAAATCCATGCAAGTGTAACTTCATCTACCATTGTATTCTGAGTGTTATAATGTTTTGCAATCTCCAAATTGATACGTAGAAGGAAGGCTGGTCACAAAGAATATGAGGGTGAAACGTCAGGATTGTTGGTAGACACATAGTGGGGATCTATGTTATTGCATGGATAGATAATTAATTAAGACATTGCAAATACCATGATGATAACGCATTTTATAACGTTGGTTTTGAGATCGAGAGGTGAAACTATAATGTTTCTGCTTCCGGTTCCCACGCAACAGAGTATCTAGTACATATGTCTCCCCTATCTGACTAGAACTGTAGGTCGATTTGAGTTGATGAGTATATTGCAATTCTATTACAAATCCGATATTTGTTACTAAGGCGCAACTGAAATAGAAATCGAGTAAGAACAATTCTTGTACTTTGTAAATAGCATGTACAGGGTGTCCCAAAACTCAAGGCGTGACGCTATGTAAGTCAAATCTACTTTAATTACATCAACTATTTTTAGTTTTATTTAATCAGTTATACTTTTTTTCTATTCTTGAACTCACCTCAGATTGGTTTTATGGTGTCCATTTTGTTTTGATATTAAATATTGAACATTTTCGGGTAAGAAAGTAGGAAGTGTTGTACCTTTTTGAAATTCTCATTAAATGCGCCAACTTTTATGTGAACATGCCTAGGGTAGTACACTATGTTTTTTTTTTCGTAATGATGGGTCAAAGTTGACTTACAAAATTTTCTCAAACCGCGAATCTACCAAACCGTATTTTTTATCAATCTCACGCAATTTTCTGCTCAATTTGTAATTGTCATCAACGGTTCTTTAGGATCATGTTATTAAAGAATTTGTAGAAAAAATGCTAAGTTTGTCGTCACTATGACCATAAACGTGATAAAGGGTGAAGATTTAAAGACATTTTGAAAAATGACTATTTTTTGTACCAAGTGACATAGAATTTTTATTTAATTTTTACGGGACCCTGTATGGGCTAAACTTTTACCTGGTGCCCGTTTGACGTTGAGTTTTGGGACACCCTGTATACATCACTATGCCTAGCCTAACTCGCGTTCTTAGTCCAGTCTAAGGTGCATTAGGTCATAGTATTCGCCTCCGCGTATTATCTTCCGGTGTCTTGGCAAGTATTCTAATTACTTAGTTTAACCGAAGATAGTGTAAGAAGTTGATATCAGTTTGATAGTAGGCGGCTCAAGAACTTTAACCATAATATTATTGTTATCACTTAGACCGGTGTTCATCAACACATTTTAAGCTAATCAGCTTTTAACTAATCTACTGTTTGACAGCTAAGGTTGACGGACATTTAACCCTTAATCGGGTCTGATCTCTGATGAATCTATAGAATATCTATAGAATACAGAGAAATGAGCAGCTCTTTGCGCCATCCATTGACCGCCAAGTGAATAAAGAAATCATTTTACTTTTAATATTTGAAGGAAAACAGAGATAAGCTCGCCTTTGTATATATTTTTTCTATGTTACGCTATTTTTACTGTCGTGTGAGTACAATAAAGAAATTACGAAATTACATAAACAACAGGAAGTTCATTCTTTTTCATGAAGTAAGTAAGTATAGAGGGGGAGAGAGGCCTTTGCCCAGCAGTGGGATATTACAGGCTCATAAAAAAAAAAAAAAGTAAGTATAAGAACTTACATTCATCTGAGTACGTTTCTTTATAAATTTGACCCATTTGTGAACAGTCAACGCCGTTTTGTCAAAGCTTTTTGCCAATCGTTCGAAGATGTCGTTTGACCGAAAGCTAACTTCGACTACTTTTTCAACTTTTCACTTCGAATTACTTAATACTAGGAAGGAAATAGCTGCGTTTCATTGACAGGAGGAAATTCAAATGAGAAAGACAAAAAAATCAAATTCATAATGATAAAGACTCCATACAAATTGATATAGGTAGTTATTAATAATAAAAAAATACTAAGGGGGGTGAACGCGCTATTTTATAGAAATTATTATATTTATATTTATTAGAACTAGTCCGGAACTGACACTTAGACATTTCTTGATTATAAAAAAATAGCGCGATCACTCCCTTGGGAGTAAAGTTACTCCCGGAATAACTTTAGTCCCGGAGTAAAACTTTATATTTATAAGGCTGGATTTACCAACAAAAAGTTATGCGAAAATAACTATCCCGGGGATAATTTGTATGACAATGACAGTTCAAAATGAGATCATTCTATGAAAAAGTAGAAGATACTCTCGAGTAAAAAGTTACTCTTCGTTGGTAAAATTCGCTCTAAGGGGATAGAGTTGTTTTCATTAGTTTTGGCCTTTATTGTCAAGGCGTATAGTTGAAAGTAAGAGGGTGTATTGGCTGGTTTTCAAATCTGGTGATACAATTTTGAACTTCACTCCAAAAGTAACACCAGATTATATTGTTTGAAAGGGGCAAGCTCATTCACCCTCAGCTGTAGCTATAAATGAACAAACTAATAATCGGGCAAGTTTAGTATTTGCAGTATTGTGCTAAAAATAAAACCTTTATCCGTTTAAACAAAGGAATTTAATCCTTTATTGATTTTAGTATGGTAATAAGATATTGGTCGTTGACCGAGCATCAGAAGTCCAAACTCAAGTTTTGCCAGCGAGCAATGGAGCACAGTATTTTAGTTGTAAATCGAACAGAACACCGTACTGCGATCCTGGCATCGCTGACGTGGGCGTGCAGACAGCCAAACTGAAGTGGAGCTGAGCAGGCCATGTGTGTCGAATGCACCCAGACACGGCCCGAATTTTACTGTTCACAAGCATACCACAAGCCTGTGTAGGGAAGAAGGGCGTAACGGCACAAACTTGAATACGAGGCATTTGGTATTCTACTAAAACCGGAATCGCAATTCACAAGCGCCAGCGTGACCCCACCCTACTTCGTATTCTACTATCCAAAACGTACTTACGCTAGCGTCTGGCGCCAGCGTGAGTACGTTTTGGATAAGAGAATACGAAGTAGGCTGGCGTCACGCTGGCGCTTGTGAATTGCGATTCCGGTTTTAGTAGAATACCAAATGCCTCGTATTCAAGTTTGTGGCAGGCTTGTGGTATGCTTGTGTACAGTAGAATTCGGGCCCATGTGGTCGACGATAGCCACTGAATTTATAGCCTATAGACGGACGACGGCGCAGAAGAAGGCCCAGAAGGAGATGGCGGGACGACCTGGACGTGTTCCAACTAGAGTGGGTCAATCTAGCTTTGACTAGAGATGTGTGGGCTCGAAATGGGGAGGCCTTTGCCCTGCAGTGGGACATAGCATAGGCTAAGTAAGAAAAAAAATAAGAATGATCCAAAGCTGCGGCGATGGGCTAGCCCCCTGTCACGCAAAATTGAGTATTGAATCACTGGCTGAAAGTGTACACAGTTGTGCCTCTGCCACCCCGTATGGGAAAAGGCGTGACGCTATGTATGTGTATTAAAACTAATAACAACAAATAAAAATATGAAACACTTCCCACAGAATAAATGAATAATTTGGCTGACCACCCTTTCGAATAAACATTATTTATTATACCATTTACAAAAAACCGTATCCGTCCACCCGTTTTAGCACTAGATTGCCACAGATAGTTATTTAAAAAACTTTTATGCCTTTCTCCCACAGCCAACATAGAGAAAAGGAAGAGAAACTTTTAGACTTTAACCAAATTTTTTGAGACTCGTAGCGGCTAGATACGACACAACGTCACTGTACAAAGCCCGCCTACCGACAGCGTTATCACCACGCAGACAGGCTTTGCACTGGGCTTACCTGCATCGCCCATCTATCTTGATTTATATCCAGGGTATGAGAAAATATCGGTCGCTATCATACAATACATGCCAGATACAAATAATTTATGTACCTATACATAGTTCATATCGGACTAGGTCTCAGTATTTTGTTATTATTTATTATCTGACTTTATAACTGTTTATTGTAAAACCATTTATTTTATATTTGAGTTAATTTAGAAAAGTCTTGATCTACTTGTCATTATTTAATAAAGTTGCGGGGTTCTTGTAATACAGATTTGTATAAATCTAGTACAAGGCCCCATTTTATATTTTGTTATTGAAATATATTTTTTGAATAAATGATTTTGTATTTGTTTATATTTTATAGATATAAATTTCAGTTATTACCTTTTAGACGTATGACGGTGAAAAACATTTTTATTGGTAATTTGTTACTTTAAATTAAATTACATTTATATAAATTCATTTTTTTAAATCATACTGTATTACATATCCAGTGCACAGTACACAAAATAATTATCCATTTTATCATTATGGTTTCGTAAATCAACCTCTTATCATCATCAATTTAACCGTCAGCTAAAATTAAATTCACTGTCACTAAGTTGAAAAACATAAGTACAACCACTTGTTTTGAACTGAAATTAACGTTATAATGACTTAAAATTAATCTCGACATAATTAAAATCAAATTTTAATCTTGTTTATCAGGATTCAACATTTTGAGAACAAAACACAACACAACACAATTTGGGAACAGGATATCATTACAAACCATTGATAGACAAACAACAAATTAAGTATATCATTTAAGGAATTATGATCCAAATTAATTTCGTGCGATTAACCCATCGTTTAATTAGACAAAACATACAATGTTACCTAGAAAACTCTATGCCCAAACCAACTCTATGCAATAGGCGATTCATCGAAGATAAATTCAAAACAGCGGCGCGTAATTGGCTGAAATGAGTTTCACAAGAGTTTAAAGAGTTGTTAAAACTAATTTTCCTTTCGGGAACCGGGCTTTAGCATGCCACTGCATAACGCATTAAAAAATAATGTCAACATAATTTTCCTTTACAATATCTAGAAGTCAAAAGAAATAGATATGCAAAATTGTACCTTTTCCAACCGACAACTTCTGACCAAAGATTAAAAACATCTGAAGAACAGAAATAGGTTATGAAAAGATTAGCACGAACTGAGACGAAGATATCTTTTCTGAACCGGATAAGGGTAAATGTAGCATTTAAATACCTCACAGAGATGCACAGAGAAACACGAAAAAGATCCGAGATTAGACACAAACATACCGTCCCATCCTTTCCCACATCAGATGGCGAACGCACAGTTTTACCCGTAAACATGACGTTAAAAAAGTTAATCATCACTCGATTCCGAAACTATGTACGTGGAAAATATAAGTCCAAAAAGTTTTACTTACAAGTTATTTTCTTTGAACCAGCACTCTTCGACCGCCAACAGGTGTCTGCTCTGGGTTACCGCTTTACCATCGCTTTTATAGAAACGCTGGCTTGGTCAAACCACTGTTCACACGCAAATACATCCCCTATTGCTGTCGCCATAGAGATAAGGAGACCGTGGGATGGAAGGATGGTATGGGAACTCGTAGGTCAGAGTGGGTTTAAAGGGTTGTAAGACATGCCTAAAGATATGGATTTTCAGTGGAGGTTTGCAGGCGAAATCTATTTTAATCAAGCCATTAAAGAGATAACAAATAGAATAAAATATATGTAATATAAATTTCATATTTTAAAATACATATATATTGCTTAGTAATGTCTCCACAGAGGAGCACAGGCCTTTACCCGGATACGAGCCTTATTCCACCAATGACTGGCTGTATGTCCCGGCTACTATCACTACTCGGTAGTAGTCGTAAATCCCCTATTACCCACATATTTTAAAAGTGGCAGAAAAATACTGAAAGTTTTCGTGGTATTTCAGTATCTCAACTGATCATAATGAATCACCCATACAAAATGGGTAACACGCATAGTATTGTATTACATACATGCATAGCGGCACGCCTTTTCCCATACGGGGTGGCAGAGGCACAATTGTGCCCACGTCTAGCCAGTTATACTCAATACTCCATTTTGTGTAACAGGGGGCGAGGCCATCGCCGCAACTAGTAGTGTGCAGCCGTAACAAGAACAGAATCGGTAATATCACTTAGATCGGATGTACTTTATATCGTATCGTAGGTATACAAGTAAGAGATGTCATTTGATATTCATTCAATTGTGGTAAACTTGGTATGCTTTTGGCAATTATCTCATTTTAAAACGAGTTTTAAAATGAGATAATTGCCAAAAGCATACCAAGCAAGCATGCAAGCAAGCCCCGAGAGGCTATTCCAGTTAATATCCTAAAAAAAAACTCATCAAGTAAAACTACAAACGAGTGAAAAGAGAGAAGTTGCGAAACTTCTAACTCAATATATATATTTTTTATAAAGTTTCCCGATGACAACTCAAGCAGAAGTTTCAGACACAATTAACTTTAATCGAAATTTAGGAAAGGTTGAATAGTTTTATAGTCCTACACATAACAAAAACGAAATTGGTATATTCGTACTAAGATTACATGAGAGTAAATCCAGTAAGACACACTAAAATGCCATAGTTTTTCCATCTCAAGATCAAGCTAGGACCAAACAACTCAGATTTATTACCACCTCCTACCAAACAACAAATGTGTGTTTAATTAATGGTTCTTTAATTAGTTTGAATTTGTGTCGTGAATTTCCTTTAGGCCATTCAATAAAAAAGCTGGTCACTATATATTATGTACTTTATAATACTTGTATGAAAAGAGTTCTAACGAAGTATTCAACACATTCTGCATTTCAAATAATTATACACACTCAACCGTTGTTCTGTTATCATTTAACACGCACTAATATTGAGATCGTGATCATTTATAAGTAACATTTTACTATTAATGTGTAGTTCGGGATGCATAGAACCGACTTAAATGGCAAAAATCACGGATACCGTACGGAAATCTACTAAATTCACAGAAACCGCATAAAAATCCATCCACCACCTGTATGACCACTAGATAGGACAGACTCACACAGAATGCCAGACAGACGCTTCAAATGTATGTAAACCTCTATGTTTGAAACTGTCAATCTAAACAAAAACTTAATACGTTTATATGTTCAAACGTATAAAGTTTTTGTTAGATTAGAAACCGTATAAACCGGTACCTACACCTTGGCAAGAAATGCTAGACATTAAATGATAGCAACATTTGCAAACTACTGCGTGTTTTCTTTAATAACATATTTGGTTTGTCGATCAATACACGCATTGTTGCACTAATATGTCGCATACGAGTATGTTGTCATTACTTCTTTCCAAGGTGTATATTTGTATATACGAGTATATTTAACGTAACATATTAATAACAGCTTCTTTGTACATAATTTTGAACACAGATAAATCAGTCATTATAATTTTATTCTTTTTCAAAATACCTCGGGTCCTTAGTATACAATAAATACAATAATTCCAGCTGGCTGCACTAGGGCACTACGACTTTTTTTTACTTGATACTTACTGAAGAATGGAAATGGTTGGAAAACTTAAGGAGATTTTCTTCTCTCAATTATTAAATGCTCGGGAACAGTAAAAAATTAGTATATAATTCTTACAACAAAATTGTACGCAAGTGGTAGTCATATTAATCTGTTACTTACTTCACAATCATGACTATCAACAAAAGTATCGGTCGACCCCGTTCCTCATTTTTTCCTCGAGTCCTCGCAATAAGGCAGTGTTTGGGTGGTTGCGTAGGTTTGGCTGATAGTACGTCAGTGCAGGATGTTTATGACATGAAAGGTAAGATCTGCTGAAGGCACGCGAAGCAGCTGCAGTTCATAATTTATTTTCGGTATTAAATTTTTAATGCATGCTTTTGAGAAAAATCTTGTGGGTGTGTTAACCCCTTCACTCTCAGAAGTACACCGCTGGAACTACCGAACAATGGCGAACTATTGTTATAAGATTTGTCGGCGAACCAGTTACATCATCATCATATCATGAGTAATGCTTGGTTTATATGCTTGCAAGGGTTCGGATGCTGAAATCCTGCAATATTTTCATTCTTGCTTTTATTTTCACGAATTTCATGTCAAATTCATGACGAGCCTTAAAAAAAGTATACTTAACAATGACATGTAATACTGCAACTGACATATTGAAATGGCTGAACCAGGATGCATTGATTTACAATAGTGTGTGAATGTATGGTGGTCCAGTTACACATTGTGCTGAGTGTACCCTTTTATTTCTCCACCTGCATACTCCTGTCTTTTCGCTAATGGTCATGTTAAATACGTGGATTATAACATCTGGCTACACAATGTGCTGTAGAGTGGACTATTGGATAACTGGCTGAACGTGGTGGGTGTAAACTGTGCCACTGCTACGTTGTGGGAAATATACACAACTACACAACCAAACGGCGTCCGCCCCGCCCCCAATCTTGGTAATAAAGAACTTTAACTTTGACTTGAGATACTGTAATATAAGGGCCTGATTCAAGAAGTTCAGAACAGATTTTGTATGTGAATGACAGATGAATCTGTCTGAATTATTTCACATTTTCAAACGTTACCAACACTACTCTAAACTTATAACCTTGACAACTCCATATTTAAGTAGGTATTTGTATATTTGAGTATTTGAGCACTGAGCCTTAGTAGTTTGAGCAAATCATAACCGAATCGAATAAAACTAAAACGACAGTAACCACAAAAAGTCCGCTGTTTATCCACAATAACCCTCGAAGGTCGACACTGAAACGAATTCCGGAGGTGTCGAGACTCACAAACATATCACTTAAAAACGGGTTTAAATTACGACAGTTAAAAGCATAGGAACTATCGTAGGAAAGTCTACCGTTTGTTTGTTTGTTTGTTTGTTTTTTTGTTTGTTTGTTTGTTTGTTTGTTTGTTTGTTTGTTTGTTTGTTTGTTTGTTTGTTTGTTTGTTTGTTTGTTTGTATGTTTGTTTGTTTGTTTGTTTGTTTGTTTGTTTGTTTGTTTGTTTGTTTGTTTGTTTGTGTGTTTGTTTGTTTGTGTGTTTGTTTGTTTGTGTGTTTGTTTGTTTTTTTTTTTTTATGGGTCTTTATTAGAATAATAAAATATATAACTATTACAATCCTAGTGTACGTATAATCCTAGTAGGTCTAGAATTACTAATTTTTTCAGGCTATTTGCGTGCGCCTATTTAAACATTATAACGTTGAATACGCGAAGCTTAATATGGCCGAGTGGTAATAACATGATTATTGGCGAAACAGTTCACAGTCATCGTTGATTTAGAGATTATGAAGGCTTTAGACATTTTTATAATTTGGGAAAAATAACAATGTAACTCTCTTTTCAGCATGATACGATAGGCAACAATTTTAACATTATAAGAAAATTATCGTGAGGGTAGTGTAAAAAAAAGAAAAGTCTGCTACAGTTTACGAAAAACTGCATTAAAAAATAACAGGTACAGCGTTCCAATGATCTTGCTTGATGACCAATGAGTGAAAGGTCTGTGTTGATGACAGATTCGTTGCTTTAATTTGTGTAGAGCTGACGCTCCCCTGTAAACGTCACTCATCAGCCAAAAGATCATTGGAAGAATGTAGCTGATCCTTAATAGCGTCGCTAGTGTTAAGTAGTCTTCATAATGTCGGACGTAAGATTATGTATTATCTTTGATGTGATGGAGGATGACAAGACCGTAGTTTCAATCTTTCCCAACGGAACAGCTGTGTTTGTGGCTCTCTGAGCTGCGGGGGAATGCGGCTCGCCAAACGTTTGTTGTATTCAACAAACGTTCGCATACGCAACCTATGTACGATGACGGGCCGCCAGACAGTTTCGCAGCGGCTGACCAATCACAGCTCTCTTACCTCGTCCACCGCCGCCCGTAAATTGGTGAGTTGTGTTTTAAAGGAAAATGTTTCTATGTCTTCGAGGGATATGTGCTCCCTGTCTGTCCCTAATAAAATAATTCCCGTGATAAAGAACTTCCAGAAAAACTAAAATGAAAAGCAGTTCTAGTCCAGACGGCCTCTGTGGTTTTGCGGTTGATGCGTGCTTCTCAAGCGGGATATTCCGGGTTCGATTTCCGCCTGGGGAAGAAAATGAAAAAATCCCCCGGATGTTTACATGTTTATGACGTCGCTTTTCTAGTTTTCACGATAATATTTTCCTGTTAGGTTAGGTTAGTGTAGCCCATTAATTTCCCCACCGAGGGGCACAGGCCTTTACCCAGACACGGCTAAGATTGAGCCATACTCCACCACGCTGGCTCATTCCTGTAAGTATGTAAATATTATATGTGAACAACGATAAATCGATAAATAAACAGCTGTCAGTTAAGATAGCCGAGTAACGCCTACAGAATTTGGTGGACTATCAGAATGCTATGAATGTGTTTATCATATCGTAACTGGTTGCGAGTATAATGACGGAGTCATAAGTCTGCTGGTTAGTGGTTAGTCGGTTGAGTTGTCTGCTTTACACCATCCGCCTACAGCATTCCGTAGTTGACGGGCAGGGGTGTACACATCACAGTTTTTATACTCTCGCCTTTATAGCGTAGCGTAGAGGGGTAGATAGAACTCAGTATCTCTGCCGGGAAAATGGCTTGGGCACATGTATGTATGTTTTTAAACAAACATAGGTCGTCTCAATTCAATTCTAAATTAATTAATCTCTTTTGACCTCACAATTGGATAAGTTTTAACTCATGAAAATGGATGTATATACCAAAGAGTATATTAACTTACTACGTGTATATACGTTTTGAAAATAAGCTCTATCCTGTATATTACCCTATTTCACCCACGAGTATAGCCGATACCCTCAGAACAATAACTAACCGATACCTTCCAAAATCAACCTTTGTATGACAGCGGACGAACGTCAATTTGAAGTAAGACAATACTTCAGAACATCACAGAACAATGACAAGGATTCTAACTGCCTGCAATAAGTGAAACAAATTCAATTGTCGCACATAATTGAATTACATCAATTATCCACAATACAACACAGATTTCACCGTATTTTATAATTATAGTAATAAGTATAATACATATAACAACCAACTAAATCATTGTCGAACCGCATTTCTATTGAAATAAGTGTAGTTAGTTCGATTTTATTTTATTTTTTATGCCAATAAACAAATTTTGAAAAAAAAAATTACAAGGATGTCGATAAAAATTCCTTGATGTCTAAAAGAATAAAGCTAGACCAGTAGCTCTATTATCTTTACTTTAAAGCACTACCCGGGGTGCATGTGAAGGTCAGTATATCATGGAACCAGATTACCAAAAAAACATTTTAATCACATTTTAACGAATGATAAATCATTCGTTGTACTCGAATGTGTGAAATTAATGTATGAATACGACCTACGAAAATATGTTTCGTTGAATGATATTATGTAAATTGATGCAAAAACGTCGAATAAAAACACAAAATCTCGTCTTCCTCTGATTCTGAGATTTTTATGACAACTGAAATACCGACATTTTACAGAGCATTTAATTTTACTCTACAAGGCATTTTTTCGTTCGTCCAACTATTTAACATTACAACTTGAGATTTGATGAAATACAGTAATTGGTTTAAATAATGATAACAACAAAGTTTATTTATTTTTACAGGTGTTTCTTTGGTAAGATAACTTCTGCCCCACTGCTCAACTTACTTAATTGAGCAATCAAGTTGAGCAGTGGGACATAGATTGTATGGCCCAAATGTTGTATGCTCCATAGCTAAACTATTTATTGCTCAACTCAGTAGATGAAGTAATGTGAAGTTGGTTTACTGAAGGAGATCTCTTATTAGGGATAAGCTCACCGTTGTTCGCAAGTTTGCTGCTCAAAGTCAAGTCAAAGTCATTTTTTTATTTACCATAAAATTATACAGATTACTACCGCCCGTTCGGAAGTTGTGGGCTTAGGGATAGGGCTCAACTATTCATAGTTGAAGTTGAGCAATCACCAGTTGAGCTATGGGTATTACCCAATGCTCTACTTTATACAGTTGAGCAATCGAGTTGAGCAGTGGGACAGTAGGGGGTAAGATAGGTATGGCCCGGCTCCAGGTTGTAACACAATTTGTGACCTAAAACGACAACTTGTATCTGAGAACTGTCTCAGCTTTGTCATGACGAAACCGTCATGACAATTCGCACCTTTAGTACTATCGACTTAACCAAAAATTTTGGGGTTTGGACTTTTTGAATGTCACTGCTCAAAAAAATGGCTCTGTCAAAAAAAGCAAAATGATATAAGCGAAACGCAAGCGCAACCGCACATCAAAGACAAATGAGTAAAAAATCACTTAGTTCATTTTTGTTTCTTGCGATTTCCCATAATAAAGTTGGTTTTTTGAGTTAGGTCCTTACTGAATAAAGTTATTCAAATCTCACGTTGTCACGCACCTGCGCGCACGATTGCTCTCGGAATGATGGGCGGCTAATGCTCTACTATACATATTCAGTATCATCACAACGCATTTTCAACATTTGACCGCGGCACTAACACCCAGTTTCCTGGGCGCTGATTAAAGTTAACAGGTTGGTTAAATCAGTGTCGGCCAATCGAGTTCCGTCATTTTGAATAATAGCGGTGACTGGCTGAAGCTGATTTAACCAACCTGTTAACTTTAATCAGCGCTCAGGAAACCGGGCATAAGAGACGAAGATCTCGCAACTATTAGACGAAACATATTAACGTCCTTATTGTCAGCATTAAAAAATGCAATAAGCAGATAAAACCACCCCTAAAGGACGTAACTCTATGAGCTCGTTAGGTCATAGCGGGCTCTATAAACCGGGGAGATTAAACACTCCAGAGTTAATGAGATGGCTATTTATTGGGCACATATTGAGCTTTTACGAGCTTTGAACTTCAGTCTGTGGGGCGAGACTTTTATGTGTCAGCATGCAAATATTGATGGGCGGTATTTCCTACCTATTGAGTACTGGAGTTTCTAAAATAACTGAAAGACCAGTTTGTGTTTAATCAACTTCAAATATAGTGTCGTTATCATGATTGAAGTATTTAAGTAACTTTAATTATGATTGTGACGATATAATTAAATATATGATAATGGTGTTTTTTTTTTCGACCGGGTTTGGTCACAGTAACTGTTACGGCTGGTAAAAGCTTCGTTCATGTACCCACATGGCTTTCGAAGCCTATGGTATTGGTAGAAGTGTGATTGCACTGGCTACATGTCACCACGCCATTTCGGTAGTCTTACTTTAGTGCGTCAGTTCTGCCTCGCAGTATCATCTCGCTAGGCATCATGAGTAGCTCTTCGTACTATTAAAACGGTACATACGTGAGGTATAATATACAGATAAAATATAGAAGTTAAACATAGAATACTTGTGGCGCCATCTATCCACTCCAAATTAAAACAGAAATAGATACAGCGCCATCTGTTAAGACGTAAATATAATACTTAAAAACTGGCAACACGGCTTGTGTAGTCATGGTCCATCACCTTCTCAGCAGATACCGGGCGATCCTGAAAGAAAGAAGTCTAGAGTTCTTGTAAATAGATGGCGTAGGTAGGCACGAAGCCGATTACTGGTCTCGGCTCTCGTATGGAAATAGAATAGAAATAGAGTATCGATTGCTTCAAGGTAGCAAAATGTCGTGTTATCATAGTCAAAGTCAAGATTCTTTATTTCTGTAGATATTAAGAACTTTTTTGCTTCTTCACTAATTTGGACCACAGTGTGAGAAGAAAAGCAAAGAAACTCCACTGTTTGTATACTCAATGACATGTGTTGCAAAATAATTACAGTAAGTATTTTACATTTTTTTTTAATCACAACACACTCACATATCAGCTGCTACAGCAGATCGCTACGCGCTACGCCGCGTATAAAATTTCGTAGCTACATACTCGTAATGCTACGCTATTACGCCGTTACGCCGCCGCTACTGTTCAATTCTGTAAATACTATAACCATACTCTATTTCACATTTTTTTTAAAATGTCAGGGCCTTAAAATACAATGTTATGTATTTCTGCTTGTGTCTAAGGAAAAACAACGAAGAGAGACGTACTGACTCAGTCCATCGCCCTTCTTTGGATTTCTGTGCACTGAGATGGTAAGACCACGCAGTTTTGTCATCTAAATATTCTTTTACACTGTAATAAGACATCATCAAAACCGTTTTTGACATAGTTTTTGAACCTCCTTTCTGGTAGGTCCGTTGCTTCATTAGGTATTTTATTATAAAAACTAACACACTAGCAGATCGATTTCGTATCTACATACTCGTAATGCTACGCCGTTACGCTGTTACGCCGCTACGCCGTTACGCTCGCTGCTACGCCGCTACGCCGCCGCTACTATGCAATTCTGTAAATACTATTACTATACTTTAAGCTAGTAAATGAATAGGTAAATATGCAATATTTCAGCTTAATCGAAAAACGGGAAGTAGGTCAAAAGAGCGTTCGAAGATTCCGTTACAAACATACGTAATACATACAAGTGAAGCTAATATAATTGAAACAAAAATTAAGCTTTAGAAAAAACCGACTTCCTCAAACCCTATTTGATTAGATTGAGTTTAATACAAACTGTAACCCCTTCCCCCCCCCCCCCCTTTGGGAAATTAATTTTGTCCAATCCCATCTCAGTGCTACCCCACGCTACTAAGGAACCTCTGTACAAAGTTTCATGGCTCTAGGTCCACCGGTTTAGGCTATGCGTTGCCTGCCCGTCAGCCACGCATTGTATTTGTGCCTAGTATTGAGCAGTTCTGGTGGCCATATGTGGTCTTCATCAGCAGTCCCGCATCACAATATTATGCTTACCGTGAGTAAATGCACGAGTTATTACTAAAAACACAAAAATCACTATAGGTCTGCCTATATTATTTGAAGAGTTCCCTCGATTTCTCCAGGATCCCATCATCAGATCCTGACCTGGTGTCAATGGGACCAATGGGAAGGTAAACCCTTTCAAACAAAAAAACAATTTTCCAAATCGGTCCATCCGTCTAGGCGCTATCGGGGAACATACATAAAAAAAAAAAAAACAAACATCCGGACGAATTGTAAACCTCCTCCTTTGGGAAGTCGGTTAAAAAGCGTATTAAAAAAACGTGAACTATCTTTGATGGCCCCTTGGTGACCTTACAGACTAAATACGAGGTGACCCATTTCAATTCATCAATAACTGTGCCTCTAGAACTCCGTATTTAAAAAACATTGATTGTTGATAAGTAAGTCTACTGCATTCTCAACACGAACAGACTATAGTATAATATTATAGTATCTGTGATGCATGTCAACATTATTGTTGGCTTCCCGATCTAGGCACAATTCTTACTGAACTTATGTGCAGTAAGCAAAGGACTTTGTAAAGCTTTCCCCTACAAGCTTCAAACACTTTTGAATGGAACCCATTTTCTAAAAGTGCTTTTTAGTGTATTTCGTATAGTAATGCTTTCGTTTAGTAGTTTTTGGTCGACTATAAAAGTGCTTTTCGGTATCGGGTATCCATTATGTGATAAGCACGTATACCTGAAGTTATATTGAATAACAAGAAAAAATACTTACTACAATGAGTTACGCTGTTGAACAATAGCTTATATGTATATGCTGTTTCTTACAAAAATTCAGTATTTGATTTGGTATCCATAGCATAAGGAACATGCACATGAGATGTAAACTCATAAGTTTGTACGGTATGTGCAGTGTACACTTCTTTGTAATAGTATTATAGAATCTGTGGTAGCATGAAATTCAGTTGAGTTGTCAGGGTTTTTAAATTATGTAACAAGTAAGTGCTTAGAAAATATCGATTCTGTAAAATTCAAACAACGACTCGCATCTCCCTTCGCTATCGATGTCACACTCTCACTTCGCATTGGTGTGAAAATTTGAATCGTGTTTGAGTACGAAGTGAGCATAGAAGTGACCCTTACCGGATGCCACTTCTTACGTCATCTCATACTATATCTGTCAAAATCTCACGTTCAATTTATAGCCCAGGATTTTTAGATTTTAAAAAGGAAATCCTTCATAACCAGCTAAAAACTTGCATACGTATTCAGAATAACATTTCGAATAATATGCCTATATTCCCCGCGCCTCCGCCGCTTGCGTCTCGACATACAGCCCTCCACCCCCTGTTCACCCCGGAACCTCCGCGCGCTGTGCTCGTTTGCGAGCGAGCGCATTCAGTCTGCCGATGGCATTGTTTTGTGTTTGTTTTTATTAGGGTTCCGTACCCGAAGGGTGCCAAACGGGACCTTATTACTGAGACTTCGCTGTCCGTCTGTCCGTCCGTCCGTCCGTCCGTCCGTCCGTCTGTCACCAGGCTGTATCTCATGAACCGTGGTAGCTAGACAGTTGAAATTTTCACAGATGATGTATTTCTGTTGCCGCTATAACAACAAATACTAAAGAAATTTATTATTAAGGGGGGCTCCCATACAACAAACGTAATTTTTTTGCTCATTTTTGCTCGGTATTGATAATGGTAGCAGGTAGACGCTTAAAATGTTCACAATATATTGAGTATATTATTTACTTAAAAAATAAATAATTAAATTAAAATTAAATTAATATTTAGGGGGGGCTCCCATACATTTTTTTTGCGGTTTTTTATAGATAATGGCACGGAACCCTTCGTGCGCGAGTCCGACTTGGCCGGTTATTTGTTATAATAAAAACAAACACAATATATAATATATTTGTTACAATATTGCGGAAATCCAACGAAACATGGGAGTCCTAAAAGATGTATTACTTTTTGCACATGCAATGTCTGGTTGTGACACAACCTCAGCATTTTTCAGAAAGGGAAAAGTAAAAACTTTCCAATGTCTAAGCAGCACAGAGTTACAAAAGACGGTGTCCGTATTCAATGATCCTCGATCTAAGCACGATGACATCGCACAAGCTGGGGAAGCATTTGTTTTGCATCTGTACAATAAATCTAATCTGAAACTTGATTTGGATGAGCTGAGGTACTATTTGTACAATCAGACAGTTGCCAAGCAAACTATAACAGATAATTTTCAGCTATCATCTCTGCCACCTACTAAAGCTGCAACTCGGCAGCATTCATATCGAGTCTATTTACAAGTGCAGCGCTGGATGGGAAACGATCTTCCACCTTGTGAATGGGGTTGGAAAAAGCTTGGCCAAACGTTAGTTCCACTAACAACAGAGCAGCCCCCTGCGCCTGAACAGTTGTTACACCTTATCAGCTGCGGTTGTAAGAAGGGGTGCGGACGCTGGTGTGAGTGTCAGAAAGCAGGCTTGATGTGCTCGGCGATGTGCCGTCATTGCCTTGGTCAGTTATGTGAAAATTCTCCTGATGTTATACATGACGATTGAACTAGTAATATTTTTTAATAAGTAATAAATATTCATTTACTTTATATTTTATGCTCTTTTTCTGGTCGACCATGCATATGCAGCTTAGTTACTGGTTTACAAGCTGACCGAGTCATAAACCTTTATCCATCAGCTTTTATAACTCACTAGAGGTGAGACGTAACACCGAACAGTTTCTGACTGTGTGTCGATTGTTGCGAGGTGACAGTGACTGCGTGGCGCTTGTCAGTGCAGTATGTGCGCTATACGTGCCTGACAAATACCTACGCGCGCGCAGGCACCAGCTGCTAGCGAGCGGCACGCACCGCACGGTGGCGCGCCGGCAGTCTCCGCTGGTCCGGGCGCGGGACAGCCTCAACGCACTGTTGGTAGCAGCGCCACTGAATGATCTGTTTGGCGATGCATGGAGGGATATTGTGCGAGAATGTGGCAGGTTCTGTGAGATGATTGTATGATTCTGTTGTCCTCAGATTATTTATTGTGTATATTTTTGTGTATTATTGTAATCGTATTATATACTACGCAATGGAATGCATTAATTTTAAATTATTGTTAATATTTAAGTATTATGCATTGCTTATAGAATTTGTACAGCGCATTGGATTAGTCTGTAAGGTTGTACAATTTAATTTGAACAATTTGCAATAAATAAAAAAGTTTAAATTTGAATTTTGATCCAAATCCCACCTAAAATCGAAATTCACCCTAACACCCTGTATATCTTAGGAGGCAAGCCGGGGAGGGATGGGGAACTTTAAATAATGATTCAGTACCTTATACAGAATAAATGTACAAAAATTCAGCTGGTTATAACGCATTTCCTATCTTTGGCTAAATTAAATCTAAAAATCCTGGGCTATTAGTTCAACTCGGTGCCATGCTCGCATGTGTAGCGCTAGTAGTACGTAGTAGTAGTACTATTATCTCTTCTGTGTAAATTCGGAGTATTATTTTTAGAATGCCAATCAAGATCTATCATAAATATAGAAGGTATTTTAACATGTATTAGTTTATTTATGTTAGGTTTATTTATTTTATTTTATGTAATATTCATGTACTTCTTATGTAGTATATTCAGTAGACTAGTAATATTATTTTTTTATGTTTTATTTTTCTCTTACTTGAGCACATAGGCCTACCTGTTCTGTATTTTATTTTTCTCTGTCCATCCTGGGTTTGCTGGAAGAGATCTCTCTTTAGAGATAAGCTTGCCTTTGTAAATTACTTCTCTGTATTTTCTGTTTTTTGTCTTTTATGTGCAATAAATATATACAAAATATACAAAAATATATACAAGACGTTCAAACTCTAAAATGAGGTTTACAGAATCACACAGCAGCACAGTAACCCTGAATCTGCATGAGGCGTACAAAAGAATCCTCTCATAATTTCATAAAATATTCGGACTTTTTTTTATTGAAAACTCACTTTTATAGCACGAAATATGAAAAGACCTCGAGAGACCATAAAAAAGAACTCGCAATCAAATTCCTTCCACCCTGTAATCAGCGAACGACTGCATCCTACCTCAGAACAACTAGGGTTGGAAGTGCCCAGCCTAGTGATAACTTACAGAAAATGCCTGTCATTTGTTGCGTGGAGACGAGCTAATGTACGTTACGACAAAGGCGTACATTACGAGACTGGGCGGGCAACACAATGATATTTTTACGTACACACGTAAAGAACGGTGGCAAGAAAATGCTAAGTACTTCGGCACCCGCACGGAACCAGCTTGATAGAATAACTAGGTAAAGGGCTGTGTCGCTCTGTGGGAACAGTACTAAACATTACAATTGATTAGATGTTTTTATTTAACTTCGGCAGTGAGTAGCGCGCAAAGTCGGCAAATCCATTTTAAAACCGTATATTCCATGAAAATACCAACTGAAAACGTTCCGCCTACAGAACTCGTAACGGGCAATAATAAGGATGATAATCGAATGTCTACAATTCAGTCTAAAGTTTGTTACAGGCTGTATCCGGAAAAGTGTTTTAGGAATTCAACGTCCAATCATAAAGTTCCGTCACAGACTATTTATCAAAAGAAGTAAACCGCGTGTAGTCGAGTATAGGCCTCTTCATGCTTACCCCATTCCAGAGACTATATATCCAGTTGACTGCGCCTGCGGGGAATGCGGCTCGCCAAACGTTTGTTGTATTCAACAAACGTTCGCATACGCAACCTATGTACGATGACGAGCAGCCAGACAGTTTCGCAGCGGCTGACCAATCACAGCTCTCTTACCTCGTCCCCCGCCGCCCGTAAATTGGTGAGTTGTGTTTCAAAGGAAAATGTATCTAAGCGCTCTCTACTGGATAAGTGCTCCCTGCCCCATTCAAATCGACCCGCGACTTCTTTTCTTTTTGTGACTACCTACGTCGCACCTCCTACTCTGTAGCGTTGCGACTTGCGGTCGAGGCTCTGATTCTAAAGCGAGAAGTCTCGGGTTCGAATCCCGGCTGGGGAAGAAGAACAAAAATCCAAGGTCTTGGATGTCCACATGTTTCTGATGTCGCTGTTTCTGGTTCCCACGACACAAGTTATTTGCACCATTCGTATTGAATCAGCGAACGAATGTCAATTGAAACTAGCATTGAATGAGACGCAACTTCTGCAGTCTTCGTGTTCTGTGGTATCGTTCCCAATTTGCAATTATAGACGTACCCCGTCAGATTAGCATAGCAAACATGTATGCTGCTATTTAGGCACAGCGCAGTTTGAATTACGATCCAATTGCTCTGGGAATTAGGTAGTGATTCTGGTGGCACGCGAGGTTGTAAACCGTTTATGGCTCGTGCGGTTCCGAATACCGTTTGGTCCGATTATTACAATATTTCAGAATTGGGAAGCTCCGTGGTCTAGTGGGTTTCACGCTTGCTTGTCTCTCATGCAGGAGATTCAGGTTGAAATCCCGGTGCAGACCGTGTACCAATAAGAGTAATTTATCAGTACATTATACGGACGGGTTAACGGTGATGAGGAAACCTTCAAAAGGTGATGGACCAGAAATCTATTTTCAAGAAATACCGTAACACACTTGGATCGCAAGTCATATACGAGCTCGTTTGTTCCTCTCTTGGGGATATGTTGGAGTGGATGCAACGTTTTAAAATACCCGGAACTAAGTATGAATGGTCCATTTTCATCTTTAACTATTGAAGGTTGAAGAAGAGCTTTTCAAAAACGTTTAACTGAGCAGTTAGAAAAATAATTGAGTTTATTGTTAAGGCAGTAACTTTCGTTTTAGGACCTTTCGGAAAATGTGCAGAAGATATTCAATTGTTATACAGATAATTACTTCTACAGTAATAAAGTACCCTTTCAGAGGGGTGAGCAACTATCAACTATCTATCTTATTATCTTATCCATAGAATGTTACAGTAATGCAATGTAATTTTGTCAGTTTCTATTAAAAGAAATGCTAATATATATGCTAATAGTATGTTGGCACTCTAGACTGTTAAAACTCATTCTGTCTTTGCTGCTGGTGAAGTAAATGTTACCAATAAAGCTGTAAAATGTATTCCTAGCGGTAATTTACTTGCCAGTGCCTTGTTACAACTGTAACTTCTATTCACCTCAGTAAACATCATCATTGAAGTTGGCGATTTGCGTAACTATAAGCATATAATAATTTCGGCGGTAAAGACCAAAAAGTTAAGCCATATTTTATGATTCCACTTAAGTTTTATTAGCTTTTGTAACAGCTACATGGTGTGTGGTAAACTTGTTTTATTTCAGGACTAATCGTTTTGATCAGATTGTTCAAATAATATTAAATCCAATTTTGGACAGTTGCGACGAGTAAGTTGTAGAACATCTTGTACTTATCCCTTCGAAGTCGTGCCACTGGGGATTTGAGCTAAGTCAACTAAGTCAACGATTCTAGGTAGTTTGGGATATTCTCAAGAGATTAATATTAGAATATCGAGCGATTATATCTGAAATAAGAACACTTATCTTGCTTGAATTGAAACCAAATAAGTTTCTTCATTGTTGCTAGATCTATGCTTGATATACTGTGTCAGAATAACACTTCATCATACCTTATCAAATGTTATCGTATGATAACAAAAACATCTTGCTCCTACAGCTACTACAATGACAAAGAATCAACTTAGAACCCAAAACTCACAAAAGGTTGATAGTAAACTGATAACAGACAGATGTTAACATCAACTCGTACATTCAACACAACCCCCAAGAGCCAGTTCAACATCCAGCCAGCCAAAAACCGCCTCTATTGGGACCACTAAATGTCAGAAAAACGTTATTTTCATCGGGTCTAAATGCCAGGGCTGGCACTCACTGGCGATGAGCCAAACGATGTCAGCGGCAGTCAACTGGTTGAGAGACAACGTTGCCAAATTCGAAATTTAAAAGTTCAGAAGAAAAACAATTTCCAATCGAGAGCGTCGAAATAGGGGAAAATAAAACTGGCCGCTTAGACATTGTTCCTATAAAATTGGAAAATTGGAAACAAAATCTTTTCCCTGTTTGATTTATTGGTGCAAAGCATCGGTCCTCAATCTTGGAGGGTTTGGAATGAGACTCGTTTTTCTTGTCCGATTTGATTTAAAGTTTTTACAATGATTTATCTATAGCGTTTGATAGATGAGGCATAAGAAAAGTGAAACTGCAAAAACTATCAGAAGTACCTAACTGTAAGTAACTGATTATATTTTTCTATTCATAAGACTTGTCTCAAACAAACTCATGCAATTATTTTTCTATCGCACCCTTATAGAAAAGAAACGAAAAGCTATGTAGCTTGCAATAATCTAGCCAGCTTTAACAACACGAAGCTTGCAATGTAGTGCAGGTAGTGCAGGTAGTGCAGGTAGTGCAGGTAGTGCAGGTAGTTGCCAGTCAATTAGTCAATAGGACCGTTCGTTCCAGCTCCACGATTTTCGGATTACCCTGTTGACTGTTTCGTGACTGCTAGTGAATGCACGCCGAAGCGGTTTCAGCCGTGAAAGGGTTAATTCGAGGACTGACAATGTAGAGTGTGGTTATTGATTTATGCTACTCGTCGCTTTTGTAGCTTTTACGATGCAACATGTCTACGATGAATTGGGAACAATTACATTCTACGGATATTTTAATGGTAACCGAAAATAAGGTGAGGAGACTTCATACATATATTCTTATGAGTCTTTGTGAGTGAGCGAGACACACGCAGCAAATGCTGGCCAAGTTACATTCCGGGAGTTATACCTGCTACGATGAGCTAGATGGGCCAGTCTAATTTAATTAAAAAAAAAAAACATAATAATCGTAAGATATTTGTTACGCAACATGGAATTCTGTGAGCAGACCAAACCATGCCTCGCCATCCCATATGAGAAAAGTCGGGACGCATTGTTTCATATTTGGAAAGACTATATTACAGGATGCCTTTTCCAGTAGTTTTCGAGAAGTAACCAAGATTGGCATGCGCAATTGCGTTCGCTCACAAAAAGCCACTTATTCATACTTCTGGCGTGAAATGTTGAAAGCCACTGTGATCAAGGCATATTGCAGCACCTATTCGAAGGGAAAAGGGGGAGCAGTAAAATAAAATTAATCAAGGGTCTTTATGTTGGCCGTGCCTTTAGGGCCTGTCTGGGTTATTAATGTGACTCCTCCTTACTTTGCCTTCGTCATTGGATAACACCTGGGCTCGTATGTAGATGTGAATCGTACTTGTAGTGAATGGACTGATAGGATAGGTATCTTTAATGCGTTTCAGTGTACCTTGTAAAATACCTAAATGTATAAATTTAAGGTGACAATATAATATTCTATTCTACACCCTTATCGGAAAACGTCGTGTGTTAGAATTACAATCGCAATACTCGTAGCAATTGGAAGGCAATATATCGTGTCAAGTGCCCTACGTGATTGCTGTTTGATGTTATTTCTGCTACCGAGTAATTAGTTTCTGGAAAAATTACACAATACCGAGGGAAAATAATAAAGTACAATTATTTTTGAGGTATTCGAGTACTGGAACTTTATGACCAACGAGTGTGTTTAAACCATTTTTTTTTAGAAATGTTGTTATATTTATTTTAAGGGAATCAAAACCTGGCTTCATGAAATCAAAGACATTCTATAAGGGACCCATATTTACAGGGACACATATTTTTTCATTACAATTTGGTATAAAATGACCATCTTCTTGGTCGCTCCATCGTTATCAATCCTATCAAATAAACACTTAAACACCCCCACACAAGCTGACTATAAATGTCGAATTACCCACTGTCGGGAAGTCTTCTACCATTTAGAACTAGTGGCTCTGTGAGCTGTAGACCTCGCGAGTATGTCGGTGGGAAAGCTGAACTGCTAACACACATAAAAAAATAACCCAAATAATTTTCTTTCAATAACACATACAAACTTATGAATGTACCTGGTTACGTACATGCAGTATGAAAGTAGCCGCACCAATAACTTTGTAAACTGCATTTCCCGATCTTTAATACAACCTATTGACTTTTTACTAAAATTATATAGTCTGTTTCACTCTCATGGTCTTTACGAATCCAAAGACACCTCATTTGTTAATATCCATCGTGACGTTTGGGTTGTAGCGATTTTTTTACATTTTAAAACCCCATATCTCCGCCATTTTGAAACAAATCTAAAAACTGGCTCGAGTAAAAAATTGTATTTATTTTTCCAACCTGCTCACAAAATTTCACGAGAATCGGTTAATAAATGCGACCTGTAGAGGAGAACAACCGGACATACGAAAGCATTTTTGCCCAAACCTGAAACAGAGACGCTTCGCTCGCTTCGCTCGCTCGGTCAAAAATCCGTCCACCCGTTTGACGCACACATACAAAGATAGGCATTGCAAACTCGTGTAACTCCTCAAAAATACTCGAATAACACTTTCCTCCACCTTTTTTTACCAGGGGTTAAAAACAGACGAATGAATTCATCACATTCGCCTGATGACGTATCCTTTCACCAGAATCACACAATTTATTCTCGACTGTGTTGTTGTACGTTTCGAGCCAATAACCCCATTAGCCACTGGGCTTCTGGGAACCGGAAAATTATTTCCACACGTTTTCCGGGGCTTTTCCGGATCGGGCACGAACGGCGAACGTGTTCTAACTAAACACTACTAATCATTCGAGACACGCTTGAGTTTAGGCTGACAGTGATTTTGAAAAAAAATCCTATAATATTTGAGATAGTAAACAGGAAAATATATCACATCTTGGTGACCTCTATCAAATGATAACAACATAGTACAGCTTTTCAACGATTTTTTGGCACGTCATTACAGGTGGAACTGACGCTTGATGACAGGTTCGTTGCGAAGTTGTGTAGAACTAGCGCCCTCCTGTAAATGTCACTGAAGAAGTGCCGAAAGATCGTTGGAAGGTATTATCGAATTCGTAGCAGAAAGATAAACAGTCGCTTTTACAAAATCTTTGAGTTTAAAGTTTATAATAAATGTTTTGTACTGGCTATTGTTTACCTTTTTGCTACCACTTCATTAATTCGAGTTTACTGTCACGTCTTTTCCCATACAGGACACCAATTTTCGCCTGCGAATTCAAAGCGTAGACGCCAATTATTATTGTCTACTATATTTCATTAAAAAAATACTATATTTTACTTCTAATACGTTTTCAATTCTAATGGGCAAAAATGCCCCCCCGGGTCGTTCTAAGCCCCTGAAATTCAAAATGGAGCATCGATTTACTGACTAAAAGTGGGCACACCTGAGCCTCTGCCTCCACTGTGGGAAATAGCATAACGCTATGTATTAATTTTTAATATTTGCAAGTAGTGTTATCATCTTCATCATAAGTTAATTTCGTGTATAATTTTGTGTGTAATTTCGAATTCATTATGAAGTAAATTGCACATTGGCGTGAAGCCGACACAATGTTAATACACGCACTGACACAACATGTTATCTCATTATGCGAATTTCCGATGCATCAAGTAAATTAATTTTCCATTGCTTGTGTATAATAAACAGATTATCGAATTAGTTTCGGATGACCTCTCTCGGTAACTCCGGGGACTCTAAAATATAATGAAATCATTATAGCGTGTTTCGAATCGAATTCTGGGAATACATATTGCAGTTTTACTGTCTACTCTTTTTCAAATAATGTGTTGGACTAGGTAGATAGTCAAATAAATATGTACACTGTTCATATAAAACTTATCTATGCTTGAAGCATAATGCACGCAAAGGCTTGTCAATATTATCAGTATTGTAATGTTCCGACAGTTACAAGTTCCAATTTAATTTCTTTAGTACCTGCCAATAAACATTCTGTCAAATAAAGATATCTGTATTGAGCGCTTCTTCACCAGGAATCAATATCTGAGGATGAGAAATCGCCCATCAAATAGCTCCTCCTCCTCTATTGTGTATTTTGAAACGTTACCCAGTTTTGTATTTTCATATTCGATTTGAGAGCGGGTATTGGAATGATTTCTCCCTTTCCATCCTTAACCCCTAATTATAAATCTTTGTGTGAAATAAAAATACTTAGTTCTTGTATTGCAATATTACCAACTTGCTAGTGTAAATACCTACTTGTATTATTACTGCGTAACTCCGAACCACGCACAAACCTACGTGGTTTTTTGTGGTTCTTGCAAATGAACATGTATTATATTATGGTTTATAATTAAATTAAAAAAAAAAAAAAGATTATTATATGTACCCGCACTTTCCTTCACTTTTATCGTCAAGTCAGTTCTCGTATCGATGCGCGACCATCAGCAGCTTTCGCTTTCTGCTCCTAGTTTTTCACTCTCCTGCTGGTCTCCCAGAACGCGCAGCACTTACTGCATATCCTAGTTCATCGCCACGGCCGGCCGTGTGCACCTCCCGGGACCTCGAAGATCACCGATTATAGTGCCTAGCTGAGAGAACGAAGCGTGGATGGAAAAGGTGGTTGATATTTTAATTGTGATTCCAGCTTTTAAATCTAATATTTAATAATTCATTCATTTCTTTATGGCTTTCTATAACAATATGCGAACTACCCGACATATTATGTACCTTGGCTGTATAGTGTGTCGCGGGATTACTGTTTTTATAAATGCGTTGCCTTCAAGCATGCATATCAAAGACGTTATGGTGTGTTTGTTTTCACAATGTAGTAATTAGGTTATTTAGTTTTATACACATAGTTTATAAGCTTCAAAAAGGTTTCAAACCTGGTAAGTATGTACTTTATATGTATAGACACATTGTTATATGCATATCCCTGACTGTGTTTGGGCTATATGCAATATGTATTTTTATATTAATAAAGACTTTTAAAAAATCAAAAAATCATTTCTTTATGGCACACAATTAGTTGAAATACAATAAAAGTAAATAAAAATAGTGTATCAAGGCGAGCTTATCTCTAAAAAGAGATCCAGCAATCCAAGTTCAAACGAGAGAGGTTAATAATATAAAAATTAATAATATAATTATTCTTCTATATCCTAAAAATACAGTCTATTAATTTTTAATCAATTCCCTTTTCAAAATCCAGCGACCCTTTCGAAGTCCCCTCTCGAGGAGGATTATCGCACACACCCTAAATATCCTATATCAATCCCCAATAATCCTTCATCCCAAAGAAAACCCATACTTATCTTAACGATACCATTTTCTACCGAAATAGACAGCATTAGTCAAATTACAATAGACCACCATCACAAAAAGTAATACTCCGGGAAATTATCACGTTAACTAAATTGACCTGGACATTGTTTCTGGGCAACCCAGGGGGTTGGGGGTGAAGGGTGGAGGAGCGTACTAGGTACAAGGATGTTTTAGAATGTAGACGCCAGCTTAGCTTACCCCTCTGCCTTCCCATTGGTCCCATTGACACCAGGTCAGGATCTGATGATGGGATCCTGTAGAAATCGAGGGAACTCTTCAAATATTATAGGCAGACCTATAGTGATTTTTGTGTTTTTCATAATAACTCGTGCAAATGCACATGGTAAGCATAATATTGTGATGCGGAACTGCTGATGAAGACCACATATGGCCACCAGATTTGCTCAATACTAGGTACAAATACAATGCGTGGCTGACGGGCAGGCAACGCATAGCCTAAACCGGTGGACCTAGAGCCATGAAACTTTGTACAGAGGTTCCTTAGTAGCGTGGGGTAGCACTGATATGAGATTTGACAAAATTAATTCCCCAAGGGGGGGGGGGGATAAGGGGTTACAGTTTGTATTAAACTCAATCTAATCAAATAGGGTTTGTGGAAGTCGGTTTTTTCTAAAGTTTACTTTTTGTTCCAATTATTTCATATTTTTTCAGGGCATTGTATTGAGAAGGCGCATCCAGTCCTAACACAGTGAGGATAGGTACGCCCTTCCATCTGTCTTATGCCACGTTGCGTCGAGGTAATAATGAGATTGTAGAATACGCAGCATTTTTCGGGGTAACCATGCGTTTTGAGTTATGAATGAGTTGGTGTGACAATAAAAAATATTAGCAGTATATTTTAGAAGAATATTTTGTTATAATATTAATATGATTTCTGTGCTCTTGTGGTTTTACGGACTAATTTATACAGACGTTCTTACGGTGCAGTGATGTAAATCATCGTGAGGAAACCTTCAATCTTCGTAGTTGAAGTGCTGAGAACATGGCGGGGGGTAGCACTCAGTTACAAAATGGAGTATTGAAAACTTGCTAACGGTACACAAGAAGGCGTGACGCTATGCTATTGTTATGCTACATAGTATTGTACTTAAAAACTAATGCTTGATCAAACAGCGATTTGATAGATCCTAAAAAGTATATCCCACCAAAACATTTTCATGTAAAAGTTATCAGATCTCAAGTAGAGTCAAGCTTCTAACTCTACACGCCCTAACTGTACAACTGTACAGCCCTAACTTCACAAACTCTAACACCTTACTCAAAATATGTGGCTTGGCCGTTTCACTACCGTCACATGAGCTTAAATTGGAAAATGCAAGCAACGAAACGGCCAAGCCATATATTTTGAGTAAGGTGTTAGAGTTTGTGAAGTTAGGGCTGTACAGTTAGGGCGTGTAGAGTTAGAAGCTTGGCTCTACTTGAGATCTGATAACTTTTTGTTTCCCTCTTCTTGGCTACATTTTTTACATGAAAATGTTTTGGTGGGATTTCATTTCTTTTTGTAAGTTGGGTGACAGGGGGCTAGCCCATCGCTGCAGTTATGGAGTATTGAAGGTTATGTAAAGTTAGTTTTTTATAATAAGCAGTCACTGCGTATAAATTTACAGACCTCTAGCTTCGAAATTTGCGGAAGTCTCATACTAACATTCATCCCCTAGTTTAGAGGGTTGAGGGGTGAAAATTCCAAGTTTAAAGATTTTGCGGTTGTTTTTGTGCTAATTCTAGCCTACATACCAAATTTCAGCTTTCTAGGACTTCAGGAAGTGCCCTAAAAGTTTTGTTGATCAACAGTGAGTAAGTCAGTGATGAAATCGGGATTTTTTAGATAGCAATAAAATCTAAAGTATAAGAGCTATGCACCTGAAACTTTTTGGGTTTAATGTGTCTACTATTGAAATCATATCCCAAGATTTTCGTCGATCTGGTATAATCCATACCCAAGTTCTGAGAGTTCCAAATAACGACGAAGCGTTACGAAGAAAGGTGGGTAGTCCCCAGTGCAGTTCAGTTCAGTTCAAATTTTTTATTGACCATAAAATCATACATATTACTTAGTCAACGTCAATATAATATTAATATTTTTGTATACTACCGCCCGTTCGGAAGTTGTGGGCTTAGGGATGGAGCAAAGAAGGGCTTCGCGCTCTTCTTGGCGGGGGCACTACCGTGCCCCCAGATAATATATTTTGATCAGTCATTAAAAAACCGCATACAGACTACAACGATATTTTACTGGTGAGTGAAGTTAACAGCGGGGCACCAGCTCCACCCAACAAATGTCAACAACACAGATCTTTCATTCCTCACTGCTCATCAAGGGTTAGTTCCACCTGTCACCACACCCCAAAAGATATCGGACAGCTGAACCTATTTCGCAATATGTCATTCTTTGATAGTCGTTTGTCAAACAGATCCTCTGTACCACACAGTAAATAGCAAACAGTCTTGTTCGTCGAATTGTAAACACATGAAATCTAGGAAACGTGTGACCGGCTGTTTGAAATTCTATAGCCATCCGGTTAGAATCGAAGGAATCGTCAGACGGGGGCCAATTCACGAATATTTTATGAATCTAACAACTCAAATCCTTGACAAAATCGACAGTCAGTTTCATATTTTAAGGAATTATTGAAATGTTTTATTAGAGATAAGCTCGCCTTTGTACATGTTTTTTCTGCCATTTACAGTCTTCACAAAATAAAAGGCCCGTTTTGACAGTTCACGCCCATGAAGTTTTAACCCCTAACGCGTAGGTAATAGAAGCGGTTTTCCTAGGTGCAACTTGTACGCAACAGTTGGCTTTTATTACCTACGCATTAGGGGTTAAAACTTCATGGGCGTGAATTGTCAAAATGGGCCTTTTATTTTGTGAAGACTTTAAGCAATCTTTACTATGTCATGTGAGTACAATAAAGAATTACGATTTATCATTAATAAATAAAACGCTTCCGTGCTTCCGGCTAGTATCGCTACTCGGTGCAAATCAAAGCCGTGTCAGGCTCTAATAAGGCTACTAGGTAACTTCTGGCAGTCGGTTTGGCCACTAGGCCGACATCCCTTCATCAACATGCACAGAGCCATCGTGGTGGAGTATGGCTCAATATTTCTCGAATCCGGGTAAAAGCTTTCAAAGAAGGAACTTGGGTAGACCCCGCGGTTCTGCTGACTCAGCTGCTGCATTGCGGGATGTCTGTCTGTAAAGACCCCTGTTGAAGAATTGCGCAAAATAGGAGTATCGAAGAATATTATTTGCTGTGCAATTTGCTCCTGGAATCGAAAAGTATGGCGTATATTATTAATATTGAACGTCTTGAAATTTCAAATCGGATTGAACAAAAACCTCAAGCTGTCAAAAAATATCCTACGTCAGCTTTCCAACCATCTTTTAGCTTGCCGTGACAGTTGGAACTAACGCTTTTTGACAGATTAGTTGCATTAACTTGCTTAGACTTGGCGCCCCCTGTAAATTCATAATTCATAATTTCTTTATTGCACACAAACAGTTACATAGGATAATAAAATACATAGAAAACGTGTACAAAGGCGAGCTTATCTCTGAACGATGCCAAAAGATCGTTGGAAGACTTTCAAACTGAGGAGTCTAAACTTCTTTCACTATGCAATAGGTATAGGACCTCTTTTGGCAACTCCCCTACCACCAACGAACGCGAAAACAAAACAAGAACAAAAGAACAAAAACAACTACTTACTGTAGATTCTCCTTGTCTCTTTGAAAGAGCAGTTTATATGTGAGTACTTTATTAAAGTACACTGTTTACTGAATGACCGTCATAAACGCTGCAACTTCAACTTCAACCAGCCAAGTCGATTGAAGTTCCGTAGAGCGGCGACCGCCATATTCAATTAAGATTATATTGTCTAGCGGACGAAGCGACCGGAACAGCTAGATTGTGTAAACTGGGCAACAAATAAAGTGTCGCCGCTTGGGAATTGCTACTTACTTCCAGAGGGTTGGACGTAGACTTCTGTATTAGCGGTTTACAGTCTCAGGGACATTGTGGTGTGCTTTGTATTCAAATATTAGCGATAAACCCAGACACTAATGACAAAATTAACATCACGCCTTTTCCCATACGGGGTGGCAGAGGCTCAGTTCTGCTACGTTCAGCCAATGATCTATACTCCAATTTGCGTGACAGGGGGTTAGCCCATCGCTGAAATAACGTTTTTTTTTCTAATACCGGAATGCTCTACAAACTTCTACTTTATTCTTACTTTATAACTCTTTATTACTCTCTGCTTTATACTATAACGACGTATTGGGCACGTGCTGTCAGTCTCCAAACAAAGTAAGTGATGCCGGATGCCGTATTGTGGCAATCTATCGATACACATTTCTGTTTGATTTCCTTACATGACTCTTAAACAGTAAGTTTCAGACTGAGGTTTCACACCTATACCCTCTTCAACCTTCCCCTTCTCATAGTCTAGTCTATATCCATCATTTCCAAGCATCTACGACTAATGCCATTACGATGTAGGTAATCTCATTGTCCAGAACATCCTCACTTACATCGCTTTCTTGGCATCGGTCCAGCTCCACCCAACTGCTTACATTCTATAAGTAAGTACGGAAAGATTGACACGGCTATGAAAATGAAATGAAAATGAAAATGAAAGATGAAAATATTTATTTCTAACAACAACAAGATTAACTTAATACTACAAGGTAACACAGTATATATCGTACCCATTTTTATTCATGGCGACTGAAACTGAATCGGTTCATCTACCAAAAAAGCTATCAGTTTCAACGCGAAAGTGTCGAAATTTATCGTAACGGCTACCAAAAAGCGCTGTATGGGTAGACCTTTCGGATGGCCATTTCTTAGTCTAATCCCGAATAATATGGATCTCGGATGAGGATTTTCCGTGAGAAGTCAAGATGGCGGCGGAGGTAACGAATTCGTATTTTGAATTAGTTGTTTTCCTCTAAAATTCAAAACAACCAGTTTTCTTAAAACTTAAAACGCAAAGCCGCTCCACTGGGCCTATATAAACCGAAGCATGTGTTTGTGCACTATGTAGGTTCATACAGAAGTTGTACCTAATACTTCTGAGTAGAAAAATAAAAACGTATTACCCTAATTCCTTGTATAGCCGTTGCGCAGTGTATTATTGCAAGTCACACAACCATACACACCACCATTAGCACCACAAGCTTTGATGCGATACAGTAGTATAACTTTATACGAATTAAAAATGCATATAGATACTGCTGTTACATTGGCTTTAAGCAAGAACGCGAGACCTGAGAAATATGATTGTGTGCGTGCAGAGGTTAATGCCATAAAATCCTTTAAACGTGGCAACACACAATGGCAAGCAGAGCAAGCAAAATCTATTGCATTAAATGTAAAAAAAAACATATAGATAATCTAAATCCTTTACGGGCTGACTTATACAGGGTGAATATAAATTAGCTCACCATGGTGCATGGGAAAAACGATTTAAACGAGGGTTGAGACTTGTTGACGCTACAGAAGGTACCACAGTGATGAATTACTTTTGCCTTCATTAAAAACTGTTAAGTGCGGTTAGAACTCACACACAAAGGGTTCCGTACCATCGTACATGAAAACTACAAGACTATTAATAATGAAAAAATATTTATTTATTTATTTATTTATTTATTTATTTATTTCTCCACTTTACATCTAACTTTACAGGATTTACCTAATGCGATAGATGAACATATCCATACTTTTCTATTAAAAAAGAAGAGCCTGTACTTATTATAATTACTTAATTATTATCATAGCAAATAGTGTCTACTGCAGTTCGTATGAATTCACTCAGTGTACAAGAGAATATGAAGTTTTACTTCAAAAGTGTCCGCACATGGTTTTGATACCAATACCCAACCGATTGTGATCCGACGTCAAACCAATTGTACCGCCCCAGTCGCCACCGATCGATGACCGCGGGCTAATAGAACATGCTGTTGGATTCCTGAATAAATATATAAAAAATGTCAGACGAACAGATGAAGATCAGTAATAGAGCCCTTAGGCACCATTCGAGCACGGGACCCTATAAACAACATTTTTATTACGGTTTACTTCCTCCGCCCTAATTCTTGTATTCAAGCTGCGCTTAATGAGTCGGATGCATGGAATGCTAGTCATGTTGCTAATTAATATAATTCTTGTATTCAGAGCCGGCACCCGCTCTGTGATGTGATGTTTTAAGAGGTCGGTGACCTTATTAGGCGGGGAAATAATGAAGGCTTTGCTTGTTATACAAATACAAATACAAAATCATTTATTCACTAAAATTCTTTCAATTACAAAATGTTATTAACGTAACTGAGTATGATAGTTATTATAATTCAATTACAATACGATAACATAATCTCTCGTATTTTCTTATAAATTCAATCACAGATGATTTATTTGCTTGCGACCATTTGAAGAAGAGTATGGTCGAAGTGTGTAGTGACTTAACTAAGTCGTGCTCCGTGACATCGCCGTCAGCGACTGACTCGGAATGGCTTCGTAGACACTAATCGATTTTGGCGTGACTCGAAACGGGGGGCTAAACATCCCGTGTTCCTGTGGCTCCAACAAACTGAGAAATCATACATTACAGAGACAAAAAGTAGAAGTATTTATAATCGACACAAGCACTATGTAAGTATCTTCTCTTCTATTCTGGCTATTCTATATATTCTAGCTCCACGATAGGACACCATCTGTCATTGGAATCAGAAATAGTGACGACACAAATATGTATGAATCTCCAACGGCCGCACCCAGAGTCATTGTATGATTGTTTAAGGGTTGCTAAATAAAGGATGTTTATGTAAATTGAACATTTGAATCAGTTTAATGGTTCACTGAAAGACTCTGATGACTGATTTCACCAACAATCCTTATCTATTAGGGGACAGTTTATTTCCTCTTAGGGGCCACATAAGGTTTGTTTCACTATGACCTAAGTTTAAGGGTCAACTAGACGACTAAGAGACCACCTAAATTTAAGAGGCAGGCTTCCGATATAATGGCTAGACGGCGAAGAAAAAGAGCTAAGTGTCCCCTAACTGTTAGCGAATTTGGGCATTAATACAGCAGGGGCAAGACTTGACGTCAGTTACATACAATGGTTAATTTGTCCCCACGATTCGATGCCTTGTTGCGTCAACTTCTAACAGATTAGTATCACAAAGTCTCTGTTGCCCCTAATTTGTCACTGTGACTAACAACTATTTGTTGCTTTTTGGTACCATTTCAAACTAGAACTCCTAGGTCTGACAGCATTCATTATTCACGGAGAAAATGTCGAGATTTGTGCCTTTATTCGACAGAAATTACTGTCTTTACGTCTCGGGTCTTGGTGGTCGTGGAGATTGTTTTGTGAAATTACAAGGAGATGGAACATTCGCGAAATTTCACATGCCGGTATTTGTATTGCTTTTAGCGCTATATTTAAGACAATATCCTGAGATCAAGGTACGTGAGAAAGCGCGTCAAAGAGATAGAAAACATTATTGTTGTGTCTTGAAAGAGATCGTTATCAATATGGTTTGCCTTAATTTATTTTCAGATTTGATATCCGTGTGACCGAAACCTTCGTCAACATTACCGACGACATATTGCAGCAGGGAGCTCTTGCCAGAGGCTCTGAGCTACGATAAGGAAACCCTTCCTTCTCTTACTCTACCTTACCCTATGTGATAAAGAGAGGTTACTCTCGCTCAGAGCCAATAAACTTGGCGCCCACTGTAAATCAATTCTAACGTTCGCATTCCAGACGCCATAAACACTGACTACGATCGTTGTCACAATTTAATTTCCCTTAAACTCCTACTCCTACATACAGAAAACAAAAATTACAATACAAAATAGATAGAATACGTTATAGATATATGTACATAGAAACACGCTCACAGGAAGATCATAGCAAAACCGAGTCCTGTGGGAAAACAGAAAATGTAGGGACAATAAATATGTTACACAAACCTTAGAGAGGTACAAAAAGTAGTCGCTAATACTAGATTGCGCTTTGCTCTGCTTTGAATAGGTCCCTTGACATTTGGCTTTGGTCTAGATCAAATAGATGGAATGTTTGTTTGTTTATTTATTTAAATAAACGGTATTTTATAATGAGGTTTTGTTAGCAAAGTTAATAGCACTAGCCCAATTAATGAAAAAAGTTGCAAAAACTTGAGTTTGTAACTGTGTCGTGATTTTGATAGACCAAATTATAAATCAATCTATTTCTTTGAAACTTTTTCATTATTCCGTTTTGGGATCTCGATCAAAAGTTTATTTTAACAACAACATAGCATTATCCGTTTTCCATTACAATCGGCTAGCTGGACCATAACTGACCTATACAATAGAAAGAGTCTATTGAATAGACCATATAATAGACCATACTGCACCTGTGGAGTAATGAAGTTTATTTTTAGCTGGAAAATCCAACCTGAAATATATACGTCACTGAAATATGGGCTCACACATCAAACCCCGATTTCATTATGTTTACTATAAACAATCAATCGCATTCTATAAATGTCGACAGTAAATCAGAACTATCACGATTAAAGCCGTCGCAGGGTCGTAACAAGCAACGACGACTTATCATTTTGGTATTTTATTGTGGTTTCACTGCGCCATTGCGGACGGCGATCGATGCGTCTGATGGACGGAAACCAAATACCGCAATGCCATATTATTGTTCACTCATGATGACGTATGACAAAAAATAGTGTAAAATTGGGTGTTGTTTTGGCTTGATGCTGCATCCTAACTACATACTTAGTACGAATTCAATTGCGATGTGCTATTTACTTAGTATTCGTATAGTATCGTTATCAATCACCTGGTTGCTTCGCAATTTTACACCCTTACTACCATTACATAGTAAGACGACTATGATTGTTTTTATTCCATTGCAATCCAAGAGCTTATACAAACAGTTACAGATCTATGGCAGCTCTTTGTAGTCTAGATTCCTACTATAAATTCGCGGTTCGGATTACGACGTCTAACTTGTAACACCGATACTTGGGAGCTAACTCCACTTAGTCTGGTAACACATGTACACATGATCGTAACACTGTGACGTTGATAGCGCACTTGGGTAATTTATTGTGCAACTGTGTACATTGTAATGTTATTGTTCAGTCGAATTGCTGGGAAAATGTGGGTGCAAACGATTTCAATGACATACCCAAATCTCTGGTACAGTCACATAACCACACAGCTGTAGGTACCTACTGTTTTTTGTTGTTATTAATTATCTGTGTGTACCATGTCAAAAGAATAAATGAGTTATCTATCTATCTATCTATCTCTGTACACATTCCTTTTAATCTTCCACCAAGTTTGAAAATGTACCGTTTTTTGGAGCTCAACGATTTGGGAATATGTAAAATGTGTAGATAATATTATTGGCTTCCACTATACATATAATACAACTAATTATACAATGATGTTTTCGAGACCGAAGCAAAAAACCAAACAACCGGACCTATGTTGCGGTATACCACGCACCTACCAGGGTTGCATGGCACTTTCCATGATTCTTTCTATTCGAATAACTAATGATGTGATCGCGTTCTGTTAATAGCTAAGCACATGAATATTGAGTGATTGCGTTAACTAACAGCCTTTTTATTTCCTGCTTCTTTCGATACAAAAGTAACTATACGATATACATACGGAGTTGATCTTCATGTCTGTACAATTTAAGAACTAAGTATATTAGATGGCAGAATGTTTACAATACAAAAAGAAAGTAAATTAATTGCGCAAACAAAGCACCCCAAGAATCGCCCGGCCAAAAGGTGTACACTGGCAGCGTTACCGCGCTGCACAGCGAGTGAGATCATCTGGAAAAGTCCCGGAGAGGTTGTCAAAACCCCGCCCCTCAAGCGACGCCCAATATCCCTGGCAGAATGTTCAAAATATATGTTCAAAATAGTTTCGTAGGTACTGATACTTAATAAACTTTGGCTGAAGTTTGGGGACTGAATTACATAGCCTCTGTATGCTCGTAGACTGTTCATCCGCCCCACTTCAGCTCGATAAGTTTCAAACCTATATTAGGTGTGAGGTCCACACAACAAATATCCGTTGACCGGAAACTTAACTTCGCCCGATACAAACCCTTTATTGATACCAGCAACCGTAAGCGACCCAAGCACGTCGATATTAAAATACAAAATCCGATTCACCGGGTAAGGTTGAGCTATAAAATGAAAGATCGAAGGATCCCAGGGGTACTCGATATCTTCTAGGATATAGAAGCTCTATCATGTGGCACCTACAATGGTTTTTAGGGTTCCGTATCCGAAGGATGCCTAACGGGACCCTATTACTAAGCCTTCGCTGTCCGTCTGTCTGTCCGTCTGTCCGTCAGCGGGCTCCATCGAACCATAATAGCTAGAAACTTGTTTTTTTTTACAGATTGTGTATGTCTGTTGCCGCTACAACAATAAATAATGAACTACACGAAATATAAAATAATCAGTGTGTCTCCGTACTTTTTCTTGTACGATGGTGCGGAACCCTTCGTGTGAGAGTCCGATTTGCCTTTGACCGATTTTTTATATAATATCCAGGCTTAGGGAAGGAAAGATTTGGACCAAGATATTGCTATTTACAGGAGCAGAGCTGGCGTTTGCTTAAACTCTTTTCGAGGATACGATAAACCTGGTAGTTTATTGTGGGTGCACGCAGTTGAAAAATAGATTCTCTCGCTTTCTGTGGTTTCGAGAATAAAAGCGTTGACAGGGACCAATGATAGTTAAGGTAAGTCCTTTTTTTAGCTTCTTTAATTGCACACTAAGAATGTGTACATTCCGTGGTACATTCTATTTCATTGTCTTAGCCCGGGTCTCTCAAGAGACGGATAAACAGTCAGATAACTTTTTTTGACACTTTTTGTACGTATGAAATGTCAAAAGCCCCAGATAAACGCTATCTAGGAATGAGAGAACGGTTTAAAACTATTTTAATGTTACTTTCTGAATTTCGTTGTTTGCCAGAACCTTTGTCAACTTTGGATCGCATTAATTGAAAAGATCAACCCTACTCTCGTTAATTTAAATGGTAGATAAGACCATTCATCTGTAGATTCAATATCAGCCATTCTAATTCCCTTGATATGTGGTTCTATTTTGTATCTGTGACATCAAATCCGATACAGCTGTCCAACGATCTTTTGGCGTGCGATGACAAATGGAACTGACGCTTTTTGACAGGTTCATTAGATCAGGTTGCGTAGAAGTGACGCCCCCCTGTAAACGTCACTCACACGCTAAAATATCGTTGGACGATTGTAGGTTCCCAATTGATGTTCTGAAAGCTGATAGCCAACTTTAAATTGACGTTGACCAATCAAATCAAAACATGTTTATTCACATGAGCTATCAGTTCATTTCAGTAAAAAAAAATAACCGGCCAAGTGCGAGTCGGACTCGCGCACGAAGGTTAAATTATCTATAAAAAACCGCAAAAAAAAAGTATGGGAGGTCCCCCTAAATATTTATTTAATTTTAATTTAATTATTTATTTTTTAAGTAAATAATATACCTACTCAATATATTGTGAACATTTTAAGCGTCTACCTGCTACCATTATCAATATCGAGCAAAAATGAGCAAAAAAAATCACGTTTGTTGTATGGGAGCCCCCCTTAATATTAAATTTCTTTTGATTTTTAGTATTTGTTATTATAGCGGCAGCAGAAATACATAATCTGTAAAAATTTCAACTGTCTAGCTACCACGGTTCATGAGATACAGCCTGGTGACAGACAGACAGACGGACGGACGGACGGACGGACGGACGGACGGACGGACGGACGGACGGACGGACGGACGGACGGACGGACGGACGGACGTACGGACGGACAGACAGCGAACTCTCAGTAATAGGGTCCCGTTTGGCACCCTTCGGGTACGGAACCCTAAAAACGTGTGAAATAACAGCAATTTATTATTTGAATTTGAAAGGAAACAGGGTATGTCAAGATAATCAAAATGAAGCCACGCAGTTAGTTCATACAACGTTATTATCTACGACTTTAATCGAATATCACCTTTCCGCCAGCCTACGTAGAGATAATTCCTTCGAGGATCCTGTTAAATAAAAATTTCGTTTCCTAATCTTCTCATTTCACGGTTCCATAGCATTGACCTTTTTAGACGGTCTCATTGCACGAAAAAACACCTGCGATTCCTGAAGTTTTGCGATACGGTTGTTAGAAGATACCACTTCGGAATTTAAATTGACACAAAAGTATTTTTGTGATACAAATAGGTTTTCAACCGACTTCAAAAAAAGGAGGAGGTTCTCAATTCGACCCGTATGTTTTTTTTTTTTCTATGTTTGCTACGCGATAACTCCGCCAATTATGAACCGATTTGAACAAATCTTTTTTCGGCGTATAGGTAATACCTCAAGGGTGGTCACATTGACACCAGGTCAGGATCTGATGATGGGATCCTGGAGAAATCGAGAGAACTCTTCAAATATTATAGGCAGACCTACAGTGATTTTTGTGTTTTTCATAATAACTCGTGCAAATGCACATAGCATAATATTGTGATGCGGAACTGCTGATGAAGACCACATATGGCCACCAGATCTGCTCAATACTAGGTACAAATACAATGCGTGGCTGACGGGCAGGCAACGCATAGCCTAAACCGGTGGACCTAGAGCCATGAAACTTTGTACAGGGGTTCCTTAGTCGCGTGGGGTAGCACTGATATAGGATTTGACAAAATTAATTCCCCAAGGGGGGGGGGGGGGGATAAGGGGTTACAGTTAGTATTAAACTCAATCTAATCAAATAGGGTTTGTGGAAGTCGGTTTTTTCTAAAGTTTACTTTTTGTTTCAATTATGGTAATGTAGATCTAATTTGCTTGCATAAGGGTTTCAAAGTAGGTATTGCAACAGAGTCATTTGTACCCCCGTTAATTTATCTAGATATTAAATACTCAATTGTCGCTCTTACCTGTAAGTACCAAGAGGATATATCGATTTCCAGTACCACGTGCCATAAGTGCTTTTGCACGTAGGCACTACAACTATATAACACCTCGCTTGTACACAGTACTATACACAATAAATTAAACATCACAAAATAAAGAAACGACACCTTAAAAAAGAGAGTCTATACCTGGCTGAGATCCCACGATTATGGGGGCACCGAAACCCTTATGGACTCTGCCTACTACTTAATACCCTTTTGATAAGTACATTACACTTACATTCACCACACTGCACTCACTACAAGCATAACACACACACCTACACTAACAATTACACCTACACTACACTTTATAACTCCGGTGTCTTAATTATTTTTTTCTTAAGTTCTATATAAAATGTTGTTTTTGTAATTAATGTACATGCTTCTAACTCTCTAACAACTCTAATCGGGAAGAGCCACCAACGAGCGAGCATACGAGTACTGAATTTTGGTATTTTCGAAAATGAGAGATCTAGGGAGAAACACTCAGGTCTCAGAACAGACACTGAAGAACTTGTGGATGTCTCGGATGCCAGCAGCCGTAAGAGCGGTAATAGCAGTAAGCAGTGACCAGGAGTTGGACAACCTAGCCAAGATAGCTGACAAGGTGGTTGAGAGCGTCGCCCATGGGGAGATTGCAGAAGTCACAGGCGGACATCAAGGAGGCTCCAGCAGCAATTTTACAATGGCCCAGATGTTCACCATGATGCATAATTTGACCATGGAAGTAGCAGCTCTAAGAACGCAGGTCAACAGCAACCAGGGGTATCGCCGGGGAAGCAATGGACATCGAGGCAGATCCAGATCCCGATCCAGGAGTCAAGCACGGAACCCGGATAATCCCAACTGGCTGTGCAGGTTCCACTATCGTTACCGGAGCAGGTCAACGAGGTGTGAGAAGCCGTGCGCCTGGGACCCGACGAGAGCAGCATCCAGCAACCAGGGAAACTAGACGCGGTACAGCCCGAGGCGGGAGGCGTACCACTCAGCAACCACCGTCTTATGATACACGACCGTAAGAATAATATTTATTTCCTCATTGATACAGGCGCAAACGTATCAGTGTTACCAAAAAGCTATGTAAAATATTGCAAAACAGTAGATTTCCAGTATAAGCTTTATGCAGCAAATAATTCAGAAATCAAAACATACGGTACAGTTAATTTAGAACTAAATTTAGGACTGAGACGTGCATTGCAATGGACATTTATAGTTTGCGACGTAAAACAATCTATTATAGGTGCAGATTTCATTTTTAAGTACAAGTTGTTGGTAGATTTATATAATAAGCAATTGATAGATACGGTAACTAGTTTAGGATCAAAAGGGAAAATTGTTAACTGTGAACAACCTTCGATTAAGACCATACAGGATGATCACCCGTATAGGTTATTATTAGAACAGTTCCCAGAGATAACGAGGCCTATTAGTTTTGGTGACATACCAAAACACGGAGTATATCACCACATCGAGACGGCTGGACCACCAGTATATACGAAAGCCAGACCTCTCCAGCCGGACCGTTATAATAAGGTAAAAGAAGAATTTAGGCTAATGCAGGAGATGGGTATTTGTAGGCCATCGAAAAGTCCTTGGGCCAGCCCATTGCATGTGGTACCCAAGAAAGACGGACAGCTCAGGCCGTGCGGAGACTACCGACGCCTGAACGCAGTCACCAAACCAGACCGTTACCCCGTCCCGAGATTACAAGATTTCACATACGGACTAGCAGGTAAGCCAATATTTTCCAGGATCGATATCACGAGAGCTTATCATTTCATCAGCGTCCTTCCTGAAGATGTAGAGAAAACTGCCATCATCACACCGTTCGGACTGTTTGAATTTCCGAGAATGACGTTCGGGCTACGAAATGCCGCCCAGTCATTCCAAAGATTCATGGATCATACAGTGTTGCAGGGAATCCAAAGTATACAAGGTAAGGAAAATGAGGACCCGAAGTCACATCTTTTCTGTTATATTGATGACGTTATAGTAGCATCAGTTGACGAGACAGTTCACCAGCAACATCTAAAAACTCTATTTCAGAGATTACGTGAAATAGGGTTGACGATTAATTTAAACAAGATCGAATTTGGTAAGAGCAAAATTGAATTTTTGGGTTACGAAGTTTCACAAGAAGGTATAAGGCCATTACCAGAAAAAGTCAGGGCTATATCTGAATTTCCGCAACCCAAAACAATCGAGGAACTACGCAGATTTTTAGGAATGGTGAACTTTTATAGAGCACACCTCCCCCAGGCAGTTCAACATCAAGGTGAGTTAAACAAATTCTTACATAACTCGAAAAAAAGAGACAAAACCGTCATCGAATGGGACGAAAAAGGTAAGAAATGTTTCGAATTATGTAAACTAAGTCTCGAGCAAGCAGTCACTCTATCGCACCCGATCCCAAATGCACAATTAGCACTTTTTACTGACGCATCAAACACTTGTATAGGCGCAGTATTACAACAAAAAACAGGTAACGATTGGCAGCCATTGGGATATTTCTCAAAAAAGATTTCAGTAACGCAAAGTAAGTATAGCACGTATGACAGAGAATTATTAGCTATCTACGCCGCCATAGTTTACTTTAGGAACATGGTAGAAGGGCGAGAGCTAACAATTTTTACGGATCATATGCCACTAACGCATGCATTAAAAAAAGTAGGCAGCGATAAGGAGTTACCGAGGAGAACCCGACAATTGTTGTATATCAGCGAGTTTACAAGCGATATACGACACGTACAAGGTAAGTTGAACCCGGTAGCAGACGCCCTGTCTCGCGTGGAAATGATCACGTGCCCGTCTACTCTAGATTATGAGGCACTCGCAGACGCGCAGGAACATGACACCGAGCTTAGACAATGGGTAAGTAAAGTACATAATAATTTATCATTTAAAAAAATGCACACTCCATTATGCAGCAAACCGATATATTGTGAGATGTCGACGAACACATCCAGACCTTATTTGACTCAGGCATTTAGGAAAAGCGTATTTGATGCGGTACACAATATAAGCCATCCCGGAATACGGGCAACGCGTAACATGATGACCACAAGATATTTTTGGCCAAGTATGAACAGAGACGTCACCACTTGGGCTAAAACTTGTGTCAATTGTCAGAAGGCAAAGGTAAGTAGGCATACTATTTCCAAATTAGGTAGTTTTGCGGTAAGTAATAAATTAGAACACCTGCACTTAGATATAATTGGACCACTACCAACGACGACACAAGGATACAGGTACTGTATAACAATGATTGATAGATATTCGCGTTGGCCGGAGGCATACCCAGTAGCTGACATCACAGCTGAGACAGTAGCGAGAGCGCTATATGAATGCTGGATTTCTAGGTATGGTATTCCTATCAAAATAACAACCGATCAAGGTAGGCAGCTAGAGAGTGAGTTATTTAACTCACTCATGAAACTTTTAGGAGTCGAAAGGATAAGGACCACACCCTACCACCCGCAGAGTAACGGTAAGATCGAGCGTTGGCACCGTTCACTCAAGACAGCTATAACTGCCAGACTAATCTCATCAAAATCATCATGGATCGAGGAGCTACCAACGGTCATGCTAGGCCTACGAGCAGCTGGACGCAGCGATTCAAATATCAGTGCAGCGGAAATGCTAACTGGAAAAAGTTTGAGATTGCCAGGCGAATTTTACGGTGAGGAAAGTAGTGTAAACTTAGACGATGGTACATATGTAGATAAATTGCGCAAATCGATTAGTAAGTTGAGACCGCAAAGACGGATAAATAAGGACTCGCGCACACTATTCGTTCACCCGGAGCTAACCAGTTGCAGTCATGTATTTATAAGAGATGATGCGGTAAGAAAACCATTAACGCCAGCTTATCAAGGTCCTTATCTAGTTTTAAGCAGAACAGGTGAGGTATTTTCAGTTAAATTACCCAATAGAGTAGCAAATATTTCGATAGATAGGTTAAAACCAGCATTTATGTTATTAAATTCAGATAACAATCAGACCGTAGAGACCGAAATTACAAACAAACAACAAAGTTCTCAAAATGTAAAATACAATAGTGTAAACACACCTTTAGTTAAAGAATTCAGAACTAGAAGCGGTAGGTTAGTAAAACCTACGGTCAGGTTTCTATGTGACATATGAGATAGGTAGTTAAATAATTAAGGTAAAATTATTTCATTTATGAATTAATCAGTAGGTCAGACTAGAGTTCAAGTGAGTTCAGAATAACAGGAAAGCACATCTAGGTACTTAGTAAGCTAAAAATGTCGCAAGCAACTATGAGTTGGTAAAATAAATTAAATATTGATTGTAAGTAAAAATTAATTATAAAACCCAACTGTTATTAATTATGTATGTCAAATATTATGGTTGATAAGGTACTTGATAAAAGTAGATTTTATAGTTGACGATATTATGTTGTATTTGTCTTGGTATTGTTTTGTTAGTTGTGAATATTTAAAATGTGATACTTATTTACTTTATTTAGAAACTGTTTTACTGTATGTAAGTCGTGATTTTTTTATTTTTATTGTATTGCTTTTGTATATTTAATAGTTTGTTTCAATTTATTTATTTTTTTGTAGAGGGGGATGTATGTGGCAGCACATACCTTTTACCTATAAATGTATTAGCAATAAGAAAATGTAGTCAGTCACGCGTAACCATTCATTCGGAAATATAATATTTTATTACAAGGAATTCACTGTCTTTCTATCTACAACGCTTCACCTCAACAATATAATAAGGATTTTTGTGAATAAACATTTTTTACTTTACTTTTTACATTTAATTTTACGTGACAGGGGGCTAGCTCATCGCCGCGGCTATGGAAATTGAAGGTATTATTATTATACATTTATACTTAGTTGTTTCATTAGCCGCTAACATCTCACCATATTACCTACGCAGACCATGGGTGTATAAATTGTGAGTATATCAACCGAAAATAAGTATAATATACACATCAATATTCAAAACCTGAATTGTTCAAAGTTGAGCTCGTTAAAACCATTGTTCTCCGTAGTTTTAGTCAAACATTCAACAGCATTAACAGTTCCGAAGTTACAGCTGAAATAAATTGCAGTGAGCATTTTATTACCTACACTAGTAACACTGTAAATACTACGTAATTGTCCACAAATTAAGGGAGCCCGACCCGGCAATCATTTTCGCAATATCCACCAAAGCCTCTTTGTCAAAATATAAATAATGTTATTCGTACTTTGAAGAGATCTGTAAAATAAAATGTATAAAGCCACCTTTGTGGATTATGTAGCGCATTAAGCTAATATATAAGTATTTTACTCTGTAATTTGATAAATAAAAGAAAAAACAACTATTGTGTAGGCACCCAACATTTATATTTACTGTGTATTCCATTTTGTGCTGAGATTCCGTATATCAACGAACTAGTTTATATAATTCATAATTTTTTATTGCACAAAATTAATTACGTTATTTTTTAACTAACCAGCTCTATAATCTCATTGCTTTGGAGTACCTAGAAATATATTATTAAAATAGAAAACCACTGCTCCGGTACTTAAACAGCCAATAAAACCCCAGCTAATGAAAACAATATTTCTCTTTTAACCATCTGTGGTAAGTTTCATTTCAGCAAATAAAGCTGAAATGGCGGCCCTAGGTATAGCAGTTAAACCACATTAACACTAGCCGTACCCACTCAATATCATCTAATGAAATCTCACTCCTACTGGTAGTTATTAAGATTGATAGTTGAATGTAAAAAAAACTTGAGGCAACATTCAGAAAGGTAAAGCCTTTTATAGACTAATTAGGCCCAAGGGGCACTCTACTTAACGCTAACTTTACTACATAATACTTTCTAAGTACACCATACCTAAAGGGTACCATGCTTAACTTACTTGGTAAATTATTACCCCAGGGGTGTATAATTTTGTAATAATTGGGTAAAAATTTTAAAACCAATTAATAGTAAGTATTTCTGTTACAGCAAGTAAGGGCAAATACACAGCCAAAATTTTAAAGTTTGACAGTCAGTCATCATCAATTCATCACTTTACAGTCAGTCGCCTCATCGGGGAAAGCAGTGTTTAAATTTAAGCAAGTCTTAAATTGAGCAGGTTCTGTGTATTCAGCCGTAAGTCAAGCAAAACGCGATTCCTCCACCAGCGTGCAAAACTTTAATGTAGAGCAAGCAGACGAGAAAGACTTGTTTACCCAAACAAGACTTGGATAACGAGACCCACAAACTCACACAGATACTCAAAAGGCGCAATTTTCTGAAACAAATAGTAAAACTGGTTATCAAATACGCGCGTCTGTATCGAGACGATCAATCCAGGCCCAGGTTGCGACCAGCTGCAAGTATTATACCTCTATAGGTACAAGCCAGTGGGAAGGCTTCGAAGGCCCTGGTACGGCATTCGGCGCTGCGGACCCGACGTTGCAACTCGCCTTTCAAGGTACCGAATTTCATTTAATTTTACCATACTACGTAGTTTTCGATCATCTTTCTTGGTTTTCGAACTCTTTGTGCACGCGGAAAGGCGGGAAAATAAAATTTGATTAGAAAAAGTTTCGAGTTGAAAGAGTCCAAATTGTGCTGCAAACTATTTATCTTGACTTTTTTCTTTGAATGTTCATTATTGGTGTCCAGAAAAGTTTTTTTGCAAAGTGGTTAAAACTTTTTGGTTTGTAATAAAATAAAATAAAAGTTTTCGGCCAGTTCAAATTTTGAAAAAGGATTATTTTTGAATTTTAAAGCTTCGATTCTGGAGGAAAAATTACGTAATGAATTAGGGTGTGCGTTTATTGCGTGTTACCACAGATACTATAATAATACGTATTACTAATCTTGTAGATTTAGTATAAACCACATAGTACCTATTTGTGTAATAAGTCTAAATGGTAAATAATGGAAAGAAATAAAACTTTTCTCGATAAAAGTGATATAGACAAACATTCATAATTAAGTTCTTACGTTATTCTAATACCCATCTATTATGTATGTATGACTCATTGTATATGCGTTTGTAGTGATCAATTAATAATCTCAAGCCGTTTATTCATATTTTACTATATTCTGTCATTGTCGCATCACTCAGGCAGGTAAAATAGAGAGTCTCTTACCCAAGGGAAAACTCTCGATTATTTTTGAATATCGCACAATAAATATTCTGCACCCGTCGTTGGTTTTCCAAAGGGCACTTATAAAATATAAAGTAGGGCCCCCCTTAGGGACCATAAGCCCTTTTCGTCCGTAAATCGAACATGGCGCTCAATGATTCCTGCATTTTACTGACAGCAGCGTGTTCAACGTCTTTTGCGAGTGGCTTTAAAATTTTCGCTGTCAAAGTTCCCAGTGGCTCCGGGGCTTCCATCTTTGCTATTGACGTACGTTCGTCGTTTCGACCGAGTTTCTCTAGATAGCTTCACAAGTTTTGCTGCAAAATGTCTGCTACTCTACAGTGTAACCAGTGGCGTCATTCGAAAACCAATGGGGATTTAGAAAGTTGGTTACTAGATTTTCTTATTACAAGATTTGATGTTGAGTTTTGTGGCGGAGCAGTGCCTCGTATACACATGTATGGGAAAAAGCGAGACGCTGCGTTTTCATGTATTTTTTTTAGAATTCTTAAAGGAAAAAAGGAACACAGGAATAAGGATAATAGGATCACTTCGTTGTCCGTTTGTCTGTCCGTCTGTCAAGACCTTTGAGATATTTCAAGAACGCGTGGACGTATCAAGCTGAAAATATCAATTGCTCAGGTCTGTGGTAGCTTAAGGCAGTGAAAAAATAACCTTTTAGGTATAACGCAATCGAACGCTATGGACCGTTTATGTTGTAAATTTTTTAGATTTTCATAGTAATCGCAAGAGACTCAAAACCTATAGGGCACTTCCCGTTGGCCTACAATCATGAAATATGGCACAAAGAAAGCAAGGTATAGCACAAGTAAATGCAAAAAACTGAAAACTGTAAACTTCAGTCTTTTTGCAAAATATGTAATTTGGTTTACATGGATGACATAATTTTTTTTTTTAAAAGTAGAAACCTAATTCCATCTGTCACAGAGGTAACAATCTCCAAGTGTGATCGGAACCCTTGGTCCGCGTGTGCTACTCGCACTTGATCGTTTGTTGATTGCGGAAATCAAACACTTAAGTTCTTTCAGGGGATGATCTAGCAATTTATTGACACCCGCTGATTCTTCCTATTTACATCTCGCTTCACATTTATTTCTGATTGGCTTAAGGGTTGTTATTGTGATTTTACATATTTTTTTTCCTTCTTGAGAATAAATAACTGTGAGAGTAAATGTATGTGTATTCATGACATTGTTACTGCGGGAATATTTAATAATCACAGATGACAATATCCAGTTGCCAGACTATACCTTCAATATCGAGTAACGTTTCGCGAAGCTCTATGATGTTGGTAAATCAAATATTCTACTTAGTGCCGTTCTCTCATTGCTCAGATAGCGTGTTTATCTGGAGCTTTTGACAGTGAAATGTCACGTACAAAGAGTGTCAAAAAAGTTATCTGACTGTTTATCCGTCTCTTGAGAGACCCGGGCTCATACAGATGAACTGTAACATACTTATACAACAGTTGTACAGTACAGGTAACAGTTTATCAACTTTTGTTACGAAACTTCTAAAGTGTTACAAACTGACCATGAATAAAATATCATGTATCAAGTTACACCTGCTTTCATAATGAATAACTTATTTAAGAAAGCTTACAGCATATCAATCCCATTCTGTACTATTTAGTATTTTCTGGCAGTCAAGACGCGCTCATCGGACTTACATTAAAACCAAACCTTTGCTTTCTATAGCTATCTTCCGCTTCCGTCAGGCCGAGGAAACCCGACTGTGTGTCAAACACAATCTTTTGAGACATCTAAGCATTGTTGAGCATAATTTCGACGCAGGATTATTAAAATTGTAATGTAAAGATGATAGAACTGTTGGATAGGCATGGATGATAAAGGTTGTTGATTTATGATTAAGGATGAATTAGATTCTGAAATTATAAAACAAAATATCTTTATCAAATAGTTACTAGTCAAATAAGATTATTGTCCGTGGAAAATAATCCCAAGTTCCGATCCTTTGGTTCCTTTAGGTTAATATTATTTGCAATACCCACTGTTTCAAAAAGTTTAAAAAGTACACAGACATACTTCGAATAAGCGAGAACTATCGTCGGATTTACTTTGAGAACTGCATTATATGGCGTCATCAAGTGTAATTCGAGAATAGTGCTAACTCTTAGCTATAAATCTTCCTCTATCTAGAGAGTCCAGCAGTGGATACATGTAAAGAAGAAGAAGAAGAAGAAGATCTTTTTACTACTGTTCATACTTTCTCATATATCTACGGCCTTGTTATTCAAATGTTGCATTTATTTCCCAGGTAGAGCATCTCCGCATCTTCAGATTTAACGAGTAAGTTTCCTCGAGTGGTTTTGTCGCTGTAAACTGTTCGGGACTTGTTCAATCTCCTTGCAACGAACTACAAACTGATTTTTTTCTGACGGAACATCGTTTTGTACCCAGTTTTCTTGTTAGATAGAGTTTTATTTCTTGACTTATACTGCTACCTAGTAAGTAAATAAGTATTTAACAAACAAACTAAAATTTTCACACGATTGGTGGCAGACGCATTTTAAATTGTGTTGTGTTGTGAATCTGTGTTTTAAAACAAATATACTCGTTTTCGATACGCCCGAGTAACACACTAATAACTCGCCTAGTCGGTAATGATAAAGTAATTTTATATCGTTATTCGAAACACGTTTCGGGTCTCTCGTATTTCCGTTGATTCTTATCATTGCGGTCTCTAACGCTAAAGTTATAAATTGCTACCAAATCTACGTATGTATTATTCCAGAACTCTGTTGGATTTCGGAGCGGAATCTACGCACGCAAACGTCTCTTTAATTCTGGTTTCGTGTGCTTTTGTGCCGTGTTTCTTTTGTACGCTGACATAACTCTGTTTAGCCATTTTGTGCGGTTCGACGTCAAACCATATTGCGGCATTTCTTTCATTTCAAAGCTGAATAAAGTATTCAGTGAGACGTTAGACAACCTCTGTGGCTCTACCACGCGAGAGGTCCCGGGTTCGATTCCTGGGTTTTTTTCTGCCCATGACACAGGGTATTCTAGTGTGGGGCCAGAAGCAATGTATGTGCCTGTATGTAAATGTTTATGTTTGATGAAATATCGTCCAGGTCTATGTTTACATTTATCGCTTTAGCGGTACTTCAAAGTTACCGTTAGTTAGTGTTTTAAAGTTATGACCTGACTTTTAAAGCGACTAAGAAAGCCAGACTTTTCATTTTCAATGCACATACTGAATGATAATTATTAGGTACCTTTTTAATAGTTACGTTATCGAACGTTAAACTTCCCGTATATCCTAAGATCCGAAGAGAGCTCGACCTTCATCCATTTGTAACTGCGATGAAACTTGTCACACCACCACTTGACATACCTTCTTGATAGTATCCAAGTACCTAATTCATAATTGAAACAAAAAGTAAACTTTAGAAAAAACCGACTTCCACAAACCCTATTTGATTAGATTGAGTTTAATACTAACTGTAACCCCTTATCCCCCCCCCCCTTGGGGAATTAATTTTGTCAAATCCTATATCAGTGCTACCCCACGCGACTAAGGAACCCCTGTACAAAGTTTCATGGCTCTAGGTCCACCGGTTTAGGCTATGCGTTGCCTGCCCGTCAGCCACGCATTGTATTTGTACCTAGTATTGAGCAGATCTGGTGGCCATATGTGGTCTTCATCAGCAGTTCCGCATCACAATATTATGCTATGTGCATTTGCACGAGTTATTATGAAAAACACAAAAATCACTATAGGTCTGCCTATAATATTTGAAGAGTTCTCTCGATTTCTCCAGGATCCCATCATCAGATCCTGACCTGGTGTCAATGGGACCACCCTTGAGGTATTACCTATACGCCGAAAAATGATTTGTTCAAATCGGTTCATAATTGGCGGAGTTATCGCGTAACAAACATAGAAAAAAAAAACATACGGGTCGAATTGAGAACCTCCTCCTTTTTTGAAGTCGGTTGAAAATCAGCAATGAATTTTTATCATTATAAAAACATTACAAAACAAAAGTTACTAATTTGCATAGAAATTATATCCTTTCTGTATTAACAACTCAACAACTTGTTCCTACTGAGCTTTGTATAGCTTATCAGATAGTTAATTTAAGTTAATTATGAAGTGCGACTCCCGACCCACAGACAAACCATACTAACATTTGGTTTTGTGGGATGTATGTGTAGCCTATAATATTTTAATGCTATAAACATCCATTAATTAATTAATTCATTCATTCATTCATTCATTCTATCATTCATTCATTCATTCATTCATTCATTCATTCATTCATTCATTCATTCATCATTCATTCATTCATTCATTCATTCATTCAGTATTTGTATGCTAGAAAACACATTGCGAGTGGGTTGCCTAGCAAAATCCAACTGTGCCGATGTTTAGTCAGTTATTCAATACTCCATTTTGCGATAAACCTATCCGACACCTAAAGGTAAGACCGCACTAGGCGGAACTGCACCGCAGCGGAACTGAGCGACACGACGCGACAAAATATTCATTCAAGGCAAACATATGGAGCAAACCGCACTACGCGGCAACGGAACTGCACTGCAGCGGAACTGCGCGGCAAAGTTGGGCAACTAGGCAAAAGTGTAGCTACCTCACGCCCCTCCGCCCCTCTCTCTTCTCTCTATCTCTTTCGTTCTTTGTTTGAATAACGGGCGAAACTTTCGCGCCGCTGTAGTTCAAGTGCGGTTTACCAAAAAATGACGCGCCGTGCCGCGCAGTTCCGCTGCGGTGCAGTTCCGCCTAGTGCGGTCTTACCTTAAGTCGTAAAATTTATATATACGTGAAAATGCAATTTATCTATCAGATATAGAGGTTATCCATTAAATAACATTTGCTTATAAAACAAGTAGAAATCGTTGGTTTCTAGATTGTACATTTTAGCCATATCGCAAAAGCAACCAAAAGGCTGTCTGCAAGTTTTGGACACCATAATTTTTAATGGCATGCTTGGAGTTTAGAGTATGGAACTAGCGCCGACGGAGAGTCGTCTATTATTTTCCTTAATGCTTTTGGTTCCAAACCGCGGTTCCCCAAATTGCCTATCTCTGAGATAGAAAGGATATTTAGAGGCCTATAATGTCTGTGTTGTATCGTATCAGAGTCGTTTAGAAAAGCCTCTGTCGTACGATTCCTTTTTATCTGCGTGTGAATACATCTTAAAACTTTGCGTGTGGAGGGAAAATCGGTCAGTTTACATACAAACTATGCAGAAGGCTTACTAGGTACAACGTATAGCGATTCGGTCTGAGATCAACCTATCAACATTTATAGCGATTAAAGCGATTCGGTTTGGGACCAACATAAAACATGCAAACTTTAATTCCTACTGACTCCACGACGAAATCTTTAAATGTGTTCTCGCCAACTCCATAAGATTTTTGGTACAGTCAGGTGCATAAATGTTTTGATACAAAATGCATTTCAATACTCCATAATGAGCTTTATTTGATAAAGTACCAATGAATTGATAGCTGTTGAAAAGAAGAGCATACATAAAACTTTTAAACGTTAATGTTTCTATATAAATTTTGATAACCTCTATAAATATTAGCATTAGGCATTTTCAATGTCCTCGTAGGTACGTACAACGTGAACAAAGGTTTTACATTTCAAGCGTATTTTCCTGGCAGTAATGAAAATTGGAAATTTCAATATTTATCCATGAACTCAGGTGGATCCTGCCTTCAAACCTTTTGTTTACAAATTGAGCGTGTAACATAATTTTCACCTACGTAGATGTTACAATTACATTGCAAAACGATGGAATGAAGGCACTTGTTGAATTATATTCCAGGGGAGTCTGTCAGGCGAAACTAAATTATAGATCGTGGCGAAGCTCACGAGAAAAAAGTGAAATCAGAAAAGAGACTGTTACTTCTCGTTTTCCTCTGTGCTTGTGAACTGTTGCTGTGTTATCTGCTACTTCCTTCTGCTTCAATAAACTATAATACATTGACAAATAGTGCGAGTGTATTCATTGTGACGTGGACCAACAACATCAGGTACCTACTAGACCCCTATAAATTCAGTCCAGAGGCTCAGATAAAATTCTTCTGAACAACAGCTACGTTATTTACAAAAAACTTTCGAAAACAGCTTTTTAAATCCCCGGTCGCCTGAAACTTCCGTATCACGATAAAAAGCTTCACGGCCCTAAACCGTAGAACCCCTTTCAAAGTAGCAAAGAACGTAAAATATAACGGCGACGTTTTTGTTTCAATCCTTTCCGATGATAATACAGTTTCTTTGTTTTGAACTGACCGTTGCGATTCTATTGTCCAATTGTTTTATCCGCTTTCCTACTAACACCACCACGGGGTCGCTGATTCTGGAAGCGAAACTACTAAACTACGAGTGAAACAAAAATAAAGGGATAATTTCCTGTCACCTGAATAAATTCCTTTCACTGCCTGGCAGGTTGGATCGATAAATATTCATTCGGATATATGTACGGTCGCCTGCGCCTAAAAGTATACAAGCAGTATACACGGGATTCACTCGATGACCTGCCAACAGGTGAGGCCTTTACCAAGAAGTATAAATATATGGTAACCTAGCCTGAGAAAGTGTTACATACAGGGTGTAAGAGAAAGGTGTAGTTATATTTTAAGGGGTTGTTAGAAACGTCATTCTGAGCAACTTTCTTTATGAAACCGATTCAATCAGAGCCACTTTATTTTTCTGTGTAGGCCCCATGATAAGGTCATGTCAACGATGATACCAATTTAGAGCAGCTTGGTTTTTAAACTGCTTTAGTTTATTTTTTAGTTTCCACTTTCAGTTTAGAATTTTATTAATTTATTAACGCGTAAGTATGTAAGTAATAGTAACTTAATTTCTCGTCTAGCAAAAAGTATCAAAGATCTAATGACGGTTTATGTCCGGACATAAATATGTAGTGTCCGGACACTGGAGGTTATGTTGACATATCTTGGTTATACATGTGTAATTGTATCTATAATAGCTTCTAAGTACGTTAGTTGGTTAGTTTTGTTGCCTTCAGAATTGCACATGGAGTGTTGTATTAGTTCCGGATCTGATAGAGGTCGTTAAGTTTTTGTGAGGTCCCGAGGTTGCCGCTCTTTGTTTAGTTTTCCCCTTGGGTGTTAATAGTGCGGAAAAGTTGCTTTGCAGTTCAAGTGTTGTAAGGTGGGGATACGCTTGGTGCTAAAAATCGATAAAAAGTTGGACAAAGTAGTAAGCATAATTATTACGAGCCTACTTTGTCCTACGTAGCTATACTTAAAATGAATTGATGAATTAGGTAGGTAACTTAAATTGAAGCTTACTTATCAACAGTCAATGCTTTTTTACATACGGAGTTCTCGAGGCACAGTTATACTATAGTCTATTCGTGATAAGAATGCAGTAAAGTCATCACTGTCCGGCGGCCAAGCCACGCCTCGTAATCAATCAAATCGTTTCCAATTATCAAGCCAATTTCACAGTGACCAGTTGAAGGCAAAATTTCGAACGCGAAGGTTGTGTCCTGTCCTGTGAGTGTGTGTTAACACATTTAAATTTAAATTTTACTGCATTCTTATCACGAATAGACTGTAATACTGCAAACCGCTTAACAGGGGCCGAAGGTACATAGTACATCACTGCAAAGGTACATAAAGTAAATTCTGTATAGCAGGGTTTTCAGTTGAAATTTTCACATAAACTAAAGAACACCATAAAAATCATCAGAAGACAGCACTTTAGAAACATTGTTAAATTTTACAAAAAAGTTCAATTCCGTTTTTGGCACCAATCTGCACAAACTTACTGCCTGTTGGTTGGGACATCGTGTCAATTCGACCCGTGTCGTTAAAAAATATGTTTCTTTCTTGTCAAAGTTCAGTACATGAAAGGCCCTGTGGGAATATTACCCACTTAATTTGAATGAACCATATCGTGGTGGAATATGGCTCAAAGGTACATCTTTGTTTCTAAACGCAAAGTGCGAATGAGAAATCAAAATTAAGTTAAGGTGGTGAGAGAAAGAGAGAAATGTGATCTACATTTCATTCGGAGCTTAAGATATTTAGCGCAACCTGTAACAAAGCTGACCGTTATTCAGGCACTGAACATTTCGTGGGTTTCTGCCTCATTTGCGTTGCAAATTATGTCCTTTCAGTTGTTAGTTCTGCTCAATTTATTGGAAACAAGCAATTTAATCTTTGACACAGACGATATGGTCATTGTGCATATAAATTGATATTGATATTCAAGGTGTTGTGTGAAGGTTGAGTTTTATGTGTGTTTGTATATATTCTTTTTCGGTCCGAGACTATCCTTGGTTTTTTTTCCGCACGTTTATGATGGAAAAGTTAGTTAAACATGTCTCTTGAAAATTCTCTTCACGGATATCTTGCAGTACTAGGTTGATACATACAATATGTATAGGTATCGTCACACCATATAGCTTGTGCGATATCAATAATATTTTCATATTTTCTGCCTAGTTTGGGATCTGCTACTTATCCTACATTGTATTAATGTCGTAACCATAAATATAAAAAAAAACCATAAAATCGTTTAGGGCAAACACTGCGGTAGCTTAGGTAAAGGGGGCGAGCGCAGCGAAGCCCCCGAATAGTCTTCATGTTAGTTTGACATGTATAACACAAAAAATATCACGCAGTGCTGAATAACAATGCTTTTAAAAATTTTCATTAAAACCAGCCATATCATGATATGGCCAGAAATGGCTTGGCCATATCATGAAATGGCTGGCCATATCGTGATATGGCCGAATTTGACGATATGACTACGACATTAATATAATTATCAAAACCTGTGTTTCTTATGTATTTCTTGTTCGAAGGCAAATAAACAAATTTATTATTCATTCATTGTCGGTACCAGTGTGTGAGGGTGTGTGTGTTTTAATTAAAGCAATTATTTTTGTATTGTGAAAAATGAAAATGAAATTTTAAAAAAACATTTCTTAAACAAGAACTTTGATGACTGAAAATGCAACGGTTATCTTATTAATTGTATATATTTATCAATTTCAAAACTTCATGGGCGTGAACTGTCAAAACGGGCCTTTTATTTTGTGAAGACTTCAGTCTTTGTTGTTATGGTTATTATGACAACCAAATAATGTTATTATGCAACAGAACCACAGCAGTGCTTTAATCCAAGTAACTATATTTATTATTATCCGGGTAGCATCTAAATACCGGTATCCGATTAAATAATCGCCCAATAACGGTAATTACAACCCTGCAGGCAAATTGATTGTGTTCGATTTTCAATGTAATTGCTGACTCAGCTATTATATGGTATTGATTAGCAATTAGTGACTTGTTAATATGAACAACAAAGCATCTGGCTTTTGGTCTGCTTGTGCCTATAGTAAATCATAAATCAGTACATATTTTATTAAAGTGTACACCAATTGATATTTTTGTCTACAATCGAAAATGTTTTTGTAGTAAATTACTACTACTTACTTAATTACTATTTCGACAGTCTGTCTTTATTCAATTAAGTACACCGAAAGACACCGTAACAAAAAAAAAATGTTTGAGATTGAAGGTAATAGAAGCCTACCGCCCATCACTAATAATAGTTTCGATAAAATATTATTTATTATAATTTTTTCCGAACCTTGATTACGAAATCCTTATTAATTCCCCTCAATTTATTGCCTTGTTTTCCTCTATTTTGCTGCAATCGGTGAATAAGTATCACTTACTTATTTTTTCCAGCAATTCCCCTGAATTGATCCCCTTAGGGAGATGTTCTCAGAAATATTGCTTCAACAACTTTTGAAATCCTTTCCAATATAAAGCCGGAATTAGGAATTAATCGATATTATTTCATTCATAGCAGAACTTTTACCCTATGGAACTATATACTTAGTTGTAACTATGCAAAAAAAATAGTGCGGAAAATAACACACCCATTTGTCTGTCTGATCACGATGTCCGTGACAACACTCGTGACCGTGATCAGATCTTAAAAAAAATACCATGATCAGTGACTATAAAATCTAGCATTATATTTGTCCATTTTAGTGTGTTTGTATAAAACTATAAACTAGTGACATTGTAGACAAATTTAGTTGTTTTCACTAATTCTGTGCATAAATTACTTACTTTTCTGTGTCTGTTTCGTATGTATGTAAGTAGTTTGAACATAAAGGGCCTTATTTTGCACCCTTTAACTTCAATGTTTAAAACAGCTAAGAACTCTGACAATCGATGTCGTGCAGCTGAGAATCGGCTCTTGTTGCTACTATGCTTGTACTAATACAACTTGTAAATGAATTAACGCAAAATGAGAAACTACTTTGTTAGGGACATCATTCTGAGCAACTTTCATTATGAAATCGATTTGATCAGAGCGACTTCATTTTTCACTTCCCAGTACATTTTGGCCTGAGTGGATCAGCTGATTTGTATGGAGAAGTGAAAAATACATGTTTATGTTGGAACTAAACTTATGTAGTTGAAGGTCGGGATGCTCTACTTCGGGGATTATGCGGGATTAAGTTTTCAATTTTAGTGACTCTAGATGGTAAAGTTGCATGAGGGATTGCTGCTACGTGTTATTAAGATGGGGTAGTTTTTGATTTTCAAAAAACTTTAAGCAAACATTTGTTGATTATTTATTTTGATCTGATGAACTAAAATGACTGGTGCATAAAGTTCCAGATGAATAAAATTGCAGCGAACCGAAATATTACAGCAAACATCTTTCTTTAATACATGTTTATTTTATCCAGTGATTCATGATCTTCATACCGTAAAAGCCACATTGACTATTTCGCTGTCTTCTCAAGTCGTATTTCAACGTATATGTTTAGTACCTGTGGCAGTATAAATCCACTGGCATTAGATGTCACTGCGCTGCAAAATACTGCTTTCGGTAAAGCCGTGGATTGAGATGGAAATTTGAATTAAAATGTAATTTTGTAGCTTGAACCTCGTTGATCCATTGTGATACTCAACAACAGTTCCGTATTTCGAAGCCCTCGAAGGCAGACATTTGATTAAAAACGGTGACATATGATTTATAACTGAATACGAGGCACAGGAGTATGATTCTCGCGCATTCGATATACGGCTATCGACACCTAAACCAATATACATATAATAAAACCGGCCAAGTGCGAGTCGGACTCGCGCACGAAGGGTTCCGTACCATTATCTATAAAAAACCGCAAAAAAAAAAAGTATGGGAGCCCCCCCTAAATATTAATTTAATTTTAATTTAATTATTTATTTTTTAAGTAAATAATATACTCAATATATTGTGAACATTTTAAGCGTCTACCTGCTACCATTATCAATATCGAGCAAAAATGAGCAAAAAAAAATCACGTTTGTTGTATGGGAGCCCCCCTTAATATTAAATTTCTTATAATTTTTAGTATTTTTTGTTATAGTGGCAACAGAAATACATCATCTGTGAAAATTTCACCTGTCTAGCTACCACGGTTCATGAGTTACAGCCTGGTGACAGACAGGACGGACGGACGGACGGACGACGGACAGACGGACAGCGAAGTCTCAGTAATAGGGTCCCGTTTGGTACCCTTCGGGTACGGAACCCTAAAAAGGGCCTCTTTCATCAAAATAGTAATCTACTATTAAACAAAATGATTATTTTTATAGCAACCCATATGTTTATATTTTTGGCACTGAATTAGAAATCAGAGTTTAGGTCTTAGATGTTTATACGTGTGTGGTCATCAGTACTAAACAAAATGTATATTCTAAAATTAAAATTAAAGCCTATGACATCCAAATTAAGAAAATGACTAAAGTTCTTGATTATATTTCAGCTAAACTCATTATATACTTGAGAAAGTTTCATGCGTCGTTTTGATTGTTTCAGATTTCATTAAAAATGTCAGTTTCCGAGTTCAGGAGGAAGAAGCTTCTCTACGTTTTCAATGTATTTTTCGGTAAATTAATAAATACTTTCTTTAATTACTTTCTTTCGTTGGTTTTCCTTGGCAGTCGTTTATTTTTTTTCTTTTTGTTGCAGACGTCAATCAAAGTGGAACTATAGAGAGAAAAGATTTCGACCTTGCTATTGAGGTGAGTTGCGAAAATCTGTTATTTCTTTTGTGTTTTTTGACAAAATACAGTCAATTTCCTTCTTTTAAAAAAAACCCTAAATCAGACTGAACGTAAACATATTGTATGTATCATTTCATCATTTAATTCTGTCTAGTAGTTAGCAATATCTAGCATCAAAATTGGAACATACCTACCGCATCAGGTTTAACCTGTAATGATAAGTATTTATAGAAAATAAATATTGGGGTTTGATTGTTGCGCATTCTAAATACGGATATCGACACTTATATCGAATGATTCTCAGACAAGATCACTCGATATAGGTGCCGATATCCGTATATCGAATACGTGAGAATCATACACCTGGTCGCTGCTATTGGATACATGGCATAGTTTAGCTAAATGTAGTCACGACTGTACCATTGCCATCACCAATGGGACAAAGTGTGACGTTTTGTCTGTTTTGCGTAGAAAATCTGCAGCCTGCGCGGATGGAAGCCCGGAGACCCAAAACACGCCGAGACGCACGAGACCATGATTAGGATCTGGGACGGACTCCGGAAGAGGGCCGACTCTAACCACGACGGACAGGTGAGCAATCCATCACTGAAGCCGTCCCCTTAGCTTTGCGTCAAGGAACTGTCAAGTAAAATAATACACTTGAGCGTGGAACAAATATAAGCGGTTTTAATAAATGGTCGGACAAATCTACGATTGAAGAAAATTTTCGCCAATAAATGTTGAAATTCTGTATATCTACAAGAGCATTTTTAATGAGAGCTGTTATGCTAAAATCATATAAAGTTAAGGTCCTATGCCTATCCCGCTTCTCAGAAAAGTGCTTGAGGTTGTATTTAAGGAGGTTTGAAAATTTTACTCTTATTTAGATCCTTCACTGACCTACATTCTCAAACTTGCTAAGTATACTTTCATTATATTGAAAACAACGAACTTATCAGATCTTAAAATACGAGGGTTTTAGTTGAATCTAAACTTATCCCAAAACACACATTTTCTAGTTCAGCAAACAACGTAGCGTGAGACGAAATAACCTTGTGACTTTTTCCGCAGAAAAAAAAAGCGAAACTTTACCATTGAATATTTATTAGTGGCTCCTAAACTTCTAAAGGCCATCTTTTATATGGCACTGGCGTTTAGCATAAAGGGCGTAGAAAGGGCATACAAAATTTACATATATACATTACATATTGGCATTTCAAAAATACGGCTTCAGTCAAGTTTTACGCTGTGTTTTCCCTGACTCTCTCCTCTGAATTGTATGCGACATTTTTGAAAATGTTTCACCTATTTTATTGCTCGATAAGTTTGAAGATGAAGAGAATTCGGGAGGGTGGCCAATCCCGGCAAAGTTCAGGTTCTCCTGCCAACGAACACAAAATATTCACAAGACGTTAATTTCCAGATTCTCCACAGAGAACCTGACCCCATTGAAATCTTTGAAATTCAGTTGACACCGGCAAAATTATCCACAAAAGTGGTTAGCAAGCCTTATATAAAGAATATCAATAGAGAGAATTTGGCGGATAAATAGATGTAGCGGGTTGAGATACCCCCCACCTCAACCCCGCTAGTCAGCATACATACTTTAATGTCTATAGAAAGATCTAGGTATTATTTTTCTGCTTCTCAGCAAAGGCGAAGTTTTGTCAAAGGCCCATCCAACCTCTAAAGCCTTACTCGCAGTCTCGCCTCTGGTTTCCTTTGTGACCGTATTTCGTTCGAAGCTTTTGTCTCAATGTGCTTGTAATCCTGTTTCGTCTGGAATTGAAGGTGGCATGCAAAGAAGGAAAAAGGACGAACGTGATTTTACTTACAACTTATAAGCCGGTTTGGGCCAGACTTTCTCCCCCTTATTTATAAAAAGTTATAGACAGCTCTCTAGCTGTGTCCAGTAGTTATTCCCGGATTAACTTTACTCGGGAAGTAAATGTTTTAATTAATAAGGGGGCAAGAGTAAAGTTACTCCCGGATTATATTTACTCTCGGAGTAAATTTTTTTATTAATAAGGAGGTCTTATTTTAAATTCGTCGCCTATTATTTGATTTACCTGTGACAATAAACTGCAGTTTTAACGTCAAGAATTTTATCGATTTAGGACGCAAATATATGAACAGAATGTGCTCTCACATTCTTAAGTGTTTGAAATCTAAATAAACCATTTCAGGTTGTGACTACGATAGGACTTTAATTAATGTTGTGAGTTCTTATGTGTGTACTTATCTTCATTTTAAAATAAAGTGATCGTTATCTATGAGACCCTGAACGAAGCTAATTTCATAAAGATAAATGCTATCATTAAAGCAGATGCCTCAGTTAATCTCAATGAATGATCCTAAGACACGGTCTTGTAATGAAGACTTGGGGCACTAAATTTTGCGATACCTACCGCGAATAGGACCATCCCTTCGGGCTTATTACGAAGCTCAGTTCGAGATATAAACACGTAAATGGCTATATCTATACCTACATAGGTCGTTGTATGTATATGTGAAACAGTAGTTTAGTTATTGCAGTTTGATTATGCGTTTACTTCAAAATAAATACCTTCAGTTGGTTGATTTGTCACAAGAACGTTACTTTTGGTATTCAATTAAGATGTGAAAAATAACATCATGAGTAAAGCAGCTTATCTTAGATTAAAATACAAATTTCAGCATTGAGAGTTATGCAATCACGCGTGGACAGCAGTTCGATAGCAGTCGACGGCAGCTCAAGCTGTCTGCCTCTACGTGGAAACGGTATTTTATAAGTACCGGAATAATTGATGCTACAAAAACACGAAAGACGAAGTAGACAGACCTTATAATAGCTGCTGACTCAAAATTGCAACGAAGCCTCGCTGTACAAACGCTATTTTCCATCGAGGTACTAAGCTTTAGTGTTAAAAGCCTCCCTAAGTAGTGTCTGTCTAGCCATTTCTAACCTTGTAAGTCTGTCACAAGCACAAGGCAGAAGAAGAAAGAAATTTTATTTTGTTTAGTACAAAATTTGTCTATTGAATTGTTGTTCTTATTAAGTTACTCGCCGCTAGGGATTGGTCGCTCGCTTAAAAAGAACTTATGTATGTGTCTGTCTGGAAAGTTTGAACATTTTAGTGTACTTTACAAGGTACATACAACATGTACATTCTGCGGTTGGCGATGCAAAAACATCGTGACGAAACCTTCAATATCAAAAGCTGCGGCGATGGGCTAGCTTTCTGACACGCAAAATGGAGTATTGAATAAAACAGTATTTTTAGTTAGCGATGATCTCTGTGGCGCAGTGGTTGTGGCTTTGCCAACCATGCCAGAGGTCCCGGGTTCGATACCCAGCTGGGGATGATTAAAAAAAAACAGGTCTCGTATGTTTACATGTTTGTGATGCCGCTGTTGCCTTTCTTTTACAGTCGCACCAAAGATGGACTTAAATTCAGCTAGTAATTAATGCATCCTAAATTATTTTCATCCGGTCCTGTGCCAATCGAATCCAGGTCTTCCCCGCAATATGCGTAATTTCGTAGACCCATCTGGCTGCCGGTCGACCCACGCTTGTCTTTCCTTCTTCCGGCCACTACTCGGTCAGTGATCTACTCCACCTGTCATCACCTCGCCTCGCCAAGTGTCCTGCCGACCTCCACTTGAGTCTAGTGATACGGTTTCCGATATCTTGGACCTTAGTCTTATTTCGGTGTTGCGGTCTCGATCTAGGAAAATGCTAAATGATCGCTCCATGGCTCTTTGGTTTACTCTCATTCGTTTCACCAGTTCCTTTGTAAGCGTCCATGTTTCGATTGGCACAGGACCGGATAGGTTGGCACAAAAGGGAGAGGAGGCTTATACCCAGCAGTGGGGGGAAACAAGCTGCCGATGATGATGATGATAAAATTTATATCATTAGGTACTTTCCTTAACAATGAAAACTACTCACTGTTATAAATATACGATACAGTATAATCTTGGTATCAGAGAGTTGATAGCATTCTCCTAATGAACTCAAACAAAAGCAAAGAGTATTTCATTTAACTTTATGGCTCAGCTTTTAAAAAATATATTTCCAAAATAAAAAACGCAATGATCCGGCGTAGTTTTAACGACTCCATTTTAAAACAAAATAATTCCTTTTATGGCTAGATTTATTTGATAGTGAAAATTCCATTACTGAGCTTTGTAGAATAAAAATCTGGACAGTACAATTAAATACTAAAGCCTGCTGTCACTAATAATACCTTTTAATTTAGTTTATACTTTAGTACCTACCTACCTGTTGTTTCGCTTTCAACAACGTTTAAGTGTCACCTACGCTGCTAGGAGTACCCTTAGATTTAGGAGTCTATGGTCGATTTCACCAACAATCCCTATCTTTAGGGGACACTTTTTTTCCTTTCAGGGGCCACCTACCGGTTATTTCTCTCTGACCTAAGTTTAAGGGTCATCTAGGCTATTAGGGGATCCCCTAACTATAAAGGGCCGACCTCCGAAACAGTCGCTAGACAACTGAGAAAAAGAGTTAAGTGACCCCTAACTAAAATTGTTTCTTAAATGTCATTGTGGAAGGTAGGTATCTCCTGATACAGGTAAATTTATACTTAAAAGGAGATTCCGTCTATGTAATCGTGGTTTTGCTGTGAAATAAACAATTTTGTATTTGTATTGTATTAAAACTGTTGGTGAAATCAGGCATGACCCGAGTTACACGAAACTTTAAAAATTAAGCAAATGCTTAGAAAATTAGAAACAAATGATAATTCAATGAGATTCTCGCAAATAAATTAGTTAAGTGACAACTTAATTTTCAAAAACGTTTTTGCGCAACTTTCGTGTGAAATAACACTGGTTCGTAAGTTTAAGATTAAGATACAATAGCTACAGCTATTGTGTCTTAATCATGAACTTAAACTAACATTTCCCCCACCAGGTGTCAGTAGAAGAGTGGATCTCCATGTGGGACGACTACGCGCGCAACCCCTCCGCTGCTCTCAAGTGGCAGCAGCAGTACAGCCAGTTCATGTTTCAACTGGAGGACGCCAGTGCTGATGGCTCCATCGATGTGGATGAGTTCACCACCGTCTGTTCCTCGTACGGCATCGATGCTGCCGAGTGTAAGGTGGCTTTCAGTAAGATGGCTAAGGTGAGTCATGCAGTTAAAAGTGTCTTGTTTAGATTGTGTCACAAAATATTCATCGTGATCATTTCATCATCATCATCGTGGCAGCTTGATTCCACGGTGTGTCATCGTCATCATCATCATAGTCATCTTCATCATCGCCATTATCATCATCATCATCATTATAAGTTGACGATAGACCCAGTCACTCTAGCCACTCAATTCAGACCAGTGTGGTGCTCACTTTCATAATTTGTGCCGTCCTTCCTATCGGCCGACCATCTATCTAGCACTCGATGACCTTTCTCGTCCATCTTCCATCACTTTCTCGTCTGGTCATTGTCACCCGGGTTAATGTCTCCCAAGTCGTATTCAGCCACTGCTTTATAGGGGCCTTAAACTTTTCTTCAGTAGGTTATTTTATAAAAATTACATTTCAATTGTTATCTGCCCATAGCAGCCACTCTCACTGACGGGTCTAACCCTGATGGTTCTATTGCACTTATTCAATCTAGCTTAATACCATCCATTAAAGTACTAAACATCTCAACATAAAAATTAAGATTATTTAGAAAAAACGGTCACGCATCAACGGTTACAAACACAAGTGTGAATGAGTCATCCATTTTGACCAAATTAATGAAGGATAAGATAGAGGTAGAGCAAACCATGAGGTTTAAACTTATAGGTACAATAGTCAGTTCGGATTTCACGCATGCTCCAATACATTCCAATACAGTGCCCGTATTCCGTTTCCATTCATTCCTATCTCTTTGTGCTCTGCACAATCACGCCATATATCTTGTTTACGGATCTAAGACTCCCCACGACTAGATATCCCTTTACTCCTGAGAACTGTGAAATACGGACCAAGTTTGAGCTACAGTTTTGAGATTACTGATACGTTGGCGGTAACCCAATAATATAATTCGACATGCGACTTACATGCGTGGGTTTTGGAGTTAATCCGTTGATCTTGATTACGAGTTTCCAATGTAAGCCGTGTCTTAGCAAGTGTATAAATTATGTATGTGATACGCAAATTTAGATAAAGTCAATACGCAGCATTATCGTATAGGTTGTAGAAACTGTATGAACACCTATAGAACATACAATATCTCACACTGAAATACGAAATGAACCTCGTACAAGAAAACGAAACCTAGCTACATCCAGACACCAGTAATGAAAACTGGCGTTATTATTACAAGCACCGTAGCAGTCTCGTAGCCGCTACGAAACTACGTAGCTCGTAGCAGCCGTAGCACGTCGTCGACGTAATCCGCCGACAAAAACTCGTATAGTTGGCTGTGTTACCTCAACTGTGGCAGAGTTCGCAGTTTCTGTTCCGTGACGGTGCCAACGTATTGTTGCAAGTTGCAAAAACTTGTGGTTCTCTTACATGACAGTAGAAATATGGTTAACAAGTAACTTTATTTTTAACCCCCGACGTGAAATAGGGGTGTTATAAGTTTGAACCGTCACTGTAGCGCTCAAACGGATGGACCGATTGTAATGCAATATCTAGGGTTTCGTACCCAAAGGGTGTTAAACGGGACCCTATTACTGAGACTTCGCTGTCCGTCCGTCCGTCCGTCCGTCCGTCCATCCGTCCGTCTGTCACCAGGCTTGTATCTCATGAACCGTGGTAGCTAGACAGTTAAAAATTTCACAAATGATGTATTTCTGTTGCCGCTATAACAACAAATACTAAAAAACTAAATAAATTTTATATTAAGGGGGGCTCCCATACAACAAACGTGATTTTTTTTGCTCATTTTTGCTCGATATTGATAATGGTAGCAGGTAGACGCTTAAAATGTTCACAATATATTGAGTATCTTAATTACTTAAAAAATAATAATTAAATTAAAATTAAATTAATATTTAAGGGGGGCTCCCATACAACAAAAGTTTTTTATCTCGCTTTTATTAGCTTCACCTGTATGTTTGTTTGTTTGTATGTAACCGACTCCTTTGGACTGGATTTTGACCAACTTTAAACGGACAGATTCAATTCAAACTTTGTACACTTATCAAGAATCAGCGACAATGTAATAATTTCATAAGTTTATCTCATTATCCTGATTAGGATCGCCAGGATTAATAAATATTAATTAATTTCTCACACAGCCTCTGAACTAAAAAATTAAAAATAAATATAGTTTAAAAAAACTAAAAAACACGCTTTCAAAGCACTTCGAACTAAAAAGTTAAAAATAATTTTTAATATTACCTTAAAACAATAAATGAATAAAAAATACTATTTTATTGTGAAAAAAAGTGTCGGGCGCTTTGTTCCATATCTTTCGTACGTCGAGCTCCCATACAACAAAAGTTTTTTATAGATAATGGTACGGAACCATTCGTGCGTTCGAACTAAGTTTCATTTATTTTTTTTGTTATAATCGGTTCACTTATAGGCCTAACAATCTTTTTTAATTCCCAGGGTAAAGCCAGCGTGTCGTGGGAACAATTCCAGGACCTTTGGAAAGAATACTTCTCCACTGAAGATCCTAATGCTTCAGGAAACTTCATCTTCGGCCGGACCAGCTTCTAAGGACCAACAGTCCCGCCAAAGATTGTCCAGTCTTATATGATACGCCGCAAGGCTTTGATTGTCGGAGCGAGAGGTTTAAACTAAATTGGACGAGTGTGTGTGTTCAAGAAAATGGTTAGTCGTAATATTTCCAACTATTTCTCTTTTAGTGAATCTAATGTGATGGCACTTTAGTCTCTTCGGACTGTATGCTCAAAAATTCTCGCGTAAATTATACTGTCCTTCTAGAATATTCTTGACAACGAAGTGTTACACTTATCACTAAATATCTTACGAATAAAATACCTATTAGGTCGGGTAAAAAGTCTTTTCGTATTTCGTATGTGTATATTTGTCACTAAAATCTATCTTTGGCTGTATTATTTGTATCTGGCTAGTTTTGATGTCATTAAAAGGTTGTATTTCAAAAAAGGAATAAATATACTAATATTTTATTTCCCACAATTTTTCATTTTGTTTTTCTTTATGTCAAAATGAGTGAATCTAATGAAAAAATCCAATACATTTAAAGTTGTAGACAAAAAAGAAAGACAAGAATTCGGCCATCGTCGTGAAAAAATGATAATGTGATGTTTATGAAACCTAAAACAGTGTCAGTAACAGTAGCACAAAGTTGGTTTAAGCGTTTTCAATCCGGAATATTTTAAGTCAAAGATGCACGTTTTTGTTCACCCCGATCTTCAGACAAAATACGAAGAAACTTTTTACCCGACCTAATATATATCTAGCACATCTAGTAGACATATCTTTAATATTCCGATCTAATGAAAATAAGTTAAAAACCATCCGAATTAAGGCTTTGCTCCTGCCAAAGAAAACTAGTATTTTTTTAAGTTTAATACGTTATTTATCACTCTGTCTATAATCATGTGAACAATATTATATTCTATTCATATCCCGAACTAGCACGTGATTGAATAATTAATATATCATTTATTTAATTCATATTTACGTTTACATTGCCTCTGCCTGCCCATATGGGAAAAGGTGTGCGCTGTTACTTTATATAAAAATAAGTCACGTTTACTTTTAAAACTTATTTTTATGAGTTTCTTCTGAAAAGTGTGTACTTTAAAAAAAAAATACTATACAAAGGTATGTTGGTACCTACTTTCACATCTGTGATCTATTGTGTTGTTGTTGTGTTACTCTGTGGTCGTTATTTAAGAGTCTATGTATGTTGAAGTCAATAAATTATAAAGTATTCGGTAACAGATGAATATATCTGTTAAAATTGAATCGTATCTTGTAAAGCCGCTACAGTATAGAGTCAAATAAAAAAATTGTATGTAAATAAAGTTTTTTTTTATTTCCATTTAAACAAAGCTTATTTCCAGTAAACATATGAATACTGCTGAAATAGGAAGTTAACAATTAAATTTTCACAATATGTATTCTAACCTGATCTACTAATCACTTTTGGCAGCTTCAAGGCCATACATTTTTAACAACTGCAATAAAAATAAGCATCAAGGAAATGACACAAATAAAATAGGATTGACCAGATAGCTGAAAATCTGATAGATTATAACTATGGACTTCACAAGGACATTTATTTACATATCCTCAATGCCTAGTTCCAATAATTGCGTATCGTATCGGTCTCTTATGTATTTCATTTGTCTTTCACGTGACTTTTAACAAAAGCCTTTTAATCCATTATATCGTATTACGTAACCCGGTTACATTATCGCGGATATGATTATAGCGATCACGAACTCCCAATAACTTTGCCCTAACCCTAAAGTACACATTGGAACGTGTGCATAATGTATGGGAGAGTTCGCGTGCAGATATTTATCTTGTAACACTCCAGCTTTGAGTAAGCTCGCTCTACATACAAACTGCCCCGATGCTCGATGTCATGGTACTGACTGAAGCACGAATTATTACGCATCGAAAACGTTAGCGATTTGAACTATCAGTCGCTCATAAGAACAAACTTATTTACTTTGCTACTAGCTGAAATACATAAAATTGATTTTTTAAGGCCCTCACATATTTTAAAAGAGGTACGGGGGAGTTTCTTGCCCTTCTTTGCTCAATCCCTAAGCCCACAACTTCCGAACGGGCGGTAGTATACAAAAATATTAATATTATATTGACGTTGACTAAGCAATCTGTATGATTTTATGGTCAAGTACAACCGATATCGAGCTAAAGTTAAAAACCTATGAAGATCCAGAACTAAGGGTCTGGGTCTTTTGTAGACGTTGGATAAGCCAATATAAGATATGAAGACTGCAGAAAAGAAAAAGTATGCGTGTCCAGATAACGCATTTTTCTTTTCACTCTAAGAAAAGCTTCTCTGTTATAAGTGCTTACTATGTTGTACGCCATCAGACAACCTGTGTCCTACAAGTAGTAGGTACATACACAATTTTTCCAGAAAACCTTATCATTTTAGCTTAATGTCATTTTCGGAAAGTGTCTCAAATAATCTTATATACTTTCAGTTGTCGTCGGGAGGTTTACTAAGGTCAGGATGGCGAGTCGCGTACGGGTATGGCTTGGCAGTGTCTATAGCGAGAGCGCGAAATTGTTTTGTTTGTAGCGCGCGCGGCGCGTCTCGGCACACACCGTCAACAAGCCAAAACAGGTTTTTTTGCGCCCCGTTAGCCACTAGCCAGCAATTCCGTAAGCGACTCCCAGCCCAAGGTATTACATAAGACGATTCAAGGGGGAATAGTGTGAAACTAAGTGTTTTGAGACACTGTCTGTATACAGCTGACAGCACATCTAGCTAATCAATAAACAATACAATAATCTTGCAGACCTCAAGTCCATATTACAGATATAACAATACATTACACCATTAAATAATAAATAATAATCACTTTATGTTGAAATAATTCTAACTGGTTACGAAAATGTCAAAATTGTGAAGCTTTGTGTGTTGTCCATAAGGAATGGGAATATTCCAGGCTTTACGTGATGTCGACTGTACCATGCGATAAGGAACGGGAATATTCCTACACTTGGGTTCAGCGTTCTTTAATATTCCGGCGGGGGGGGGAATCCTCATCTGGTGTCGTGTCGTACATATTGTATGTAGTTCTAAGACATGCATTTGAACGACGACATAAAGATGGGTGAAAAAGCAACAAATATATATGTGTGCAATATATTTTTATGTAATTCTGTATTAATGTAAATAAACGTATTCGAGAGTAAAGCTCTATTTATAAAAATATATGACAGATATATAAGTAATACGTTCACTATACAATGAGTAGATAGCACCACACAGAAACCTCAATGGTTTAAGTGGTGGTAAGGAATACAAAACTCTGTACTGAATTAATTATCAGTAAATAAATAAAATAAATAATAAATAAATAAAAACGTTTTACGTAAATAAACCGCACTCGCTCTGAGAATTGTCTCAACTATCTAACAAATGGCGTTCATTTTTAAGCGTTTGAGATATCTATCTAAAATGAGAGCCGGTATATAGAGAGATACTTAGCAATTTTTTAAAGGACGATCCACCCGAAGTTTTTTTTTGGCTCTTTCGCCCATTAATATCTTTGGACACACAATATTTAAGTAATATGTTACAGGTTTTTATATTTTTTATGCAGAGTTAATATAATTATTTTTATTATAAGCAGTATGTGGATTGTGTCTTACATGAATTGACATTTCGTCCAAACAAGCCTTTTGATTCGAATCCCTTTTTAGAGTTCCGATCCTTAAAAGGTAAAATAAGAAACCCTTATAGGATCACTTTGATGTCCGTCTGTCCGTCCGTCCGTCCGTCTGTCCGTCCGTCCGTCCGTCCGTCCGTCCGTCCGTCCGTCCGTCCGTCCGTCCGTCAAGACCTTTATATCAAGAACGCGTGGACGCATCAAGCTGAAATTAACACATTGCAAAAAACAATCTTCTAGGTCAACGCAATCGAACGCTACGACTGTTTATGCTGTAAAATTGACGGATTTTCATAGTAATCGCAATGGACCCAAAAGCAAGGTCTTATAGCACAAGTAAAGGGAAAAATCAGAAATCTCCAATTTTCTGTCTTTCTACAAAAATATTCAATTTGGTGTACATGGATGACATCATATTGGATTTTTTATGTAGAAACCTATAGTTACACCAGATACGAGGTAACAATCTCCAAGTGTGATCGGAACCCTAGGTCCACGAGTCCTGCTCGCACTTGAACGTTTTTTTTTTTTCAATGATGGACTTGTAGATTTATTCGTCATATTTTGTTACCACCACATTTACCTCAATCTGAAGGTGTCATGATACTATAAATGGTAAGGTATTAGATACATATATCTTTATTAAAAGTCACCCTCCCGCCGCTATGCTATTCATACATGTGTGTTGAGATTTCGTGGTAACTCATCCTCTATAGGAACATCTCATGTTTTATATTAGGAATCATTTATTCAGCTGAAATATTCCGAGAATTTCTGTAAGACTGATAGCATATTTCTGGACACCAACACTGGTGTAAACTCACCAATTTATCGAACGGTGGCCAAAATAACTCCTACGACCTGATTCTTGAAAATACTCGTCTTGATTTGCCTTAGGTGTTTCTGGCATGATGAAATTAAACGATTCAAGTCAATAAAATAATAATTCAATTCAAATAAATTATGTCAACATCCATCCTTGTCAATAGAGAGGATATTCACATTATTTTATTACGTTATGGTTCATTAAATGACTCTGAGTAGCGGTCTGTTTAATATTTCTGGTTGTATGTAAAGCGGTACACAGCTTAAATCCATAATTTCTAGAACTCCGTATCTCAATATAATCTAGTACTTGGTATTAAAAGTCTCATTGTATATGTTACGGGTAAAGCTCGGAGGCCGGGTAAACCTAGGTTTACCCGGGTAAACCTAGCATTACCCAAGCCTCTTGGGAAAGTCCAAAATTTCAATCAACTTCGGGCTTTACCCGGATAAAACTAGGTTTACCCAACACTGGCTGGGTAATGTCAGAATAATTTGTAAAATGAAAAACCAACTACATTAATGATTAACTTTAACTCAATAACAATCATAAATCTTAAGTAAAATTAAGAACAAAGACTTTTGGAAAGCTATTATTTGTTCTTGATTTTACCAAACTAAGATTTATGATTGTTATTGAATAAAAGTTAATTATTATTTAGTAGGTTTTTAATTTTACAAATAGTTCTGACATTACCCAGCCAGTGTTGGGTAAACCTAGGTTTATCCAGGTAAAGCCCGAAGACAAATTGAAGTTGATTGTTTCGGACTTTTACCCAAGACGCCTGTGTAATGCTAGGTTAACCCGGGTAAACCTAGGTTTACCCAGTCTCCTAGCTTTACCCGTAACATATACATGACCAGACTGTCACATTCTCACAATTACATACGTTGCTCGCCAATTTACATCAGAATCGCCGGGTTTCACGACCCTACCTGCGGTTAGCTCGATCACATTATGCAAATCCACGAAGCACGTTAAGCTGCGGATATCAAAAATCACCGCACGTACAATACCGAACAGATTAAAGACATAAATCACAGAAAATCCCTTTAAAACAAGGAAAAGAAAGACACAACAATTTTTTGTTCTCCGATTTCTGCCATCTTGCCGGGTTGATATTATTTTAATTTTAGCCGAAGATTCCATTACCTTATTTTGTGAAGACAGCCTCGACTGTAGCAGCTACTATCTATGTAAGTAGTAGGTGCAAGGAAGACAGGGATTGTTGATGCGAGGTACCGTATATTACGGGGGTTAGATGATAAAAGTAATCAAGGGCGATAGACGCATCCCACAATCATTTAAAATATTCACTGAAAGCAGAAGCGAGATACAGCATCATAATTACAACTAAAAATGATACGTATCGTGCTGTTAAGAACATAGGTAGGTACGTACACATTTATGACACGATACGAGAATTTTATGTTAAAACTTCTAAACGCATATGGCTTCTATTAAATTGCTGGCATTTTTCTCAATTTCACCAGGTTTATTTTACGATTTCGGAATAAAAGTTTCGTTAAAGTTATATGCGTTCTGCTCAACACGCGAACATAAATAGAAGAGTTTAAATAAAAATAAATCAAACCATGTCCTCTTTAAAATGCAAATTATAATAAACTAGCGATCCGCCCCGGCTTCGCACGGATGCAATTCACGGTGCACTATATTATGCATGTACATTTGTGGCGTTCCGCCTCTTTGGTTTGATGACTAGTGGTTGCGTAGCAACGATTTGTTATTCTCCTCTAGACTCGCGTAATGTCGCATGTGATTTGAGATACAGTAAAATATATAATAATCATCAGATGGTGTCTTATTCAGTCACGGCAATGGTTAGGGATTCTCCAAAGTGGTGACCCCGACGTGATGTGCAAAAAATAAACAATAGTGCAGCAGTTATTTAATTATTATTATTATTTTTTTTGGTAAAAAATTTGGTGCGCGTGTGAGGTGTCAGGTCCCGAGATTTCGCCGTCATCAGAGATCATGCTAATTGAGAGGATGCTGTGCGGCTGGTTAATGCCCGCGCTTTTTCAGCACTATCTACATCAGCAATCATGAGCTGGCGGATTTTCATTCGGCCGAGTGAAACCGCCTTGCTTGGCGCACCTATTTAACCTGCATTGCAAGGAAGAATCCGATGACATCTACGTGACGTATGACATCTCTTGTCACCTGTCATTTTAACATCAGCTGTCCGTACGACTTATAAACATTGCTGACGAACATTTTAAAACTGCGGTGTGATGGATGAGGTTTTATGAACTTTTAGGAACGATTTTCGTTTATTCGTTTTTAATGTGTGTATAAGTGTGTATTTTTTATTTTTACCTTTTGTATAACCATTATATTTTCTATTTAAGTTTTCTAACTCCAGTCTCCACCCCTTTCAGTCGATATAGGTAGAGACATTTGTGTGATACTCCTTAAACATGGCTGAAGCAGAGTTGAGGGAGCGGCTGCAGAGGCTGGAGGCGACCAATGCGGAGTTGAACCTGCGATTGGATGCTGCTAATATTGCCGCTAATGAAAGTGTAATACCACCTTCGCAGGTCTTTAAGGTTTCCGTGAAGTTGCCACCATTCTGGCCCGACCGTCCGGCCATATGGTTTGCTCAGGCGGAAGCAAACTTCGAAATAGCTGGCATAAACACTGATTACACAAAATATAATTATGTGGTAGGTGGTTTGACTGAACGGGTAGCCATGGAGATCGAAGACATAATCTCGGCCCCACCGAAAGAAAACAGGTACATTTACTTGAAGGATGAGTTGATTCGCAGATTGTCAGTGTCGCAGGAGAAGAGGCTTAGCCAGCTACTCGGCGACGAGGAGTTGGCTGGGCGTAAACCCTCGCAATTTCTGAGACACTTGCGCACCCTGGCAGGCTCGAATTTGAAGGACGAATCGATAATAAGACAGTTATGGTTAAGACGACTGCCTGCAAATATTCAGACTATCCTCACCGCGCAGGCGGACCTTCCGTTAGAAAAAGTGGCCGATATAGCGGACAAAATCGTTGAAGTTTCCCCAGGCACGTGGGGTTCGTGCTCCGTTATTTCACCTGGCCCTACTCTGGAGAAACAATTTAATGCTTTAGTCACACAGGTCAGCGAATTGTCCAGCCACGTTGCCGCGCTGTCAACCAACAACAGTCGCCGATCGCGCAGTCGCAGCGGATCGCCATCACGTAGATCAAGGGACAGCTCTACCGACCGAGACTCCAAGTGTTGTTGGTACCATCGTGTATTTGGGAAAAAGGCTTCAAAATGTATAGCCCCGTGTAACTGGAGCTCGTTTTCGGAAAACCGGCCAAGCAATCAGTAGTGGCGGCAGCCGATTGCGCGCCATCTGTTGGCCGTCGTCTATTTGTCACCGATAAGGTAACTAAACGCCGATTTTTAATTGACACAGGCTCGGATTTATGCTGTTATCCCTATCGATGGCTCCCAAGTCGGCGTCCATCCGCCGACTACGAGCTGACTGCAGCTAACGGGAGTAGCATAAAAACATATGGTTATTTTAATGTGACATTAAATCTAGGACTGCGCCGCGATTTTGTTTGGCAGTTTGTGGTTGCTGACGTCGACACAGCCATTATAGGTTCGGACTTCCTGGCTCACTACAATCTTCTGCCTGACTGCCGGAGCCAAAAACTGGTCGATGGTATCACTGGACTTTCCTCACGCGTTTCAACAGCTATGTCTGACCAAGCAAGCGTCAAGGCAGTTGCTGAGGGAACATCTGTTTACAATCGACTACTGAGCGAGTTTCCTGATGTAACACGTCCATCTGGTTTACCTAGGGTTATTAAACATAATACTGTCCACTACCTTACTACCACTGATGGACCACCTGTTTCCTGTCGTCCTCGTCGTCTTGCACCTCAGAAGTTAGTTGTTGCCAAGAAGGAATTCGAGGATATGGTGCGATGTGGGACTGCAAGACCTTCGAAAAGTTCGTGGTCTTCCCCATTGCACATGACACCGAAGAAGGATAATGCCTGGCGTCCCTGCGGTGATTATCGCGCCCTGAACGCCCGGACTATTCCGGATCGTTATCCAGTGCGTCACATCAATGACTTTGCCCACGGACTCGCTGGTTGCACTGTTTTCAGTACACTTGACCTGGTAAAGGCTTACCATCAAATCCCCATGTTTGAGGAAGACATTCCGAAGACCGCCATCGTTACCCCGTTTGGCCTCTTCGAATTTCCCTTCATGACCTTTGGGTTACGCAATGCTGGTCAAACCTTTCAGCGTTTCATCGATGAGGTCACACGGGGTCTTGATTTTTGTTTTCCTTACGTTGATGATATCTTGGTTTACTCCACAGATGAAGCTCATCACTTGCAACACCTGCAGATTCTCTTCAAGCGCTTACAGGATTATGGTGCGGTGATAAACCCCGCCAAATGCGTCCTTGGTGCTAGTGAGGTGGTGTTCCTAGGTTATCATGTCAGTGCCGATGGCATCAGACCGCCCCAGGACCGAATCCAAACCATTTTGGATTTTCCACCCCCTCAGACGGTACAAGGCATGCGCCGATTTCTAGGCATGATTAATTACTATCGCCGTTTTGTTCCACATGCTGCGCAATATCAAGCACCTTTGACTGATGCTTTAGTTGTAATAAATGGTAAGGGTGCAAAGCCATTTCCGTGGACAACAGAGCTACTGCAACAGTTTGAAGCCTGCAAGAGTAGCCTTTCCAGAGCCACTTTGCTTCAACATCCAATCGCTAACGCACAATTAGGCCTCTTCACAGATGCGTCTAGCGTGCACATCGGATCTGTTCTACAGCAACAAGTGGATGGTGAGTGGTTTCCTCTTGGATTTTTCAGTCGCAAACTGTCACCACAGAAAGCCCAATGGCCGGCTTATTACCGAGAGCTGTTGGCGGTGTATGAAAGTGTACAGCATTTTAGGCACATCCTCGAAGTTCAACACGCCACAATTTTCACGGACCATAAGCCGCTGTTGTACGCATTTATTCAACGTCGTGAAAAGCTTCCGCCCTCCCAGTTGAATCAGCTGTCTTTCATAAGTCAATTTACAACTGATATAAGGCATATCAAAGGTGAGGATAATGTGGTGGCGGATACGATGTCGCGCATAGAGGCCATTTCATTGGAAATCGGTTACGAAGCTCTTGCCAAGTCACAGCAGACTGATGAGGAACTTTCCTCTCTCCAAAAGTCTGGTTCTGGTTCTTCCTTGAAGCTCACAAAAATCACCATCCCAGGCACGACAATCTCCGTCACTTGTGACGTTTCTACTGGAAAACCCCGACCGTATTTAACTCCTGAATTCCGCCGTTCCTTGTTTGATAAACTTCACAACCTAAGTCACCCCGGTGCCCGAGCGACTACGCGTCTTGTGACCGACCGTTACGTGTGGCCCTCTGTCAACAAAGATTGTAGGGACTGGTCTCGCTCTTGCACAGCGTGCCAGCTCAGTAAGGTGTCGAGACATGTCACTGCTCCTATGGGAAAATTTGATCATCCATCTGGTCGTTTCATGCATGTCCACATTGACATAATAGGTCCTTTGCCAGTATGCAACGAATTCCGTTATTGCCTTACGGCAATTGACAGAGTGTCTAGATGGCCTGAGGTATGGCCTATGCGCTCTATTACTGCCGAGGAGGTTGCCGAGACGTTCACGAGGGAGTGGGTTCCTCGTTTTGGAGTTCCCTCAGTTTTGACGACGGATCAGGGTTCGCAGTTTGAGTCTGACGTGTTTCGCCGACTCATGGTTCAGTTCGGCATCGATCGTAACAGAACCACCTCATATCACCCTTGTGCCAACGGCATGATTGAGCGCGTCCACCGCCAACTTAAAGCGGCCCTAATGTGTCATAATGACACGTGGATTAGGGCCCTTCCATTAGTGCTACTTGGCATGCGTTCGGCATACAAGGAGGATTTAAAATCTACTGCTGCCGAATTGACCTATGGTGAGCCTTTGAGATTTCCCGGCGAATTTATAGTATCATCTCCTACCCCGAACCGAATTGAAAATACCACCGATTTCGTCGTTCAATTAAGGAAGAAGATGTCACTAATTCGCCCGGTTTCGGTTTCACGTCACTCCGAGCCATCAATTTTTGTTTTCAAACAACTGGCTACGGCCTCACATGTGTTCTTGCGGGATGATTCCGTTCGCCGTTCCTTACAACCACCCTATAAAGGCCCTTATGAGGTTTCCGATCGTTCTAATGATGGGAAGACGGTAACCATCATCATCAAGGGTCGGGCAACTGTCGTCAGCATTGACCGTGTGAAGCCAGCATACCTAGAAACACAAGCGGTTGATCAGGCCCCTGTTTCAGTACAACCACAGCCTAAAAAGCCTCTGCAGAAGCCGCTAAATTCTCCGGCAGCTACATCAGCCCGGCCCTATACAACTAGGTCTGGCAGACAAGTTAAGTTTCGACTTTAGGTTTTTGTTTTATTTGCGGTTACATTTGTGTATAAATCTAAACATTGTTATTTCTTTCTGTGTGTGATTGTTCAGATGTTATAATTTTTGTGTAATTTTGGTGTCAATGTCACTTAATTAATGACTGTCATCTATTTATTAATTTTGCGCATGTTTTTAATTTATTTTTATTGCGATTTGTTTTGTTTTTTGATTCGGAAGATCGACAGACATACTTATTTGTTTGAATTCAGTTTTATGTGAAAGAATAGTTATTATTTTTTTGATTAATTAATGTATTAAATTAATCCACTCCCTAGGGGGGTGGTGTGGCGTTCCGCCTCTTTGGTTTGATGACTAGTGGTTGCGTAGCAACGATTTGTTATTCTCCTCTAGACTCGCGTAATGTCGCATGTGATTTGAGATACAGTAAAATATATAATAATCATCAGATGGTGTCTTATTCAGTCACGGCAATGGTTAGGGATTCTCCAAACATTTAAACGTATTAAAAGCCGTTGCGTAGTTTTAATGATCTAAGCTAATGTAGTATGTAGCTTACAGCCTTACAGCTATGCAGTGATGATGTTGCTCTGATCAAACCAGTGCAGTGGTCTCACAATTATCGTTGTGCCAAATGCGACACATTATTTATAACTATTTTTAATTATCCCCAGTTTCTGAAAGAGTGGTCGAATGTAACAGTCGATTTATCAATGATTTATTCAAAATAGCGGCTCTTGATTGGATGGAAGGAGTTTAACAAGAGATTACAAGCTGCCACAGATAATTTTCCTTTAGGAAACCTGGTGTACATCTAACGCTTTATGTTGCATCCACTAGAAATGGGGTAACTCTCAGTAGATTTATATCTAAGTATAACCTCATTTTAGAGTTCGAATCAGTAGCCCAATCACGAACAAAGATTCGATAGAAAACTATCGAAAAGCCAAATGCCAGTGATTCCTTATTAATTATATATGACATAAAATATAATTTGCTGCGTTCTCAAAAAGGTTTTACGATCTCGAAAACGTTCGTGATCGAGGCTCTGCGGGTCGATTCTCGCGCATTCGATATACGATATCCACACCTATATCGAGTGATTTCGTATGGGAATCTGTCAATATTGGTCTCGATATCCGTATATCGAAGGCGCGAGAATCGACCCGCTGAATCCGACCCGTGAGTAAAAACTCACGGCATTCAGACTCGAGCTCTACAGTCTCTACAGCTTGGAATTTTATTTTGACGTTCTTAAAACTCAGTTGATAATTCGAATTTACACTAGCACTACACTTGCGAGCGTGGCAGTGTATTGAACGTGAGATTTTGACAGATAATGAAAAAGATGCGAACTGAGATTGATAGCGATATGAGATGCGAGTTGTTGTACGAATTTTACAGAGTCGACTTCCATTTAAATTCCTGGCATGTTGCGGCGGATGCGGGTCGCCGGAGATTTATTACGATGCAGAATCAAGAGAGCAAGGAAAATTATTTACAAATAGTTCGAAAGATGGTGAAGAATAGGGTAGTACATTGAGTTCTATGAGTTCTAAAAAACATTATTATCTGGGGGAGACTTCAACTCTCCTTATTGTTGCTGACATACAAATATGAATGATGTATATTAACCAGTTGGTTTTAATGTTAAATGTGCAACTGCCACCTTATAGGAAAATATATCGGGACCTACTACCATTCTGGCTTTATGACACTCGTAATTTACGAAACACCACGTAATTTTCTCCATTTTGCATTCCTGTAGTGAGTTAGAGTAGCTTATAAACAGCTCCGAAACCGTTGCAACATAATTTCTAGCCACATAATTCAGTTTGAAGTTGCTATTCAGTTCTCAGTATTCGAAGCGTGCGGAACCAGCTTAGTTGCATAACTGGACCCTAATCCTCACCGCAATCTACTTGTACTGGCCGGTAATTCTATGTTTTCTATCTGGAAACGCATAAGTTTGTTAGGATGGTGATTGGGTACATTAAATTTACATACAGACACGTACATCAAAGATACGCGGCTATAAGATTGACCATCTTATTATTGAAAAACGGTGGTGAATTTGAGGTTCCCCCAAAATCATTAAATGTACTTTATTCGATTGCATTACTCATTCCATGTGACCATTGTTCCAGATACACTACACTTTTCTGACACAAAGCATTAGAACCCATTTCTTCTCGAAGTTGCACAGTGGTAACTAAAGCAGTTCTATTGCACATATTTTTCGAGGTTTTCCGTTGATTTCGAAGACATATTTTGCCAACTAAATGAATGAAAACCAATGGAGATAATGTATTCACTGTCTTTTCATCAAACCCATAGCAAAAATTATTAAAATGTTTACTTTAAAGTCCGTCAAAATACAACATTTAAAGAAAATTTACAAAATAGCTAGGAAAGCTATATCTCAGAAACAAAAGCTGTTAGAGAAAAACTGTTGCCAGATTTGAAATTATAGCACCAAAATGAACTTAAAACAAAAAAAAATAAGGAAAAAAATCAAAAGTATTTTTTTTGTCGACCAGTGTAATTTGTATGACGAATGACAGTTCAAAATGAGATCATTCTATGAAAAAGTAGAAGATACTCTCGAGTAAAAAGTTATGCCTAATGGCTGGACGTAAGCACATAATTATGTAAAATTAAGAACTAATCTAAAACTACGATCCACAATAAATGTTCTGATTTCTGATTTCTGATTTCTGATTTCTGATTACTCTTCGTTGCTAAAATTCGCTCTAAGTAAACTTGAGTTTACCCGGGTAAGCTAAAGTTACCTAGCCTTCCAGCTTTACCCTTAACATACCTATATGTATTCGAAAATCTAAATAAGTACATTTTTCACAACTGACTTGTCTCCCGGCAGGTAGATTAAGGATACCGGAAATACGAATGCCGGAGTTAGGGCTAGTTACGGAAATATCCGAGCTATAGTATTTCCCGGATCACATTCCGCTCAAAATTCATTAACCATTCGGTAAATCAGAACTTGAGTCTCAGCTATCCAACTGGTATTACGGTACAAAATATCAGTTAATTTCCAGCAAGGTTAGCTTGCTTTACAACACAGGCAGAATGTAACAGAAACGTAGTCATATTTAAAGGGTGTAAGACACACGTCATTCTGAAAAACTTACACTAAATACTGATTACTTTGGAAGGCAGATATCAAGACTGAAAATACGATAAAGCATTTCTTTCTATTTCATTACATAGATACTAAAGGACGATTTATTAATCCCCAGGTAAACAGACAGACTTTTCATGTGCCTGTAAAGTTAAACATTTCTAAGATAAACAGACTTTTAAACGTTGTTTAAGGACAGAACAATCGGTAAAGTAAATTGAGCCAAAAATGACGTGTTTCATGCGACTATACATAAAAAAGTCTGCCGAACATAAATTGGCTAGCAACAACCATATTTTTATTAAACTGTAAAATGCAAAGAGCAATATTGTTAGTTACAAAGTTTGCTGTTTTAAAATGGAAGGATGGAGCTACATGCAGATACAACAAACTAGTTTTTTTTTTTTACGTAGCCTATAAATATAATGTGTCCCACTGCTAGGCAAAGGCCTCCGCATTTCGAGCCCACACAAACTAGAATACAGGGTGTAAATAGGTGAAATGTCATATTATTTGATTTCCCTTTGTTATAGTTTTCTCTATAGATAGCTTTTGATAAGATGTAACAACGGTGGAAGTTAATGAAATAGTCTTAAAAACTAAGGTAACGTTAACCAAACACCGACTTTTGTGGACTGTTTCAAACGGCTTCGATAAGCTCTATGTGAGACGTGATGATTTATCTGATCAATAGGGCTCATCGAAACTGTCTCTACACGGTTTTACAGTCGTAACATTTAATGTTACTAGCCAACGAAAATGAATAAAATTATAAAATACATCGTAAACACGGTATCAGAGATTTAAGCAATTTTGTAAGACAAATGGAACGTAACTTAGGGGAACAGCCACATTTTGCGTCTTCGACCATTAAACATTCAAGATGCGCTCGCTCAATCCATTAGGAACCGGAACGCCTCTTTTGTTCGCACCACCTGGCTTCGATTGAGAAATTGAAGAATAATGCATCATTGAGATCCGTGTACACATGGTATCGTAACTAATGAACTAAACTGACATTACAGCTGGAAATCCTACTGCACTTATATTGTTGCACGTTTTGTCACTTCCATACATGATCCACTGTTTGCCTGAAAACATCATAATGTCACTGGGAACCGTTGGATTTCAAAAAAATATCCTTTAGTAGCTGGAGTCTCTACAAAGATGAGCATTTGACCATATCAGTGGGCACTTAGTCTAATTGTCAGAAACATGTGATATTCCATTTCACAGAGAAAGCCCACGCCTAGGCACGCCAAGTTCGAGTACAGTATTACATGGTAATACGCAGGAAAGCGTGGTGTTGCTTACTAATGAATACTAAAAAGAGGTCGTCGCCTAGTAGTAATGACTTGACGGGACGTGAGGCGGGTTTTCATTACGGCATATTTCTTTAACTTGCAGAACTAGTAATTTGTTTCTGAGTGTCTGGAAACGCCTGATAGTCGGATTCTGTCAGCTGAGTGTTGAGATTAGCCAGCTTAATTAAGTCGGCGCCCTAGGCAAAAACAGCCTTTAGCAAAACACAAATCGCTCGGAATGATAAGTATTATTGCTGTACGTTTCTTTACTAGCTTGTTTATCACGAGTGTCAGCGTGACTTTGCTTTCACATAAACGTAATTTTATCAATTTTTCTAAATAGAAAAGTCTCCTGAAGTTGCCAGAAAATCTGTCTGTCACAATGTTTTATTTCACAATCTCGCACCGCATCTGAATTTGTGTTCTTGATATGTATCTAATCATTATAAAAATGACACAGTATGTTCCTCAGTACGACTTGCTTAGCTTGGCTTTAACCTTTTTAATTTTTTATTTAATTTCCTCTAAAAATAAGTTAAGGATGAAATTCTATGTTCTGATTGCCTAGGGCCCGCCCTTAACAAGTATACGAGGCGTTAGAATTTAGAAGTCGTTTACGTATATATTAAAGGTATTGGCCGCCCGCACGTCCCGCGCGATAGGTGCTTGTCGCACATTTATCCACGACTCAATGTACTGTACTGTACATATCATAGACAAAAGAGCGACAAACATGAATCTCGCGGGACGTACTACATAACGAAGACAACATGAATCTCGCGGGACGTACTACATAACGAAGATCAAGATAGAGTAAGCTAACTTGAACGCGACAGTATTCCTCAATTTTCACACATTTTACATCTGACTGAATATTTTGGATAAAGTAGCTGTATAAAGCTTGATGATTCTACAATTCTGGCTACTTATAATGGGAACATAGATGGAAGTACACAATTACACTAGTGATGGTACGTTATTACAGACTGGTTTGATCACAAAAAGCTTTTTCTTGTACATCCAGAGCCTTTTTCTTTGTCTTTACAAAAAAGGGTCTAGTCTTATCTCGAGTACAATTTACTATTATGAAGGCAAAGAGTAGATAGATCTAAAGTAACTTAAGACCTAGTTTTTCTAAGAATATCTAGACAGTAGACCTTTACTTTGTAACAGAAATATGTTACTTGTCCATAAGTTTTGTTTACTAGGCAATCAGAATAAATCATTTATTTCAGACGATTTCACATAGTGTTAGTAACAATTAACTTAGTCTAGTGTTAGCAGCAAACAGAATTGTGCCTAAAATATGACTACACCTTTTTGTTACACCCTGTGTAATTTTTGCTTGATTAACATTTAATTGCACGATAGTCATGAACCAAGATTAAAGAGACAACTGCCAGGTCGACACCTCACGTGTCTGAAATATCCAGTATTCCTAGCACGAGCTCTTACAGGTCTTATTTCCCTTCTTGCGGGCGCTTTTACCTCGAGGTCCGAGTAAAAAACCATTATCACTCTTTACACTGCTTCTGCACTTGTTCAGTGTATTATCGGATCCGAGAGTCCTATAGGAGACGGAAGAATGGCAGCTACGTGATACCCCGACACTAATGTTCGCTTCAAAACGTCATTAGGAGCATAACTCTTGACTACAATACGGCTAGGATATATTCCATTGCACACAAATAATTATGAAAACAAGAGCTACATAATAATACTGTAATAATATTAAGTATAAGCTCACATCTCTAATAAGAGATCTTCCGTAGATAGTAAACTATTACGATGAGAGAGGTTGATTTGTAGGTTGAATTGAAATTGAAATGGGAACCAATACCAAAATTAATTGACCTAACAAATACTAATAAGAAATCTACACTGCTGTTGAAAACAAGAAAATACAATAGAAAAATATAAATAAGCTATAGTCATGACCCAAAACCGGCTACAGAAGCTTAACAGTTGCCAGACTCCGGAAAATAAGAAATTTTTGATTCAGAAATAACAAGATTACTACAAATACAATACAAATGTCTTTATTTGCCAGTAGCAGATTATACAAAGTTCAAGTACAATACAGTATATACTAGATTGAGGTATCTACTTAGATTACTTGTGGTCTCCACACTAGGTCTAACCTGTATCGTGGAGACCGTACAGAGATTGCTGTCAGTTATTTATTAGCTATCGGGTAGCGTTGTGAGTAGATGTGATGATACTAGTATTTTTCGTTCATTATTGTTTTAAGCTTATTTTAAAATTATTTTTATCTTTTTAGTTCGATGTTCTTTAAAAGCGTGTTTTTAGTTTTTTTTAAACTATATTTATTTTTTACTTTTAGTTTAATGTTCTTTTTTAAGAAACGGCTACCATATCTGTAGATGACCGACGTGCTGAAAACACCTGAAAAATGGAATGGAAAATTTTCATCGAATTATTGCATTGTCATCGGTCCTTGAGACGTGTGCAAAGTTTCAAGTTGATCAGACTTCTAGAAACCGGTGAAAATTAAGCGCAAAGATTCCGTTACATACATACATACATACATACAACCCAAGCTAATAAAAAGCGTGTTAAAAACTGTGCAAGGTAACATAACTTTTTATTAGTTTGGGGGATAATATGCAAACACGCGTAAGAAGGACTTTAGTAGACTATAAACCGTAAAACGAGACGCCTTCGGAAATTCTGGAGTTGAAGCGGTTTATAAATAGCTAAAGTAGTTTTAACGGCTTCAGTTTATAGGTTTTAAAAGTCTGTGTGGTGGCCATTATAGAGATTACTTAATAGTTACTTTATTTATAGAGTATTGAGCTCACAGTTAAGGAAATACGCCCGGGTCTCTCAAGAGACGGAGAAACAGTCAGATAACTTTTTTGACACTTTTTGTACGTGTGAAATGTCAAAAGCCCCCAGACAGATAAACGCTATCTGAGGAATGAGAGAACGGCACTAACTAAAATAGCAATTGGTGTTGAAAGAAAATCACCATAAATAATCCCTGCAACAAATGATAAACTTAGTAAGGCTTTCAAAAGTACCCTAACGTTACACGAAAACGATTTTTGGGTATTCTTAATAATCGCAAACTATTCATAATTATCTCTACTAATACATTCTGCACCTGCGACTGTCAGCTACCTCTCTTTCATAACATGATGTCTCATTAAATTTTCCCGCTTGAATTTTCAAAGGAAAATTTCGAATCTGCCAGAGAGATTCCGCTTCATGTATTCTGAACAAAAGAGGTCGTCTATGCGCTTCGGCGAGCCTCAAACTTCTTGCACATTATTGCAGCCCTAGTTCAAATAAGCCAGCCGGTTTTAGGGGTTCGTGGCTAAAAGAGGACATCGTGACTTGCTAGTTTTTGGACTTTGGTATAGCCAGTGTCGAAGACCTACAATTAAGCGAGAGGAATATTTAAAATTGTTTACCTGTAGTTAAAGAAGCCCAAAGTGTAGATTTATACATATAAGTATATATTTTGAAAGGTTTCAATTAGCTAACAGATAAATTAACTCATGTTAGCTATTACTTGCCAACCGTCAGCCACTCACGTGCCACTTTTTTGAATTGATCATAGATTAGATAAATTATTTTTACTTTTACTTATTAGTTGATCGTAACCATTGATCAGCTTCTAGGAAACCGGGAGTGAGTGTAGCACTCAAAATATTCACAGATCATAGTCCATTCTGCTATGACAACCAACAAATATTATTTTTGAAATATTTTCCCAGTCTATTTCTATTGATCTCGGTCTGTGCGATGGCGACTTGCACTTTGCCGGATTTACATGTCCGCTGAGGAATTATCTCATAAGGACATAGGCCGAACAAACTTACAATGGAGAACAATTGACGTCGGAGCGAGAGAATAAGAGAATAAATGAAATGCTGGGACTTTACTGGCAATCTTTAAAACAATGTTCACACAACCTTAAATGCTACGCGTAAGCTTTCTACTCAAGACACCGACGCTTATGACTACAACTATAGCACTAAGGCACAAAGCGAAATAGACGATGTGAATTTCGCACAACAGGCCTTTCACATTCAAAATGAAAACCTAAATACAGGCGTGCAAAATACCCATTTGCATATTCAGTAGTATCAGCTGTTGTACAGGATTCAATTTTCGCAGGGTGAAGGGAACTATCGCGCCAAAGTAATTAAGTATTACGGCCCTGCAAGATTTTATAACACCGATAACTGGTTTAATTAAAAGTTTTGCTTTGTCCTTAATGAGTCGGAAGTTTCAGTGCTAAAGGCATTTCGGTTGTAGTGATCCAAAATGGCAAATTTTGTGGCGATTTTAATTAACTGTTTTCTCAATAAGAAAGGTTCTCCTAAAATAATTTTTCATAACACAGCTGAAACATCAAGCGTCACAATACACATAAGTTGCATCTGTGAGTTTTAGTTATTTATATTATTATTTCAATGTGACGTATCGCATACTGGAAACTACCAAAATAATGAATGTATGATGAATGAAAATCGTTTATTTTAGGCAGCCAGACAGATATTCAAAATTAAAAAAAATATACAAATAGTCATTTTGCTTACTTATATTTTAGAGACAGAATTTAACCAATACGCAAATAACACGCACACATATTATAGAAGTAGCAATAATCGTCCAACCACTCAATAATCCTCGTATCATATAAACGCGCAAAATAAACAGTAGGTACCATAGGATAGGGTAGAAGTATGTTTAGGATTTACATTCAATACATGCAAATACATAATAATATAAGTATTGTAAATATAGCAGTTTGGGATCAGACGCCGGCGGATCGACAAAGCTGAAATTGGCATCCGACTTCAATATCGTGAGTTGCCATTGTTGTTGTTGTGTTCGCTTTACATGTTCAGTAGGTGTATGGACTGTAATGGATACTGTATCGTACAATCTGAACTATTAGGGTTATTGCAGGTTTGATGCGAAATAATGTATGTATATGATAAAAAGCCCGGTACAAAATATCGTATACAGGCAAGGATTTCAAGAAATTTCAATCATTTTTAACGTGCTATCGTTATTTTTTCTGAAAATGGCTATGTCAATCGTCACGCAAAAAATTGTAACTGGCTACGGCCAGTTTCTCGTACGATTTTAATTTGACGTATCAGTCAGCGTTGTCACAATTAACAATCTTACCAGACGTACATTGCCATTAAGAAAAAAAAAACAATCTGTTGACAAGCTTTCTCCCGGTTTCTCATACACCTTTTTTCCTCAAAATTGCGCGACAGATTGTCAAACTCCGTTTAAATGTTGTTTGGGTTGCTGGAAGATTCAACTGACAGACTGTCAGCAGCCTGTCAAGATCTCCAATTTATTGCCGGTTAGAGCCTTTTTGGGTTTCTGAAAGCATTTTCTGTAAGTCAATAGATTGTTGACATGCCACTGACATTCGATTTGTAATTGGAGAATATTGAACCATTAGTGGTGTGTTATCCCGATTATCTCGCAGCACACACAAAACCAAGTGAGTACAATGCTGGAAGAAATGTCTTTTTAGAGACAAGCTTGCCTTTGTACATATCTTTCTGTAAATTTTACGTGTTTTTAATGTTTTTGTGTAATAAAGTATAAATGAAATATGGTTTTTACGTGGCGGCATTTTCAACCTCAGATCAATGAAACTCTTTGTTCCTCCTTCCTCCAAGTTTTCAACAAACTGTCAATGTCAACAACTCAACAGACCAACGTGAATTTGACGTTTGGCCTAAGGATAGACACAAAGCCTACAAAGCTGATTGACGGCTGATTTTATATTGTATGTGGTAAGGTGTACGAGAATCCGGGCCTAAGAGTGGGCACACATCTATGCCATTTCACCTCCTAACAAATCTGAAACATTTTTATATACATAAGTATAACTTTCATACAAAAGACTAGAAAGTTCCATAAAAATTTATCTAGCATTCCATCTTCCCTTGGCACCGTTAGTTCTTCCCATTCTATCATTTATTCACTTATCTCTCCTACTTTTGTAGATATGTTAACTTACATTTACCCATGTCATAGTCATATTAATTGAATTTCTCCGAATTCATATACAATACAGAGATATAAAATAAATTAATATTTTGTGAGGTGATTGACATATTCTTAACTTCGAATACGTGTCATGTCGACTTGGTTTACTAGCAGAAGAGTGTGTGTGTGTGTTAATTGTGAATGTTATCTTTATTTATTAAAAACGTACTTTTGCTGATCGTTTTAGTAAATTCAGGCTTAGCATAAAATTACCTTAACTTTATCAGTCGTGACTCCGCAGCAGTTAATTGAAGTAGAGCTTACCATAACTTAGGCATCTAATTTCTCATGTCTACAAAGTAAACGCTAACTTATAAAACGTGCTAACCCAGTTCGTTATAATTTCAGACAACTTTAAAGATAATATTTAATATTTCAAGCCTTGGTGACTCTGGAACTATCCAACATATTACAAAGTTCGTTAGATAAAACTTAATTAAAACGTTAAGAAGATTATACAACCTTAAGAAGATACCGCTTGATGCAGAACTCATGCGATAAAGAAACGCTGTAGTCCGAAATAATGTTATTACACTTTGCGGCATACTTCGTAATTTCGTAATTTCTTTATTGTACTAACACAAGAATGACATACAGAAAACTTATAATAGATAGACAATGAACAAAGGCGAGCTTATCTCTAACAAGAGATTTCTTCCAGCAAACCATTGGGAAAGGAAAAAGTAGATAGTTGAGCGGGGGAAAACCTGCGCGTACAATTATACAACTCTTGTAATCAATGAATACATACACATACAAATAAACCCTAATTACTAAGAAATATAATACATACAGAGTTACTTAAGTACAACTTATTAATAATAATATATATATCCGATAGATACACTAATACATACCGACATTTAACTCGAAATGGAGAGATTCTTGCATTTTACATTTTCAAAAACTGCTTGATTCTGCTTCTTCAAGCAGTTTTTGAAAATGTTAAGTGATGGACTGTCCCTGATGGCACAGGGAAGTGCATTCCACAGACGTATGGCTCGGATTCTGAAACCATGCTCGTAGGTTGTAGTACACCGTACATAATTGTATCTATACTCTACGTTTATTCCAATAAGGGTGGCAGAGGCAAAGATGTTGCACACATGCATTATCTCAACACACAGGTAGTTAGTTATTTATTTATTTTTATAGTTAGTCCTTTCGTATCATTGCATTGTTGTGTTCTATGTTTGCGGAGAAACAAAGTTATATAATAAGGTAAATAAGTACACAGGTCCAAATACCCGATACCCTACCCATCCTGGGTCTGCTGTAAGAAATCTCTTTTTAAAGATAAGCTGCACCTTCTTTATGACTTCTCTGTATTTTTTGTGTTTGGTTCTGTCTGTTGTGTGCATAATGCAATAAAGTGCCGCTGTCTGAGAAAAAGAAGTGCATAACTTTGAGTATTCTTAAAATGTTGGGTTGTCAGTTATGCTTCCGGGTAATTCAAACTCCCTCTCCGCCAAATGTATACAGCACAATACATCATGACAATGTAACACTCTAGTTTCCGTATGGCTCAACGTTAGCTTTAGTTGTGGACAAGAAAAATAGGTTTTGTTAAAGTAAGACGTGGCAACCGAGTACTGCAGACTTACTAGCTGAGCCAGCTATACCAAATCCTCTGCGATAGACGAGCTGACTTCACTTTGACTACGGAGATTGGTATATTTGTCAAAGTTGAAGTAAGAACTAGTTTAGAATAAGAGTATCATTTATATGACCGTACAGCTGAGGGGCAAAATACAGCTGCAAAGTTTCAGATTAATAACCAGAGACATAATGTCGCCCAACATGTAGGTAGTGTAACGCTCAAAATAGGTATTGTTGCTTACTCCCGTTCCAATAGTGTCTGGCAACATTTGTGTCTTATGTCCAGCAACATTGATGTAGTTGATAACTAAGATACATGTTTCTTAACTTATATGTATAGTGCGGCAACCTAAATCAGATTCTAAGCCACTGTAAGTAAATTAATGTGAGGATTTTGATTATGATTACACAGGGAATGATGATTTCACAAAAAAAAAATGCTAAATAAAACTGAAGGAGTGATACTGCACCAATGATACTAGGATCTCAGTAAATGTCAAAAAATTCAAAATTAGTTTATTTCAGTAAGTACAGCAGCACAGGTCGTGGGACTCCCCTTTTAAGTTAATAAAAACCTGTGTTAGGGGAGACCGCTCATTCCAAATGTCAACATGAAGTAAAAAATACTCAAAAACTAAAATGTAAAACCGTTCGGTGTTGTCTGTTACAGACACTTTCGCCGAAATGGAATACTCGTTGCAACCTCGTTTCCCTGAAAGCCGTTGGTGTTTCCATTTCATTCGTTCCTTTTGATACCTACGTCCAATTTTTCAGCTCGAAACAGTATTGTGATGGAGAGCTTGGAGTCTTGTTAATTGCGTGCTCTTTTGTGGTCAGACATGGAAAGTTTGACAAAGATATTGCACTGTGTTACTACAGATACTATCCGATATAAAGGATGCCATTTAATTAGCTCACCACATGAGTATGCGACCTAATCAAATAGATCTTCACACCCTAAAAAATCCAAAAACATCTAAACAGCAATATTATGTCCACAGTCTTCCAGCGATCATTCGCGCGTGAGTGACGTTTACAGGGGGATGCCACTCATACATAACTTAACGCATCGAACCTTTCATTAACAGACCTTTAATTCCCCATTGGTCATCGAGCATTAGTTCCACCTGTCACAGCGCACTAAAAGATCGTTGGAAAAGTGTATCCAATGTTGACATAATTTTGACACATAGACTGTGTGTTTTGGTTGTATTTTTGTAACTTATATCTGATACCAATTATACCAGAATCCAGTCTAGGAAATAAATTCCAGTCTCAGTCACCGACTTATCTGCTCGAATGAAATAAGATCATCCACGACTAAGCAATCTAGTCACGCACGAGAGTATGGCCTGAATTCCTTACGTACATCGTATTAGAGCAGTAAACACAGTTCATGAAGGGCTAGAATTCTTTACGTTTTATTTACTCATCGGTCATCGTTGAGGAAGGCCTTTAGGAGGAACAAAAGTTATTCGGACAACAGTCAAAGTTGCTAATACCCGAAAATGTTACATTACTTTTATGGATTTTTATTTCATGTGCGTCTTTGTTGTGTCTTGGGGGATGATAAAGTTGTGGGTCAGGTCCTCGCAATATTGTATTCGATAACTTATTCTTGATGGTTTTTCATGCTGGGCACGAAGAAATAATTTCCTGGTTTAAAATTTTAATAACATACTCGTCGTCTATACTTTGAATGACTTTCTGATAGTTATTATTGTTCGTAAATCGACGTAAATTAATAGAACCCGATAACAGTAGATACATGCGGGGCTAACATGAGGCACGCCACTCACCCCAGTCGCGGCTAACATGAGGCACGCCACTCACCCCAGTCGCGATTTTTGACACAATCTCAAATCAATGCTCGCAAGTATGGAGAAACGTCATTGAGTCGCGAAATTAGAATTTTATATGTGCGACTAAGGTGAGTAAGTGGCGTGGCTCATGGTAGCCATGGTAGATGAAAACAGGACCCTATTAGGAATAGTTTATTTTTTCAACAACAAATGAATAAAAGCTAGGATTGTTCATTCGCTATTCGATCGAATACCCATTAAAGCGGATCTAGAAAAGTGTTTTCTCTAACCTAGATACAAAGAAAAATAAGGCCAATTTGTCTTCGTGTCACCACAAACGCAAGATACGAGGGCGAGAAATTCCTTGTTTAATAATTTAAAGTTTCTCACACAGAGTGTGGTCTGAACTTCAAGTGTATTTCACACTGTTTTATGTTTGCTAACCGCTGGCTTGTATTTTATTTTGACTGTAAATGTTTTCGTACAATTTATTGTACCGTAGAGGCCACTGTTTGTGAATTTCGAACCAACACTTTTAGTATCTGTGAGAGGTTTATAGGAAAGATCATAATTGACCTACGTTCGAAATCCCAACGTTCTAAATACCCAAGATCGAAATACCTAATGATCTATAGTCTATAGGTACCCCAAATGTTCGAAATCCCAAGTCTAGGCGGCACACACAGTGACACACATCAACACTCGATCAAATGCAACTGAAGACTTTGATGTGTATGGACTATATTGACGGACATATGTCCGGACAGAAGATGTCTCGTTCCGTGTCCTTTCCAGGACAGGATTTGCGCACGTCTATTATGTATAGGGCAGCAGGAGCTGCCGTGGCATGCCGAAGCATGCCGAAGCATGCCCCAGCATGCCGAAGCATGCCGAAGCATGCGGCCAGTGTGCGCTGACTGACGACGGCAGAAACCCTTGCCATCCCGAAGCGGTGTGCGTTGGCCTTAATTTAGCACAAAGATAACTTATTTGTTTATTTATTTATTATTAAATTAAAATTGAACAACATTACAGAAATAATCCAAGACGTTGTGACAAAGTTCCAATCAAAATATTAATTTATAATACATAATATTAAACACAGCATAGTTACTGAAACGTCGACGACCAGCGATTTTCACCCTTTTGACTTGGTAATAAAGTGCACATCCTACGAAAAAACAGAACAAGAGAACTGGGTATTTTAAGGACGTTGAACGCTGGAGTACTGGTGGTATGATACGAAGGAAACAGAATTGCACAGGTTTGTATAGGGTCTACAGTATATTCGTGATAAGAATGCAGTAAAATTTAAATTTAAATCTGTTAGCACACACTCACAGGACAGGATACAACCTTCGCGTCCAAAAGTTTGCCTTCAACTGGTCACTGTGAACTTAGCTTGATAATTGGAAACTATTTGATTGGTTAAGGGGCGTGGCTAGGCCGCCGGACAGTGATGACTTTACTGCATTCTTATTACGAATAGACAATAGTGCAAACCCGTCTTTTAATTATTCTAGTTAAATTATTTACTCTATGGTAGTTGTGACTCCGAAATCGATCTAAGCGAAGAGAAATTGTTAGTTTAAAATAAATATTGAGACTGAGTTGAAATCCAAGAGGTGAATTTAAATATACATCGTCACTCCAGCGAACATAAATATGAATAGAATACGAATATCAATACCTTTAGCTACAAACTCTATTTTTACACGTCTTGGCAGTTTGTAACTCAATTTTTATTATGATTCAATTTTTCAATTCCATCTCACTGGCAATGTTGGATATAGCGAGGGAGACATTTATATGATAGAGAACGATTTATTTTACAAAATGAAATGTATTTTCAGATTTCTTGGAGAATAACGTATGAATTGGTTGACTATCAAGGCGTTTTTTTTTTGTCAATTTCAATGTTGCCCGCCAGAACTTAAGACGATTGTCCAGCAAAATGCCCATCTTTAAAAAGATATTCCAGCAGTTTGAGATACTTCCTGAATCCAGAAAAAATATATGTTATAAAACCGTCCCTTGGCAAACAATTATGTATTTGAAAACATCATAATGCTATTAGAAAATAAACGAAAAAAAATGTGTTTTTTACCTAAAATGAGTAATTCTAGGAGTTCCACAAGGAACGCTGGTATGGTTCTTAGTGAAAAAATCGGTATCCAAAATCGGTATCCAAAATCGGTATCTAAAAGTATTGAGTTTAATTTATCTTTTAATCATGAGTGGTTTTTGTGTAATTTGCAAAAAAAAACACACTTTTTTGCACTTTTCTGTCGCAGCGACCGATGGACGCAAGGGCTGCGTTGGAGTTCATCATCATACTTTATTTTAATGATTTATCTCTTATTTACTAGGTGAACCTTAATCGTGGACGGTTAATGCTAACTTACAAACTTACAAAGAGATAACAACTTACCCTTACCTTTTGCAACTTGTATTCCACATTATCTGAAATCTAATCACATTGAAAACGTAGGTTGCAACCGAGCTATATTTTGATTATGGAAGGTGGAGTGCCTTAGGCTACTTTTATGCAAAACAGTCGAAACGCATACCACTTCATGTAGTTAGATTAGAATTTATCATTCAGACCAATCCCAAACTTCAAAAATAGAACGGTTATCGAATCAAGAGCTGTTAGATTTCAAGCTAAATTTAGATTGTAAAAGTGACGCAAGTAGAAGGAGTAAATATAAGGAGCTACGGCATTTAACTTTGTTATAAAATATTTTAATAGTAACGTTGTGTGTTTCTTACAAAAGCATTAGTAATAATGTCATAACTTAACACCATACATCATACTTAAGAAACATTTCACTGGAGTCCTGAGTACATTTAAAAGACTAACGATTTCGTTACATAGCAGTAAAATCTGCTGCAAACTTTGTAACATAATTTCTCTACTTACATAGATTAAACAAGACACCATTTGAAATTAAGGGTTGTTCTCAATTACGTCTAATAGTGAATGGCTGACTGTCATGTATCACGCCGCTAACTAGAGATGTTTACTTTGTGTTAAACAAAATAACGTTTGACAGCTCACTGACAGTCGTATTATGAACAAAGCGTTCATCGTCAGCTGATATTATCCGTAAGTATACCTTGTAGTCTATAAGCAAATTAAATAAATCAGAGGCAAATTTTTAAATAATTTCTTATTTAGTAAAATAATAGAAAGACTTTTCCGATTTATTATCATAATATTCATTAAAGGCCTTTTGAATTTAAATTCACGAATTCTTTCCTATGGGGGCCTCCGCCCTTATTTTGAGTGGATTATTTAAAAAAGGTCTGAAAATTATTCCGGGCTCGTTAATTTTTCTACCTGCTCTCTCGATTGTACGTCACTGAATGTTTATGTATAATTTCTATAGCAATTTTAATTCTTTCAATGCAAAAAACGTGTAATTAAAATCACATCTACTTACATAAAGTGGTGTATATGTGCCTTAAAACACAGGTTTAATAACTAAGTTTAAGGCACCACTGTACTTTCTCCGCTGTATTTTATGGTGATTAATTTCATTTTCATTTTCATTAATTTTCATTCATATATACTTAGTTACCTATCCATGGCCTAGAGGTGTTAAAAGCTACTCGAGATAACTAGAATAACACTACACTGTCTACTACTAAAACTGTGCTTTTCACAACATTGCCTTCCACCTTATATGGGAAAAAGTGTGACACTTCGTAACATAAGTCATCTTGTTAGTATGTATATCTATAAATAAATAAATAATGTAATTAAATGTACAACAACACATTTGTAGTAAATGTTAAACATATATATTCGTATATATTTATTGCACATATCAGAAAAAAACACAAACAATACAGAAAAGGCATGAACAAAGGCAAGCTTATCTCTAAAAAGAGATTTCTTCCAGCAAACCCAGGATGGACAGGATACATTTTAAAACTCAAAACGGGAAGGCCTATGTGCTAAAGTAAAAAATAAAATATAAATAAATTATATTACTAAACTACTGAATATAATAAATACCTAAGTACCTACATGAATACATGACTGTGTTTGGGCTGTATACAATCTGTATTTGTAACTGCACTCCAGTCGAACAAACGAACGATGGAGAACAATAGATAGATAAGATGTATCGACGAGAGGGTTAATATCAATAAAGACTTTTAAAAATCAATCAATCACCGAAACACAATAAAAAGTAATTTATAAAACCTTTGCACTTAATGCGGTGGTCTAATAGGATTTACTTTTTATTTCGTGTTTCGATCCCTCTGTTACTCTACTTACCGACTAAAAGGACACTTTACTTTTATTATTTTTGCATACATTAAATGGACGCCCTACTAAGGAGCCTTAAGAGAGCAATCTATTTCTGAAAATGTCCACTGAAATTTTACTATAGTCAGATAAACTGTAGGACAATTCGCAATCCCGGGCCATTCTTTAAATTAAAGCTCTCACTCATAGTTACAATAGAGGACCACCTGTGTTCAGCGGGCGGCCCACCTCTTCAAATATCAGCCTTATGATGATGATGATATATGATGAAAATGACCTTCATAATTCCCGCTTATTTCATCCGGTAGCCGATCGTCGAACTAAGTATTTCAGTGCGATAAGCTAACCTCCTGTCGCGTCACAATCGAGTATTGATAGCGACGATGGCTCAACTGTGTCTTTGCCAACCCACAAGGAAAACTCATGACACTACTTTTGTATGTTTCTTTGTTTTTGTGACGTTAATAAATACTATTCTGTGAAAATGTCTACTCTCTACCAATTAGGTTTCATGAGAAAGAGACGTCTGTCCGCCTGTCTGTCAGGACGGACGGACAGCGGAGGCTTAATAATAAGGTCCCCTTTGGCACTATTCGGGTATGGAACCCTAATAACAAGTTTTGTCTTTTACCTTACGGGGGTTGCCAGAAGCTCAGATTTCAACGATTTAGAGAAGGGTTAAACACATAGACCGAATGCGTTACTACTACTCAAAGATGTGACAAATGATCTATGACAGTATCTCGTTCAAAAAATTACACCAACAACTTTTGAGCGGTACCTTATCTGAGCAGCACTCCGTGCTCTCGCGACATAACTGACCCAAATACCTCGCGTCCGCAATGTCAATCACAAATATTTCACGAGCCTCATATAAAACCCTCCAATAGCGAAATTAGCTCCATCCATCAGCAGATTATGACATGTCCTCCATGCTGCCTTTCTGTATGGGTCATAAAAGTATTTATGTGGTATCTATCCCCTGTATTATGTTTGGCTTAGAGCTTGAACCCAACTGGAGAATGCGCGCGTACTTATGTCTATGCAAAAGAAGTCCTTCGCTTACCAGAGTCTATAAATCCAATTGACTGCGCCTGTGGGGGATGCGGCTTGCCAAACGTTTGTTGTTTTCAACAAACGTTCGCATACGCAACCTATGTACGATGACGGGCCGCCAGACAGTTTCGCAGCGGCTGACCAATCACAGCTCTCTCACCTCGTCCCCCGCCGCCCGTAAATTGGTGAGTTGTGTTTCAAAGGAAAATGTATCTATGCGCTCTCCACTGGATAAGTGCTCCCTGTTCCTTACCTATCTGAAATAGTAATGGCCGTTTTCACAAATACTCCCTATCTTTTAGGGCACACTTTCATTCTTTCAGGGGCCACATTGAGATTGTTTCACTTTGACCTAAGTTTAAGGGGTCATCTTGGCTAATGACCCCGTTCAATTTATGAAATCTCGTTAATTTCAGTCATTTATTCTTGTTGAGGCAACAGATTCTGTTTCATGATTTCAACTTTCTAGCTTATACGATTCGTACTGAAGGGCCCTCTGACGGACGGACAGACAGACGGACAGCGGAGGCTTAGTAATAGGTTCCTTTTGGCGCCCTTCGGTTACGGAACCCTGAAAAAAGAATATAATAAATATAATGTTTTGCATGTTTTATTTATTTGGCGTTTGTTCGCTGTCGTCTACGACACAATTCACACACACATTGCACATGGAAAGCTACGGAAAGGCCGCGTTCCTCCAAGCTACATACAGAAAGAACAAATATAAATAAAATATCATGTACGTACATTAGAAAATATGATACAGTTTAAAGGTTGTTGCTACGGCGTAACACATGTAGCATCTCGTAACGCTTGCTAAGCTACGACCTCTAATTTGTAACATTTTGTTTTACATACATGATTCATTTCTAGTATACCTGTAACATATTATTTACTTCTTTTGTCTCAGTTTTTATGTATTGTGCAAAAGCAAAATGTATTTTACAAACTCAAGCCTCAAAAAACGAAAATTACTTTTTATCACACCTGCTCTGAAAATACATACTAATTATACCAATTAGAGGGAAGAAACGCCTTTATCCCGCCCTTCAAATCCTTTCATCCCAAGGTATGGAAGTTTGTATGAAAATCCTTCCGACCCAAGGGTGGGAAGTATGTATGAAATTCCATTACATACCCGGTTTTTTTTTTTTTATTTGTCAGCTGTCATACCTACTGCAAAGAGACTTTAACTGTCTCCTAATTAAATTTCAAGTAAATTGTTACTGGCCACATACAGTTTTTTTTTTACCAGTTACCAACCTCCTTGGTGCATACAGAAAATTAAAAACGAAATTATTTTTGTATATAAAACGCGCGGAATCACGGAAGAAGTGGCTGCATGACCTTTTATGATCTTAGCCTACTCCAGAAACGGGCGAATAAAAAAAGGAAAAGCCCGCGCATTTTCGCAAAAACTTCGATTGATTTAGCATTTATCTTTGTGTTTTTTGTAAAATACCTATGGATACTTCGAGCGACAGTGATGATGTTATCCCTAACACACCGCCAGAACTATTAGAGACGGCCCAAGAAGTTGTTGATAATCTGTTGCCGGAAAAATCTAAATGCAGATACAACAGTACTTGTACTTTTAACTAAATATAAACATTTCTATGCATTTATGTCTATATTTTTCCTCGTAGGTGTAATAAAAAGCACTATACATACATCAGGATAAAGTACAGTTCCATACCTCAAATGGTTTGCGCCCCTCGCAAGCTCGTGGCGCAAATGCCATAATCTCGGTATGGAACTGTCACTTTCTTCCCTCTGAAGTAATGTACTATATCAAACCCTATCTCAGGGATTGACTTTATCAAATATGTGGACCTCTTTCGGCATGGCTGACCAATAACCATCCAACGTTTCAATGTTGGATCCCAAATTCCCAACGTTACAACTTTGATCGACAAATTGTCAGATACGGCTAGAAGAAAGCTATTACATAATAACCCTTTTCTTTTTTGGAAAAAAAATATGTTATGAAGAAAAATAATAACGTACCTAAGCTTTAACTGTGATAGAAAATTTCGTAGCATTTATATAAGCTAGTGCTTAGTCACAGAAAATATTTCGATAAGTTTCCATAAGCCAATAAATTAAAACGTTTAAAAAAGTTTATATAAAAGTTTAACCTTTCACTAATACTAAATTTTTCTACTGTTTTATAAATACCATTAAGTGTACCCAACCCAGTAATGTGTCTGTTTATGACTCAACAATAGTAAGCAGATAATTTGGTGTGTCTAACTTGTGCATAAACTGGTTGTTAGAAGCAAAGTTCTAACTTAATTATGACAAAACAAAAGACAGACAGTTGTTTCATGCCTGTTTAGGGAAGCGCGCAGCTGGAGGTATAGAGAAGTTACTGATACAACATGAGCATAGCGTCACGCCTTTTCCGATACGGGTTGGCGTGGCACAATGATGACTACTTTAAACCAGTTATTCGATACTCCATTTTGCGTGACAGTGTAGCCACTGCTACCTATCGCCGAAACCAATAGAAAAGAGAAGAAGAGAAAATAGATAAGAGAATTTAGGTACTGGGAAAATCTGTAGGGTACATCCATACATATGCTCACGCATTTTTCCCAGGGACAAGCACAGATCAAACCGCACATGCTACACCTACAAAATAAAAACTTTGCCAACATCTGCGGCGATGGACTAGCCCCTTTAACTTTGTCAACTCCTCGTACTTCTACTCCAGAGAGCACTTATCCAGCGGAGAGTGCATAGATACATTTTCCTTTGAAACACAACTCACCAATTTACGGCAGGGACGAGGTAACTTAGAGAGCTGTGACAGCTGCGGAGGCAGCTGAAAACTGCCACTAAAGCAATGGCGGCCCGTCATTGTACATAGGTTGCATACGTTGCATAAAACTAATGTTTGGCGAGCCGCAATCCCCCGTAGGTGCACTCAATTGGATGTATAGTGTCTGTTCTACTCATACGTCCAGCCAGCCGACCAGCCTCCACAAAACACCACGATCTTTTGTTCTGTTTTTTCCATAAGTTTTGAATTATCTCGACGTGGATAGGTTGGAAATCGCGGGCAGTGGACTTAAGACGGACGTACGAGTACTTACTATGAATGGAGTTATCGAAGTTATTCAGAAAATAATACCAATGGCAATGGCAAGGCCTTGCTGGTATAACGTTTGCAGAGATAAGCCCCTGCCATCCCGTATGTCAAAAGGCGTACACTCCAAAAGTGCTTCCAACTGTACCTCCACTAAACCACAGTTGGGGGGCGCCACAAAAACGACGATTAACTGTAATTGCCGGCCCAGTTTGTGAGAACACATCACCCTGTATCGTCAGCAGAAGCGGATAATACACCTAATTAATAAGATACGCCTTTTAGTAGCTAAAGGGTGTTCGAACATTTTTGTTTGGAGCCTGGGATACTTGAAGTTTGCAAGTATATACCCTAAAATTTCGCTTTTTAGTTGTACACTTATAAAGCATAATGTCGATCGAATCGATGGCGATTGAGAATTTTATTACACACAACAAATATTCTTTAAAACTGTCTTATATGTAAATAAATTACTGAATGGGTAGGCTTTCTAGGATAATTTGGTTTGAATATGTTTATGAGAAGAATATTATTTATTAGTAATTTAATTCTCGATCAATATGAACAAAAAGGAAGATAGAAAAAATTCGACATTTTAGGTTATTTCAACCAATTAATGTCTCCACCGAGGGGCACAGGTCTTTACCCGGATACAATACAAGTAAGATTGGGCCATACTCCACCATGCTGGCTCAGTTCCGGCTGGTGGAGGGGCTTTACGACTACTACATACTACTAAGTTGTGATAGTAATGGTTTTCTGTGATTCCTACGATATGGTCCTTAGCCATGTTTAAAAGATTCGGCCGAGTGGTTCGGAATTCAAAATATGAAGGCTGTTTTACATAGCTACTGATAAATCTGGTGGCCGTTATTGTATTTAAGGTTAGAAAGAAGTTTTCTGATGATGTTATAGTCTCTCAGTGAACATAGTTCAGAATTATGCACCTTCTTGAATTCTTTATTATTTTAAGACTTACCTTCTTGGGCATCCCCGTCCAACGAGTATATTCACATCACTATTCAATTTCCACGAAGACATGCAGATTCGGGTCAAACAATACTAATAAACAGCAGCATGCCAGAATATCAGACAGACAGAGACAAGCTCGCCTCTGACGGGTCCGTACACCGGTAATTGGCTTGCAGACTGGTATGGAGCTTTATTGCGAGTATATCGTAGTGAACAGACTGCTGACAGCTATACACACTCCACATACAAGATGTAACAGAAAGGGGTGTACAAGCTGAAAGAGGGTTGTTACGGACATCATTCTGAACAACTTTCACTATGGGACCGACTTGATCAGAGCAACTTTATTTTTCACTCCACCATACAGATCAGCTGAGCGCTAGGCCCGAAATGTACTGAGTTAATAAAAATAAAGTTCCTCTGATCAAGTCGGTCCCATAGTAAAAGTTGATCAGAATGATGTCCCTAGCAACCCTCTTTCGGCTTGTACACCCCTTTCTGTTACACCCTATATAAACTACTGCCACCTCTACAGGGTGACATTTAATTAGCTGACCATATTTTGGGGAATGATAGTACCCATCATTATGAAGAACTTTCCCCAAGGAACATATGGTTATAAACGAAAAAATTTTTGGGTCTCCCATAGTAACTTGAAATCAGCTGATTGGGTGTACTGGGGGACGAATTTTTTTTTTCATTTGCAGCTATTTGTTTTTGGGGAAAGTTATTCATAATGATGGGTACTATCATTCCCCAAAATATGGTCAGCAAATTAAATGTCAACCTGTATAAGATACATTTGGAACACACGTGGAACTTTTTTGTTTAACGGGGTTCTTCAGTTTTTGAAGAAATAATATGTTTTTTCAGTATATTAGTATGTGTTCGTAAAATTATACCTATCCTACACACATAAGACTTATAGACTTATACCCTGATCGGTGTACATTTATTCTTGTTTTGCTGTACAATTCATTGGAGTTGCTTTTGGCACGGGTGTAGCAGTTCTACATGTATTGTGCATACTCGTACCGCGTCAGGTGAAAGCAAAAAAAAACGATTTTAATGCATTTGGAAAGGAAACAAACATAGCCTCGCCGTTTTACATCCGAGGTGGTAGATCGTAGAGTGCAAAATGAAGCAAAGTGGTAAAGTTCTTTTGATGTTATTTTAGGATTCAGTAGACAGTTAAAGCCATAAAATCTCGTTTGGGTAAAAGATCCTTAACCCCCTTGTTTACAAGCAAAATTATATCATAAAATCCTAACATCGTTGTTTCACCAACCGTACTAGCATCACAAGATCCGTGGTAATGAGCTTTTTACACTTTTGGAAGTATCACAGAGCTGCCAAGCGAGACACTTAAGTAATATTCTGTCCTGCTCTAACACGTTACCTCTTAGGATTAGCGCTCTCTGTTTAACACCAGTGCACGTGCGCAGGTGCTTGTTGAAGAACTCACGGTTTGCTGCAGCACATTAGAAGTTTCTGCTCGTAGCGAAGTTATGAAACTACAGGACAAGAAACGCATTTTTTTTGTCTTCATACTCGCTATTAATAATAATAATTGAGTCATAAGTACTGTGGAGTGGGACAGGGAAGCATTTGTGTGCTCCATACAGAAGAAAAGCAATTTGTGTTTCCGAATAATATATAAAATACTTAAGTATTTATTCCTAAATTACTTTCTTGAGAGCCACACACTTGTACAAGTACAAATATAATCTAACCATACATTTGGCAAGTAGGACCAACCAATTTCTATGTTGATGAACTGTAATTTAAAACCATTTTTTATTTTTATTTTACCATATTTTATACGACTACTCAAAAAAAAATACAATTCAAAAAGTAAGACACCTTGAAAAAGCAACAGTTTTACACATGAATTTTGCCTCTAAAATGCTCCTCTATTTTGGCTCCACGCTTAAACTGCTATATGTTTAGGCAAATTTTCTTTTGAGTGGAAAAATTCGTTATGCAAAGCGTGCATAATACATATTCACGTCTTGTGCAGCTTCCCCTTGCCTGTCACGGTGAGCTTCCTTTGAAGTCGTCGTTAAAGTTTGACAATGAGCTTTCCAAACGGGGGGAAAAACTTTTTGATACGTAGTCGGTCTTATAGGCTGTGCATCGGGAGTTGAGGCTAGCATTACAGGATTCGGGTAAATGCACCGCGAATGCTGCGGTTACGTCATCAAGAATTTGCACTGAACTCGAGTTTACGTTATTATAACTTTTTGTGACTAAACACACTATGCAGAAGTTACGCGACCGAAGTTCGGCATGATTACGCCTGCAATGCTATTTGAATTATTGACGATGACGACACATAATGCCGAAATTACGTTGCGTTATAGCGTACAGCTTCAGTCGGGCGTAGGTTCAGCGGCAACTAAGTAAGGTAACTACTAGGTATGTAAGTTCGGCACTTATGGTGTGTATGTCATATCAGCCAAATACGTCGGAACGTAAAATCAGCGGCGGAACCTCGGTCGCGTAACTTCGGCATAGTGTGTTTAGTGGCATAACAAGGTGAGTCTTTTGAAAGAGTAAAACTCCTTTGAGAGTTTATTTTTGTAGAACTACTTTTTAGACGAGTACAGCGGCGTGCCTGTCTATGGCATTAGAACTTTCTGCAATTAGTTCCTGTGGTAGTATAAACTGTGTTTAGTTTATTCTGTGTGTGTGTAAACGATTCAGCCGTTTAAAAGTTATGTTTTTAAAAAGGAATAGCGGACAAACGGATGGATGTAATTATCTGAAAATGGTAGGAGACTTCCCTGTGATTATTCTTCAAGAAGTTTTGTCAAAATCAGTTCAGTAGGTTACATTACTGAAAAGGTGGAAAATCCTTGGTGGACTGATCCTTTTGCAGTAAAGAAGTACTTATTTAAAGACTGACAGGGCCCATTTCTTTAGAACTAAAAATAAATATTATTTTTTCTGTGATTTATTATGCTGAAAATACTCATGTTGATAAACCAATCTCAAAATTAAACATTTTCTCTAAACCTCCACTGGGTGAGCTAACAGAACCCAAACTGTAATTTTCTAGAATGAGAAATAGCTACCCCTGGTTCACGAATAAAACAACAAGTAGTAAGTAACGGGTCTCCAGAGTCTGTGATAAGCAGGAGTCCCTGTCTGAGAATTTTTTTGTTTAAAAGTTGTGAAGGTGGATGAATAAGCAACTTAAAATATATATTTTTAAAAGGACTTAATAATTGAAACAAAAAGTAAACTTTAGAAAAAACCGACTTCCACAAACCCTATTTGATTAGATTGAGTTTAATACAAACTGTAACCCCTTAACCCCCCTCCCCCCCCTTGGGGACTTAATTTTGTAAAATCCCATCTCAGTGCTACCCCACGCTACTAAGGAACCTCTGTACAAAGTTTCATGGCTCTAGGTCCACCGGTTTAGGCTATGCGTTGCCTGCCCGTCAGCCACGCATTGTATTTGTACCTAGTATTGAGCAGATCTGGTGGCCATATGTTCCCTCGATTTCTCCAGGATCCCATCATCAGATCCTGACCTGGTGTCAATGGGACCAATGGGAAGGTAAACCCTTTCAAACAAAAAAATAATTTTCCTAATCGGTCCACCCGTTTAGGCGCTATCGGGGCAAATACATAAAAAAAAAAAAACAAACATCCGGACGAATTGTAAACCTCCTCCTTTGGGAAGTCGGTTAAAAATAGTGAAACATAGCCATGTACTTTTATAATTTGTGTGTCAGCAAATAAATAAGCATTCTTTTCTATTCTTTTCATTCTAGATCAACTGACCAGTAACACTGTAGAATGATGGATTTCATTCTTTGCCGGCAACATAGACTGGCATATGCGGTGTTACAAGCATAAGATTTTTTTAATTTGCCGCGCTTTCCGATGTTTATCTCTGTCTAGCCAGACTAGTCCCAATTCAATCACTATAAAAAGTATAGAGGACTGTGGAAAGCTACAAAGAGACATCGATAAAGTAGTGGCCTGCAGTGCAGAAAACCAGCTGCAGTTCAACACCTCTAAGTGCGACACAATTAGTTTTACTCGTTCGCACACTCCTGTGTTACACAACTATGCAGTGAATCAGGCGCCGATGACGAGAGTCAGTGAAGTTAAAGATCTGGGAGTCACGTTGAGGGCTGATCTGACATTCAAGGAACACATAGTTAAAAGCTGCAAAAAAGCGTTCAGGAACTCAGGCTTTATACTGAGAAGGGTGCAGAACTTCAAAAACATCAAAGCCATCGTTGCACTGTACAATTCGTTGGTGAGAAGTCATTTTGAATGCAATTCGATTGTTTGTGTACATGTGGATATATAAAAATAAAAAAAATAAACAATTAATTTGAATCACCGCATGGGGAAAATACTTTATTGCACAAAAACAGACAATTAATAATGGAAAAAATATTTACAAAGGGGAGCTTAACTCTAATAAGATATCTCTTCCAGAAAACCTAGGATGGGCAGCATTATTTAGCTAAAGGTAGACGATGCTGGAGTTTGAGTCATCAATGGCTACCGACGCTGTTTAGCGGTAATAGGTGACTTTCCTGTACAAATTATTTATCTGTTTCTTTGCGTTTTATTTATTTCCATTTTTTTCTACTCCTAACTGAGAAAAATAAGCCCACATAGGAAATATACAAACTGATTGGGTCATTTTAGAGATTTAGCAAGACTATCGCACAACAATCCATTTTGTAAGTTAAGTACCTACAGATAGAAACAGCTGCGTGGTTATTCTGTAGCTAATCATCATACACTCATCTCTACACCTTATAAAAAACTCTATTGCCATGGCGATTGCAGCGCTCTGTAAAACACTGTAAACATGTTGGACGGGTGATACTGACGACACGAGAGCTAATTTTATAGCTTTGAAGGCACGAGTGCAGCTGAAACAATGTTTTCAGGATTACAAAATACAAGGGCCAACAAAAATTGGTCGGTAATATTTATAAAAAAATGTTACGTTATGAAGTATTGTTGAATAGCACTATAGGTATATTAAATTATAAAATATCATTATACAGGCTGATTAAACTAATAAAATAATATTTATATTCAAGATGAGCCAAATAATTACACCAGCAGACATATCTACTCAAAACATGCATTGTCCACCAGAAATGTTTAAAAAGAAACAATATGCAAACATAAGCACAGTTTGTTCTCATTGAAATTTGAAGATACATATTATGTTTGGTAGCCGTAGCATGAGTCTCATTTGACTGCTTCGAGGCAGAAGTAACACATCGTGTCAGCGATGATCGTTATCAGTGCTCCGTACTTAGTGGCTGTCGTGCTAATTGGAATTACCTTGGTACAGGCGATGGTAAGAGATGTCGAAATTATAATACCACTGGTAAAAACCAGGCCATTGACGATTATCAACACATCGATTAGAGAGAATCTATTAAAAAGTAAAATTAAGAAAAGAAACCCGCAAGAGATGGATACAGACTATGAAAACTATTACAAATTATTTGACGAAACGTCCTACAGCAAAAGAGATAACTATATCACACCGTTTTCGGAATTGGTAATCAAAAAGTTATTCGACACAGAATCAAGCTCAGAAACTACGACTAATACCGATTCATACAGCGAAGAAACAGTTAGAATGAAAAGTGAAGAACCCAGCGGTAGCACTATAAGTGAAGATGATACAAAATTAGAAGAAACAACAATTTCGCAGTCAATTTATCGTACTGACAAAACTTCAGTTGCTTACCCACCAACACACACAGTGACAAGTGACAACACCACTCAAACAGACATTCCAACTCCATCGTCCACGACTGATTCAAATGATTCCACCGAGGATGAAACTGAAACAGATTCTAAAAAGAAAAACAATGCAAGTGTAACGTTTCATGATATGCTGCTATCCGATCGAACCAATATAACTAAATCGTCTGAGACCATTCCAGCAGATGGTGATGACGAGGAAACACCTGGTATTACATCTATGACAACTCATGACTTGGATCCGAGATTTTGTGCAAAATACAAAAATGCCGAGGATATCAATATAACAGATATGACAGCTATATGGAGGGTAGTCTATTACGATACTGCACAGAAAGTGGCGTGTTTCAAGATGACAATTAACAGAATATATTCAAAGGTGGGTTATGACTCCCATCATCATTGCCAATAGTACTTGTATAAGTTACAAACCGCCCCGGGGCACGCCGTACACAGATGAACCATTAAACATTTAAACAAACATGATTTTAAGGACTCTGGGAATGGAGGTAACATTTTCTTTGAAAATAAAATATGTATAACAATTATTTTAGAGAAAATTTATTTATTTACAGGATAAAAGGAGATATCACAAGAAAACACTAAGCTTTTCTGATAGGATTGATTGGGAAAATTGCAATATTGAAATAATATTTGAGGTGACTGGCAGAACACACGTTCTTCAAAAGAGCGTATTAGAGAGGGGTGTGTTTAAGAACATAATTTTTGAAGAGGACAGAAATGGTAAAAGCGCTGCTTACATGTATTTACTATTCTACCTATTGATATAATGTGACCCGTTTTTGGATAGTAGGTATTACTATTTTTCTGTGCTGTTTTAACGGCTATCCGTATTATGCTGAATGTTGACCTAAGATTTGTTAAATGTAGAAACTAAAGACAAATGAATCTGGTTATCTCTTCCCGCTTCTGTGGTGTAGCGGTCGACCTCACAAGTGAGATGTCCAGGGTTCGAATCCCAGCCAAAGGACAAAGAAAGAAGCCCGGGTCTTGGATGTTTATTAGTATGTGACGTCGCTATTTCTGGCTCTCTCGAAATATCCAGTTTGCGGTTGGTTCTGTCTGTCCTGATATTCTGATAATCCTTAGAATAAACCGGTAGGTAGGATAAACAGTTAACATGTGCCGTGGATATGCCCCTCGGCGGTAAATTCAGTAAATAAGTTCATAGTTTTTCTTGTTGTTAGTTTTAATTAAACATGTGTTATTTATTTTGTTGAAGTTTGTGGGTCTAATAAAATACATATAACTATTTCACTATCTATAATTTTATTTAATAAATTTCTTATGTTACAGGCACTGTTAGATTACTCGAGGAGTCTCTAGACCAGTGGATGGTCTTCAAAGACTTACTGCTCCTCAGAGACTGCAATACTGGAGAAATCGTGGTCTTCGCGAGAGGTAACAAGATTCCAACCCGTTTGGAAGTCAGCAATGCTCTGTCCAGGTTCGGAGAGGATAAAATGGAGGGATTTTGGTCTTGTAATGATGAGCAGATATTAGCACAGCGCATAAGGAAATGGGTTACTAAGGCATTTTTATAAATTTCTATTCAGTTATTATAGAAATGATTTATTTCATATTGTGTGATAGATAATGATAGAACATGTCATGTCTAATGCAAATAAAATTTAGGGTAGCCAGTCGCGGTAGCAAAATCTTAATGATACCGCTGCCACCTTCAAATAACTATGACTAACAAAAACAAAAAGCGCCCTAGGCAAAAACAGCCTTTAGCAAAACACAAATCGCTCGGAATGATGACTATTATTACTGTACTTTTTTCACTAGCTTGTTTATCACGAGTGTCAGCGTGACTTCGCGTTCCCATAAACGTAATTTTATTAATTTTGCAATAGAAACGTCTCCTGAAGTTGCCAGAAAATCTGTCTGTCACAATGTTTTATTTTACAATTTCGCACCGCATCTGAATTTGTGTTATTGTTATTTATCTAATCGTTATAAAAATGGCACAGTATGTTCCTCAGTCTTGGTCGCTTTTTATTTGAACGATTATGTACAGTGTCCAATCTGTTCCTAACTCTTTATTAATATGTGGTGATTGTCATATTTGATCAACAAAAATGTCTAAGTAGTGTTTATCAATCGCTAGATAATGATCCAAGTTCACTAAAAGGAAACTTGAAATCCTTGTTTCCGTTTATCGATGACAGAGGGCTTATAAGAGTTAGAGGGCGTCTTGACAACTCGTCGATTCCCTACGCACAAAGTCTTCGTTATTTTACCAAAGCGTTCAGAGGTAACAAACAAATTATTCCCCCATTTTCGGTGGGTTGTGGGAGCCTGCGGTAAAAGTATGTAAAGTATCATTAAAAAAAGAAAGCTGTATCTGTCTGTATCATGTGAGGAGCTAAAAACTGTACTAGTCCAAATAGAATATATACTAAACAGCAGGTAAATAACAGCTATGTCATCGGATACCAGTGATTTTTTATATCTGACTCCTGGTATTTTTTTAGTTGGGAACGCTTTAAATGCTCTACCAGAACCAGATGTAAAAAAGTACCAACAAATCGTCTACTATTTTGGAACTTATATTGTCACATTCAACAAAGATTTTGGAAGGTATGGCAGAAGCAATGTCTTAATGTCTTGCAAATTGCAAAGCAGACCCAAGTGTCGAGAGTCAGTAGCAAACATCACAATAGGCACTCTTGTAATTTTAGTTGAAGGTAATTAAATCATCATTCTATTGGCCCATGGTCAGAGTTGTTAATTTGTACCCAGGCACAGACGGGAGAGGCCGAGCCCTGGAATTCTTGACTTCCAGTGGAAAAACACATAGGAGGTCAATCACAAAAGTTTGTGCATTACCTATGGACAGTTAGGTAAAACAAAATTGTAATTAGTCATCTACTAAGTTTTTATTTTAAAATGATATCATTTAAAGAAGTTCTCTATGCACTCAGTTATTGACAAATGAAATGTTATAATTAAATTTAAGGTATACTTACTGTACGACAAATAATTATGTCTAATTTAATTTTGTTTGAACATGCAATGAAATTAAGTTATGGTTCCTTTGCGCAGCCCCCTAGCATGTTGGAGGCTCAACATCTCACTCAACATTTATATTTATTTTGTTTTTGATTTCAAAGTGTCTTGTCTTGTAAAAATATCAATGTGATAACGTGCTTTCTCCGCAAATAAAATATCTAAAACAAATTATAGTTTGAATTGCCCTATTCAACAAACCTAACCTACAAATCCAGGTCTGGTGGTTTAGATAATTCGAATACAGTTTATGGATATTTTGTTCTTTCTACAATGATATCAATAGAGGATTACTTGAAAATGTAGTACCTTGTAATCCCATATTATATTAAAGTAACTTTGAGACGGAGGGGTATAAAAGTCATTGTTGGTAAGCTTTACTTAGGTCCTTCTCCCAAGTATATGCCACGAGTTAGCTCGTAGGTCCTAAGGAACGGTTGCCTGGCGAGAGCGTAATATTTTCATTGGATTATCAAAACCAACTATTATTATTTCTGTTGGATTACGTTCTAAACAAAAAATAGAAATATATAATAAGTAAATTTTTAGGTGCCGAAACTCTCATATTAGGTAGCGTAAAAACATGAATATATTTCAAAAGTGTAATGTATCATCCATATACCGTATTAACGGTAAACTAAATAACGTATTGTTTCCTTTCTGTGACTGTGGGCTGACTTAAGGGACCAATATTGGTCCTTTTGTAATATGTGTGGACTTAACAGATAGAATACAGATGTTGTAGGCTCATTTTCGTGCTTTAGACGACATTCGCAACGCGAGCAGAGAGAATTGAGAAATAGGTCTCGAAGTAGGTTTTTTTTAAGTTTTAAACTTTGTGAATTATTTATATTATCTCTCAAATCATTAAACTTAATCAGTCACCAAATGTTACACACTAAGTTCCTAAACTAACATGACTGAATTCCACGGGACTAGTAAGAACTAGTAACCCTAGTTAAATGCGAGGGAAACAATTTGTCACATCCACGGCGAGGAGGGGATCTAATGTGAAACATATTTTACTCACAATATATTTAACACAAACGAGCTAAACACGTTGCGTCATTAAGTGAAAGGCAGTGAATAATCAAAAGAGCCGTTCACAAACCAAAAGTATCATATTATACGTTTGGCTGACTTTAAACTTGAACCTAAACAATATCAACACAGAAAATATAGCTCTAACACTCCTCTAAAAATTAAGTTATTTTCAGAGAAAAGCCAGTATCTCGGAAATGTCGCCTTCCCCCAAAAAGCAAGTGCACATTTTCACCGTCTTCCTAGCGAGCGTTCCATTATTCAGGAGATATACCTTTCCCGCCCCAGTAATGCAGCAATGATAGCATTGTTGATACTATAGCTGGTGGAACATTCACCAATATCCCTGCTACCTTTTTGCTAACTAAAATCTCCGTTTTTTTTTTATTTTATTACTATAACCTAAGAACTATTCATTGTTCAAGATCGGAACCCTTCGTGTGTGAGTCCGAATCACGCATGACCAATTTTATTATAGAGCTAAAATTAATCTTTCTGGAATGTCGAATGTCAAGTTCAAGTTCAAATTTTTTTATTGACCATATAATCGTACAGATGACTTAGTCAACGTCAATATAATGTCAAAGCCAAAGTCCTTTTATAACGAAACCCACTATAAACTTTTCCCACATTTAATGTAGAATAAACACTGGTCGATTTAATATATCAACCAGCCACAACACAAAGCGATACAATACATTTCCGTGTATTCAGAATAAAATTACTGGACCGACGCATTTAACGACTTCGCAAAAATATTTACGGTACTCCATTTGGAAAACCGGAAAAGGAAATGTCTGCAGGTAAAACACTTTAACTGGGAGAAGACAGCAGAAATAAACCACTTCCGCTCTTAGGAAAACAACTAAGAACCTGAGAATAAACAAAAGCTATTTTTGTCCAGCAGATAAACTGTTTTAAAGTGTGCTTTGCAATTAAATAAATAGGTCAGTCACGTTGGTCAGCCATTTATAACAGGTTGTTAGTTTCAATGTTTACTTTGCGGCGGCGGCGGCGGCGTAGTAATGCTCCTAAGAATTATCTTGCTAGAATTTTGTGTACCCACTACTTTTACAAAACTAAACTACTTGCATGGTATGTTTTATCTTTAATTAACTTTAACTCCTGTATATTCTACTGTTTCTTTGTGAGAACTCCTGAAGGTCCACGCGGCACATCTTTTCAAGACTTTGAAGTTGGTTCAATATCGCAAAATACTACTGTGCATACACAAGAGGGTATTACTTAAAAGTTGTTTATAGCGTTTTAAAAAAATATAATTTCAAAAGTCCAAATCCGGTGGTTCCTAAGTTTAAGCAGCTAATGAAATCCAGTATAATATCTACACACACGTCCTTAATCGTAATAGTACGAGTAATTGAAATATTATGGTTGTACTTCAGCTCTGCTGCAATGTTTATCCATAAATATTTTATAATTCACAAGCTCCTGTGTGCGGCCCGACGCCGTATTTCGGCTTCATATGTAATCATTTTCATTTCATTCCTCCTTGAATTCGGTAATGGCAAGGCAGCATACCTTTTCCTACCTAACGTACTCGTAACTTTGTAGGGGCCTTAATAAATACTTACTCAGGCGCGTGAAAACAGATTTGATAGGGTAAAACATAAAACTGCCAATATGAATAAGACAAGTCTTATAGAAGAGAACTGTTTATTATGACGGTCCTCAGAGTTCATACCATTGCAATTCCAACAACAATATGACATTTCTAAATGCGTTGACATGATGATGATAATGTTGTCCGATCCGACCGATTTCGGTCACGGGGCGACCGCTTTGTCTTTCGTGTATTCTCTTGTGGCTCACAAAAGTGGATCTTGATCTTACCTTACAACACCGCCAGCAAATGTATTATACGCACGTCGTCGTCTACTACAAATTACGCGCTTTGCATAGATTCACAGTTCGCGAGAGTTCACGAAATCCCCTTGCAAGCAAGAAGTGTTGGAAATGGGAAAACTTTCCAATTAATGGATTAGTCGAGCAGAACCTGCTTTATGACGACCTCTGTAGACCGATTGTATGTACCTACCCCGATCGGGCTTTGGATTTCTAGTAAGATAAAATGAAATGAAAAATTCAATCTGACGGACAGACGGACAGACGGACAGACGGACAGACTTGACAAAACTATAAGGTTTCCTTGTTTCTCTACGGAATCGAAGGACCACAGAAATACATCATCTGTGAAAATTTCCACTGTCTAGCTAACACGATTTATGAGATACAGCCTGGTGACCATTTTGTATAAAAACGGCAAAAAAATCATGTCTTTTGTATAGGAGCCCCCTTTAATATTTATTAAAATCTGTTTATTAGTATTTGCTGTTATAGCGGCAAAAGAAATACATCATCTGTGAAAATTTCAACTGTCTAGCTATCACGGTTCATGAAATACATACTGGTGACAGACGCACAGACAGACAGATAGACAGACAGCGGAGGCTTAGTAATAGGGGCCCGTTCGGCACCCTTCGGGTACGGAACCCTAAAAAGCCTCAAGCCTGTTTAAAAGGGTCCTTCTTCCGCGTCTTATAGGTTTATCGATGGAGCTCTCTTGCCTTGTCACTCTCCATCGATAGAAGTTGATTCAGGTTAATTAGTTTAGAGTTTGCTCTTTGATAGCCATCTTGAAGCCTTTCAGAGGTGTTGTTAGGAAGCCAATAAAACTAATGAATAGCGGATTACAAAAACCTCAACATAAAAGTTAGAAATGCTTATTGAATACTTTTTAACCGACTTCCCAAAGGAGGAGGTTTACAATTCGTCGGGATGTTTTATTTTAATTTTTATGTTTTATGTAGAGGTTTACAATTCGTCGGGATGTTTTATTTTAATTTTTATGTTTTATGTAGAGGTTTACAATTCGTCGGGATGTTTTATTTTAATTTTTATGTTTTATGTAGAGGTTTACAATTCGTCGGGATGTTTTATTTTTATTTTTATGTTTTATGTAGAGGTTTACAATTCGTCGGGATGTTTTATTTTTATTTTTATGTTTTATGTAGAGGTTTACAATTCGTCGGGATGATTTATTTCTATTTTTATGTTTTATGTAGAGGTTTACAATTCGTCGGGTGTTTTATTTTTATTTTTATGTTTTATGTATGTGCCCCGATTGCGCCTAGACGAATGAACCGATTTGGAAAATTATTTTTTGTTTAAAAGGGTTTACCTTCCCATTGGTACCATGGTCCACTAGGTCAGAATCTGATGATGGGATCCTGGAGAAATCGAGGGAACTCTTCAAATATTATAGGCAGTGATATATACAGTGATTTTTGTGTTTTTAGTAATAACTCAGGGGATGATGATGATGAGTAATAACGCGTGTATTTACTCACGGTAAGCATAATATTGTGATGCGGAACTGATGATGAAGACCACACATGACCACCAGTGGGTACTGCTCAATACTAGCTACAAATACAATCTGCTATGCGTGGCTGATGAGGTGATGAGCAACGCATAGCCTAAACCGGTGGACCTAGAGCCATGAAACTTTGTACAGGGGTTCCTTATGTAGCGTAGTGTTGTACTGAGATGGGATTTAACGAAATTAATTCCCCAAGGGGCGGAAATAGGGGGTTACAGTTTGTATTAAACTCAATCTAGTCAAATAGGGTTTGTGGAAGTCGGTTTTTTTTAAGTTCACTTTTTATTTCAATTATAGATGTTTTTCATGATTCTTATATTTACAAATTATATGGCGAGGTATTTTCCTGTAAAGGATGAATCTGGAACAATATCTAAACGAATCTATATGTCACCGAGGGGCGCAGCTTTACCTGCTTACAAATAAGATTGGCTGTACTCAATCCATCACGCTGATAGGTGCGGGATGAGAAAGGTGTTTTACGACTACTAAACAACCACAAACAACAAATAACTAGACAAAAAGTAAAACACATTCTTCACACTTTAAAAAACGAACCTAATTAGTTCTGCTAATGACCACAACTTAAAAAGGGACATAAACAATCCGATATGCCAAGGAAAACTTGGTGCCGTTTAAAATATAACTGCACTTTTTCTTGGTCGTTGCTAACTAGTTTTACCAAAACTATAAAACTCATCTAAACTAATGCTGAGTCCAAAAGAATTTAAAAAAGTTCTGATTTAACGAAAATGACATTCCGTCAAAAAACGTCGTCGTAAAGGAAATCTCCCTTTTGTTCTGATGATTAAAGCAACACCTCTTAACTTTTGAAATTAGTTTCAATCAACTCAAAACAAACAAACAAAAACTCTGACAAGTAGTGTGTAGTGTGCGTGTGTGTGTGCGTGTGTGTGTCTTCGCGGCTTTAACATTGTGCGGTCTTTAGATGGTCCACAATCCTCATTGTGCGGACCGACCTCATTGCGGGGACGTCCGCACAATATTTTGACGTAGCTTCAAATATAGCTATCGAATTCTCGCGTTCTGATTGGTCGACTGGTGAAGTTTGAGCAGATTTTCGAGGGGGCCCGCATAATCGGTATTTTTGTTTAGTTAAGTTAACACACGCCGAAAATCAGTTCAGATGTGTTACCACCACGTGGCGCCACCAGTCTGAAATGTGTATGTTAGTTCGAATTTCATATTATGCGGACCTACACAAAAAGACCGCACTTTATGCGTGAAATTAGACTCATATCCCACGACGTGTGTGAAACTAATTACAGAGGTTGAATATCAGAAATGACAATGCAATATTTTTCTAACTTGGATCTGATGATGGAGCCGGAAGGTGGCCAAGGGAACTTTGTTACCAAACGACGCAACTGTATCGAGTTTAGGCTTAATTGATTCGTCTTGACAAGTACTTTGGTCCCGCAAGAGATCCAGGGTCTGATGATGGAGCCGGAAGGTGGCCAAAGGAACTCAGATACCAATCGACGCAACCCTACGAGTTTGGGCTCATTTGATTCGTCTTGACAAGTACATACTTTGGTCCCGCATGAGCTCCAGCGGCGTCCAATGATGGAGCCAGAATATGGCCAAGGGAACTCAGTTACCAAACAACGCAACCCTGTCGAGTTTGGGCTCATTTAATTTGTCTTGACAAGTACTTTGATCCCGCATAAGGTCCAGGGTCTGATGATGGAGCCGAAGGGTGGCCAAGGGAACTTAGTTACCAAACTACGCAACCTTATCAAAATTTAGCCCATTTGATTCGTCTTGACAAGTACTTTGGTCTCAAACGAGGTCCAGGGTCTGATGATGGAGTTGGAAGGTGGCCAAGGGAACTCAGTTACTAAACAAAGCAACCCTATCCAGTTTGGGCTCATTTGATTCGTCTTGACAAGTACTTGGTCTCGCATGAGTTCCAGCTTCTGATGATAGAGTAGGAAGGTGGCTAAGGGAACTCAGTTACCAAACGACACAACCCCTATCGAATTTGGGCTCATTTGATTCGTCTTGACAAGTACTTTGGTCTCACATGAGGTCCAGGGTCTGGTGATAGAGTCGGAAGGTGGCTAACGGAACTCAGTTACCAAACGACGCAACCCTATCAACTTTGGGCTCATTTGATTCACTCGACAAGTACTTCCGAACGGGCGGTAGTATACAAAAATATTAATATTATATTGACGTTGACTAAGTAATATGTATGATTTTATGGTCAATAAAATTTTTGAACTGAACTGAACTGAACTTGAGGTCCAAGGTCTAATGATGGAGCCGATGGTGGTAGCCATAGAAACCTGTTACCAAACGACGCAACCCTATGAAGTTTTGACCCATTTCATTCGTCTTGATAAGTAGCAGCTATAGTTACTTTTGGCTTGGCTCCAAGGTCTGATGATGGAGCCGGAAGGTACCCATGGGAATTCTGTTACCAAACGGCGCAACCCTATCGAGTTTGGGCTCATTTCATTCGACTTGACAGGTTCTTTAGTCCCGGATGAGATCTAGAGTCTAATGATGGAGCCAGAAGGTGGCCATGGGAACTCTGTTACCAAACGACGCAATCCTATCAAGTTTGGACTCATTTTATTCGTCTTGACAAGTACTTTGGTCCCAGATGAGGTCCAGGGTTTTATGATGGAGCCGACGGTGGCCATAGAAACCTGTTACCAAATGACTCAACCCTATCAAGTTTGGACTTATTTCATTCGTCGTGACAAGTAGGTACTCTTGGTATATCTTATGATATAGCCAAAATATAAGTGAAGGATAAAAGCATGAATAAATAAATGATAGTTTAAATATGAACAAAACACGGTTTCTTATTTGTAGGTGAAGTTAAAAAATAAATAATAATATATATATATTTTAAACTTTATTTAATTTCTTTACTTTATCTTTATACTTTATACTTTATTGCACAGAAAACATAATACAGACACTTAATATTGGAAAAAACATGTACAAAGGCGAGCTTATCGCTTATAAGAGAACTCTCCCAGCAAACCTAGGATAGAGAGGATAATTTAATAAAAGGTAAACCTACATATGTGCACAACGATAAATATTAAAATAACTACTTACTAACAAATACATATAAAAACAAAAACAAAAAATAGTATACATATACATAGAAACTAAGTTATATTAAGGTAGAGAAGCGTTCAAGTGTTTTTAAAAAATGTTGAGTGAAGGACTGTCCCTGATAACACTGGGAAGTTTGTTCCAAAGTCTGATAGCTCGGAGATGGACCCCATGCTCATATGCAGATGTGTTGTGTTGCGGAGTTATAAGCAGTGACCTAGTGTGAGATCTCCTGGGCCTATCCGAAGACAAAAATTCAAATCGATCTCGCAAGAAGCCAGGATAGCGTGGATTAAATAATATGTTGAAGAGACAGATGAGGGTGTGGAAATCCCGACGAAGACGGATAGCTAGCCACTTCAGCTCCCTGCGAAACTCCGAGACATGGTCATACTTGCGCAGACCGAAGACGAAACGAATCCCGAGATTTTGAAGTCGCTCGAGTTTATTCAGTTGTTCTTCGTTTGCGCTGAGCCAACATACATCAGCGTAATCGATAAGAGGAATGAGCAAAGACTGGGCAAGCGTGATTTTTGTCTGACGAGGCAGGAAGTTTTGAAGTCGCCTGAGGGAATGAAAAGTAGCGAAGACACGCCTACTGAATTTGCTGACATGCACTGACCAGGACAATTGGTTGTCGAAGAAAACGCCCATATTTTTGGCCTTCGTGCTATATTCGATTATTTTTCTATCGAAGGTTACAGAAGCAATGGACATATGCTGTAAAAGGTTAAGATAATACCTAGAACCTATAAATCAAAGCCTGCGACTTACTAGGGACGAGTAATCCAAAAGAAGTCCCTGATTTTCTCAGGATCGATATTTAGTATCCTTACAGCAGAGTCCATATCACACGGAGAAAAATGTCGATAAATTTGGAGATCGTCTGCGTAAAGATGATACGATGAGGAGAGTACATCCGAGATGGAATTAATGTAGACAGAAAAAAAGGAGAGGAGAGAGAATACCACCCTGAAGAACCCCTGTGAATAGATCATCACACCACTCCGTAGAAATCGCCTCTGACTTAATACGCTGCTTGCGCCCTCTCAGGTAGGAGTCAAACCAGCTAGCAGAAATGGAGGATAGATTCAGGGACTTCAGTATCTCAACGAGAATATCGAAATCGACGCAGTTAAAGGCGCTGCTGAAGTCGAGCAATGCAAGCACAGTGAGCTTTTCAAACCTACTCACAGTTCTAGCAACATATAGGTCACCATCTTTCACAGACACCAGCAATTTCATTGAATCTTTGGACCTTATATTGTCTTCTAACACTGGCTCCCAAAACCTAATTTTTGCAGGGGATATAAATATTAATTTGCTTGACGAAACCGACAGTCCAGACTACCACTCTCTATTATCGGAAAAGGGTCTAAAAGCGTTAATAACTAAACCCACAAGGAACGAAAATTGCCTGGACCATATATTCGTACGCTCAAACCTCGAAGCCGTGGGCATTGTCTGTAACAGTACCATAACAGATCACCGAGCTACAATCGGTAGTCTTTCACTCGTCAAAAAACAAACACCAAAGCGTCCAACCACTAAAATTGATTTCTCAGCCGTTGCAAATGAGCTGAGCAATCTAAACTGGTCAGGTGTTCTAGATGAACTTGATCCTTCACTAAGTGCTCAAACATTTACTAACATAATCTCCAACACGATCAAAACACACACCACCTCAATAACAGTAAGCCGTCGTAAATACGCTATAAAGCCATGGATCACTCCAGGCCTTATACGTTGCATAAGACACAGGGACTTGTTGCATTTGCGAACTCATAAAGATCCCAATAACATAATACTTCAAATATCATATAAGAGGTATCGCAACTATTGCAACGACCTATTAAAACGCTTAAAATCCATTCATAATAACGCAACCCTTGCTACAAGTAAAAACAACCCAAAAAAGTTATGGCAAGCTATCAAAACCATATGTGACCTAAATAAACAAAAGGAACCATGTAACGAAATACTTAAAACCAAGGACACAGTCGAGGACTCACTAAATCATTTTAACCAATATTTTACTAGCATTGGACAGTCGTTAGCTAACACTACCATGGACAAGCTCAATACAAACGAAGCGGAACTCTCTAAAAGGATTGATCTAAGAGAAATGCCTGCCCCAAACTCATTTTTTCTACAACCAACTACCGAAAGCGAAGTAGAAACCCTTATCTTACATAGCAAGTCCGAAAGTTCACCAGGTATTGATGACATACATAACAAATTACTAAAATGCATCTCAAAACAAATATTAGTACCACTGACCCACATATTTAATTGTAGCATATCAGCTGGGCGCTTTCCTCAGTGCTGGAAAAAAGCAGCGGTAATACCAATCTTCAAAGGCGGTCAGAGAAAGGAACCCTGCAACTATCGTCCAATTTCCCTATTAAGCGCTCTCTCTAAGCTGCTGGAAAAGGTTGTCAACAGTCGCCTTATAGGATACCTCGAATCACGCAAACTATTGGCCGAAGGACAGTACGGGTTTCGCCGAGGCAGGTCTACGGAGGATGCAGTCACGGACCTTCTCAAGGTTGTCAGCACTGAGCTGGATAGGGGCAAGGCTTGTGTCGGCATATTCCTGGACTTGGCCAAGGCTTTTGACACTGTCTCACCAACCATATTGTCGCGTAGGCTGGAAGCTATTGGCATCAGAGGGATTGCCCTGGAATGGTTCTCCAGCTACTTAAATCTCAGAACCCAGTGTATCAAAGTTAGTCAACACATCAGCCCATCGAGCAGCATAGCATTCGGTGTGCCGCAGGGCAGCGTCCTCGGCCCGACCCTCTTCCTAATTTACATTAATGACATCTGCAACTTGTTTAGACATAAGAAGGAAGTGGATGTGTTCTGTTACGCCGATGACACTGCTCTGATATGTTGTGGAGAATCATGGGAACAGACTTTTAAACTGGCTACGACTTGCATGCGCGATGTCAATAACTGGCTTCAGAATAGTCTACTGACATTAAACACCAGCAAAACAAAATTTATCAGTTTTCATAAGACCGCCGCATCCCAACCTCCCCCAGAATACGACACGGTTATGCTACACTCCTGCCCGGCTGATTCCCAGACCTGCGTCTGTCCCGGCATATCAAGAGTGGCGCAGATTAAGTATCTGGGAGTTATTCTGGATGAGAAAATGACGTTTGCACCTCATGTCTCTAGTGTGGCAAGCCGGGTGCGCAAATTAATCCCAATATTTAAAAACTTGCGACAGGGAGCTGACCCGGAAGTTTTGAGGCTGGTGTATCTGTCCCTCTGTCAGTCTTTGCTTATATACTGCATCACAGCATGGGGAGCCACAAACAAAACCACGCTCATAACTCTGGAACGAGCACAGCGCTCAATCCTAAAAGTGATGATGAGGAAACCGTTCCGGTACCCCACAAAATCCATCCTCAGTGAATGCAATGTTCTTTCAGTGCGCCAACTTTACATTCTCAGGGCAGCACTTCTCCAGCACAGAATTTCAATTAATTCAGAGGATTTCCCCCGTCTCTTGGAAAAAAGAATTTATAGGGTGCAGGTGCCAGCAGTGAACACCACATTCGCCAAAAGGTTCAGTTTCTTCGCTTTGCCACACCTATATAATATAATAGGCAGATACATTGAAGTGAAAACCACCACTGTACGCGAGTTAAAAGTTAAGCTCTTTAAGTGGCTAATGTCATTAGATTATGATACCACTGAAGCCCTTCTAGTCTAAAACTTATTTCTAAAACAAAATCAGAATTGCTTACCTATTTATTTATTTATTTATCTATCCTTATTCCTAATTACTAATTATATATAGATATGTTTGGTATATATATATGTATAAATACATATATTATTTTACTATTTCAGTGGTTTGGTCACCTTAGTATGTAAGAGTTCATTAATTAAAATTATTTTTACTTTTGTATTGCTGTCGCTATCCCAAACTCTTGACAACACAACACTGAAATTTCTTTATAGACCTCCACGATACAGGTTATACCTAGTGTGTGGGTCATGAGCATAATACTAAACTGTGTATCATTTGTTTTGGTAAATAAATACTTTTTGTCTTTTTTGTCTTTTTCTCGTCCATCGCATGCTCAATGTCATCAGAGACCTTAAGTAAGACCGTGACAGTGCTTTGACCGGGCCTGAAACCGGACAGGAAACGATTAAGCAAGCTGTTTGAGGAAAGGTAGGAGGAGAGCTGAGTATGGACAATGGATTTTAGAACTTTGGAGAGGATGAGCAGGATGGAAATTGGACGAAACTCTTTAAATGAGGAGGGTTTTGAGGTTTTGGATAAAGGGACATCTAAGGCTTTTTTCCATACATGAGGGAAGGAACTGTTAGAGAGAGAGAAGTTTATTCTGTGTGTGATTGCTGGAAGTAACTCGTCAAGCACACTGATGAGCATCTTGGAGCAGATTTTATCGTCTCCGACAGCTTTGGAGGAAATGGGAAGCACAACTTTCTTAACTGCATCAATTAAGAAAGCTGTTTCTTAACTGCATCAATTCCGACAAGACTGAAGTCATATTGAGTGGTGGTGGGAGCTGACCTCGAGCGCAGGAGACACAGAGTGGCATCTTTAACAGAGCGCCGCCTCAGTGCTTGAATGGTCAACAGACCATTGAGAAAATTTTATTTTATAATAATGATTATTCAGAATAAAACTGCCACCCTAAACATTAATTAATTATGGCAACACGGAGAACTTCAATCGGTGTATGGATTTTGAGTACGTATTCACACTATTGTGGGGACGTCGTACTTGTACCTGTGTTAATGAGTATGTATTTACGTCAATATGCGGTCGGCGTGTCACTTCGTACGTAAATACCGAATGTGGGGACAGTGTGTAAATGAGTTCGTATTTAATGTAAAGTGCGGTCGGTGTGTTATTCCGCACGCATTCGGTCTAAAGAGCGGACCGTCCGCATAATAATTTGGGTCCGCATAAGCCGCAATTTTGTCTAGAACTTTAAAGAGCTCTATCTCTGTCTCATTCGAGTGTATAGAAATTTTAAACAAAAGTTGATGCCAGAAAGAGACAGCTCTACATCGTTTATAAATTCACACTCTGCTATGTCTACGGGAAAGGTAGGACCGCACAACCGGGGTTCCTGTCAAGGTCCGCACAATATATGCGTTGCGAACAAGGGTGTGTGTGTGTGTGTAGTTCATAAAGATACATCCCGGTGCTACTGTGGTGTGGACCAAATAGACATGTAGACTTATCAATTAATTTGTGATCGTAAATCTTGGTATACTATATGTTTTATTACACTTGTTTACCTACTGTTACAATAGATAGCTAACTTTTACATACGTACATTATGCTCACGCCTTTATCTCGGAAGAGGTGTGAGCAGGGAATAAATACCTCCACTTGTACATTCTACAAAAATTATCATTTTTATTCTCATCAACAGAACCGTACAATCAATTCAATCCCAACAGAAGGCTTGACAGTAAAAGGGTAAAATAATAGTGTACCCTTCTGTCCTGACGATGTCCATCGTGTTACGTAAGAAAACAGGACACATTGCGCCCTTTGTGCTCCTTTGTTAAGGATTTATTGAGGTTCCAAGCCCTGTGACGTAATACACTAATGATTTTTGGTAGGGATAACTAAGGGCTCTAATGATGGCGTCACCCGGGATTCGCAGCCGGGACATCTCGCATGGTAGGCAGATGCGCAACCGCTGCGCCACGGAGGTCGTCTCATCAATCGAACTGGATTGTAGAGTTGATTTCCCAGATAACATTACAGAGCTTACAGTTTTTGTTGCTATTTTCTGATCGTTCATTTCATTGATTTACCAACCCCCTGCCTGGGGCTGAATTATAGATATTAATATAAAGGGTTGTTACTAAACTGCGTGTTAATGGAATCCCAATAGGACATCAATGGGTAGAGGATGGTTTATTTTATTCACAGCATCGATTCCCATTATTGATTACACATGTTACAATGACAGAACACACCACAGAACATGGCACCGGTTTTATTAGTATGAGGTAGAGTGGAGATTGAGTATGAGATATTGTGAGGTACATGTTGCAAACAATGGGGCCAGAAGCAATGTATGTGCCTGTATGTAAATGTATAATGTTTAATCTTTGTTTAATAAATCACAGAACATGGCCTTACCTGGTTCATCATTATCACAAATAGGTATGTTTTCAGTCATAAGGATCTTGGCTGAAAATTGCTGGCGAGTGCCTCTTTAATCGCGCAAAAACCGCTGAGTGGTGGGAACTGATCCCGGAAATTATTTGCTGAAGCCGTCGTGCCTCCGTGGCTTGGGTTCTGAGGGTCATTCTCTAGCCAACTATAAATATCCTAACCATCCCCGCAAACCAAGGACTTTTTGGTCAGCCCATGGTTTGGTCTGGTTGGGCTGCCAGCGTATTTGAATGGTTATTTATTTATTTTAGTCGCATGGCTTCATTGTGACCCTCGTTTCGAGTAATTTGATTACAAAATAAATATCAATGATTATATTGGAAAGGAAAGGGAAAGGGTGACAAATCTGCTGGATCGCTATTGTATTTTCTGTGGAGGCATAAAAATACCAATTGCAAGGTAACAAAAGATACAATCCTCTCATTTTTTGTCAGTAAATACAGTATGCAACGTGGAATAGCCCCGAAGCAGACTTTGTTGATAAACAACGATTGCAAGCCATCGCCAGATTGTATTTGCTAACTTCGAATGGGCGAGCTCAACATCTGGCTCGCAATCAGTACGACAGACTGACAAACAGATCCTCAATCCTACTGTTTTTGACTCACGTGTAGTCAGAGTAGGCACGACTCATGGGAACTATGTTTCTTGCCAGTATTTCATCAAGTATCATTAAGTTGTATCATCTTTCTTCTTCTTCTCAGTCGTATCACTCTTGGCAGAGTGATCGTGGTCGTCATTTCGGTCGGGTGACCCGCCTTACAATTCGTCGCCATTCCTCCCTGAGGGCTGCTTTTTCTAACTCAATCATCATCTAATTAATAGATTTATCACCACGAAATATTTTAATTCTCATATAAATAAAAAGTGTACCCACCCAGGTATGAACCAAACTAATGTAAAATATATCTAAAATAAGAGATGAATTGCCAATAAAAAAATAGTTCATTAGATGAATAACGGCTTTGTCCACAGAATAGTAGATCTGTCAGCAAATAAATCGAAATGGCTAGAGTAGGTTATTGTGGCAAAAAAATTGGGTTTAGGTTATGTTGGAACTTCGAAAAAGCCAGACCGGAGCGAGCGAAGCGGAGCGGAGCGAGCGAAGCGGAGCGGAGCGATAGTATGCAAATTAAAAACCAAATTTAATATAAAAAATACCCCCTCTACCCTAAGATTCTGATTTTGGCCGACACTTAAACATTTTTTAATCATCATCGGCAGCTTGTTTTCGCTCACTGGTAATCAGTTCGCTCGCGTTAAGACACACGCTACTTTTTGCTAATAAAAATAAGATTATTAAACATGCCAAATTAATACGCAAAGACGTGTGTAGTTTATATAAGTATGTTAATTTGTTATTGTTATTGTTAAATTATTATGCCAATTACTTTTTACAATTTCAATAATTTGTATGTTCTTACAACACTTCCACTGCTGGCTTAAGTCATAATCGACTCTATCAAAGGAGACATTTTGGGCAGAAATTAAGTAGAATCAACACCATGTCTACCCAATCGCCCTTATGCACTAGTCTGTAGTGCTAGATCCAGTGCCTAGATCAAATTAAACCTAAGCACTGTGGATATATCGGCTTTGCGCTGCAAGCTCAAAGCAAAAACCCGGCTTTGTTTAGGTTTTAAGTATTCAAGTATTTATTGCAATAAATTACATGTCGTATTATAGGTGTTATTATAAAATAAAAATATCAAAGTAATTTTACCCTATTGGGTGTAGCAAGATTACAGTCACAAAGCATTACATTATATTACATTACATTACAAAACATTGCATTATTATTAAAAAACAAACACAACAATTAATAATTCCCACTAAAGATCCAGATTGGATTAGGATTTGGAGACATAATATGTCAAATTCTATTATAATTTACCTTAAATAACTAGCTCTCATAAGAATAATATTCATACATGTCATAGGGAGTCATTTCGATCAAACATAATTTTAATTTATCTAGGAATATAGAGCCTGTCAACATTTTAATATCATTTGGGAGCTTATTATACACCTCAATTTTACACCTAAAGCTTTAGTTTAGAGCTTCAGAAGTTGACAAACATTGAATTTAACTGGATCAAACATCACAGCAGCCTCGATCCAAAAGTAAACTAAGTATTAATCGTTTTTTATATGAAATTAAATCATCTGTTTAAATCAACTATTAGGAATGAAATACTTACTGATAAAATAAAATTATCTGTAACTTATTAAAAATTCTAAAAGCCATTCTAACTCAAGCACCTCCCAGTAAGCATTTCAATTTCTTTGTTCATTACTGAAAAAGATTTTGCTTCTATCTCACAATTTATGTAAAATTGGTTTTCATTATGAAATTATTCATTCCCCAAAAATAATAATAAACTCAAATAAAGACTAATTCGCAAATTTACATTTAAATCTCATAATTTCTGTCTTAGAAGAGTACCGAGACGAGACTTCATTTTGTTGTCCCTTTAAGGGCAGATCTCTCTAGCCTCAGATAACGTTTATCTGTCTGTTTATCTGATGTTTTTGACATATCACACGTACATGAAGTGTCAATAAAGTTATCTGTGTGAAAAGACTAAGCCTAACAATAATGAGATAATTTCGTAATTTTCGTAATTTCTTTATTGTACTCACATGATGACAAACAGATATCATATAGAAAAATTATGTACAAAGGCGAGCTTATCTCTAAAGAGATTTCTTCCAGCAAACCATGCTGGGTAGGAGTCGGAAATGACAGGAGGTAAGGGGAAGAACTGCACGTACAATAAAACTATATGCTAATATAATACATATTACACAAACATAAAACCCGAGATAACAGTTGAGGATACATAGATACAGCTACCAATGTGTATGCTATACATTGTATACATTGCTTTTGCCCCCCCTCCCACCAAATGATAACTTATATCGTAACAAACAGAAACAGAGCGTCGTCACACACATACAAACATTTAAGACTCGGAGATTTCCCGTACCGGGTGGCATAGGCACCCAACCTACAAACCTTTCAAATACCGAAAATCTCTTTGATGATATTGTTCGTCCACTAGGGCCCATTCGTGTAAGCTCACCTGGGCTATCCATCAAACATTCGAGCATAAGCAAGCTGTTTTTCCTAACCAATAAACATGTCTACCTATAAAACACTGCAGTGAATTATGACCCTTCGGTCCTTTATAAAGTATCCACCCTTCGTTCAAGGTCAGAGCAAGAGTTACGAGGTGTAGCTTCGTCTTACAGTAGAGGGCGCGAGGATTGAAGAAAATTGCTTCTTAAATTGAGGCTTGAACGTGTAAGCATTGCAATATATATAATGCTGCTCTAGATGCTTTTTGCTTTAGGCAAATAATTGTGTGATTTTACTTCTGTAAAAGGGCTACTTTACATAACGCGAAGTTTCAATACAAAAGGAGATGTTAAAGCTATCCATAGAATTGTGTTGACGGTCGATTATATCTCTATTTGTATAATAGGTTTTAGTAAACGAGATTGGTATCAAACGCATTGGAAAACAAATAAAACGTGTGTCGCTGTCTAACCTCAGTCAAATACTTTTAAATCCAAAAATCGTCTAGTTTTTCCAGTGATTGAAGCATGTAGTAAGTATTTACGTCAGTATGTATTATTGTTTTAGCTTTAGGTTTTTAGCTTTGTAGAAAATAAAAAATGCAACCGATGAATTTAATAAAACGATTCAATACAACTTTCACAGACTATCCACATTTTGTACTTTAATCAAGCCAAGTAAACAAATTCTTTATTTTCCTGCTGAAAACTGCCAAGGCGATATGAACATGAAAATCTTATTAAACAAAGTAAAGCTACTCAGCACAACCTCAATTTTAAATGTTGAGAAATATCCAGAATTTTAAACTAGCTGTATTAACATTTAATTTAGTTAAATACGAGCCTTATTAGCAGTTACTTAAGTTTAACTAGAAGAGAAGTTACAGTTTGTAAGTAAGTACGATTTATTTACTCTATGTAAATAGCTCAAATAGATTTCAATCTTGCCTACTACGAGAACGTATATTATCGACTTGAAAAGTTAGACATATCTACGATTTGATCTTATTCATCTTGATCTTATTCGATTTGATCTTATTCATCTTGTTTCTCATCTATTTATTTACTTCATCTCTACAGAGAGTTAATATATAGTTGCTGTAACTCATCTTTCTTGAATTCTGGCTTTGATTTATCATGATCATACTACCAATTTATTATGACCTTTCAGACTGATCGACCTATCAAATACGAGTAGCTTTTCTGATAGGTCTCTTACAGTGGTCGGTAATATGTGGTATTTAAGCTGTCAAGTTAAGCTGTAAGCTGTTTGTTGTGGCAAATGTAATTAATTATTTTATTGCCAATTCTTACAAAAATGCCTTTAAGAATAAGACGAATACAAGTGTGTTTGTGGTTACGCGGAGAACCATAAAATATGGATAATAAGCAATTATGCTTTAGTAATTGTTCTGAGCGGAGCGGATCTCTGGAGAATCATCTTCATTCTTTTTCTTTACAAATGATAGGTACCTTGCTAGCTATGTAAAAGTCTATCACTCACTTTCAACATATTAAATGATATTAATATTATGATAGAGTTAGTAGTATTTTTAACGCGCGTATACCTACACGAAACACCTGCGCAGTTTATCTTCGTATGATAGAACCCGTATTTTTTTACTATGCGAGGAAATTTCCTGAGATATTATGAGAAAGTTTTGCACCACGTGAGCTTCCTTCCTATCCTATTATACTACTTTGCACATTTATAACAACTTTGCATATTAATAACAGAAACGGGGTTTCAGCGGTGGAAATTCAGATATATTCTTCCTTTAATGCAGCTTCCAAATATTTCATTCGACTGAATGAGATGGAGCTGTAAGCTGTCCATCCTCGTTTATATAAAGGATTTTTTAATCGGCAATATATATTCACCGAGTAAGTATTTCGGAAATATATATTGTGCGTTACGAGTTTTACGGGACGTGAAACCAAAAATTGTACAGATTCATATGGACCTGAATATTTTCTTAGTAAAACTTCACATACAATAATTCTGTATTGTCATCCATCACCTAATCCTATGAATTTGAATTTAGAATAATCTTCTAAATAAAATGAGATGTGACCATTTTACTTGTTAATTTCATGAAAATGAATAATAAAATAAGTGACTCCACTACTTCATGAACACTATTGTGCCTCTACCACACGGTATTAATCGGTATAAGGAGTCAGGACATAGGCCGGACAAATTTACAATGATTTGTTAGATGGGTGACCCGTACCTATTTTGTACCAGATCTCCTTTTGCCACATTCGCATTTTGCCCCGAACCTTATCCAGTGGAGAGCGCATAGATACATTTTCCTTTGAAATACAACTCACCAATTTACGGGCGGCGGCGCGGCGGCGGCGGGGGACGAGGTAAGAGAGCTGTGATTGGTCAACCGCTGCGAAACTGTCTGGCAGCCCGTCATCGTACATAGGTTGCGTATGCGAACGTTTGTTGAGCGAATAGATACATTTTCCTTTGAAACACAACTCATCAATTTACGGGAGGCGGGGGACGAGGTAAGAGAGCTGTGATTGGTCAGCCGCTGCGAAACTATCTGGCGGCCCGTCATCGTACACAGGTTGCGTATGCGAACATTTGTTGAATACAACAAATGTTTGGCGAGCCGCATTCCCCCGCAGGTGCAGTCAATTGGATATATAGTCTCTGCCCCGAACCTGCCTTGTCAAGTGTGCTTTATCAATAGTTGATAGGAGAAAATACACGTCGGAGCGAGAGGCGTGACGTTTATTCGTAGCCGTGAATTTAAATTAGAAGAATTTGAAATACTTAATATGATTCGATGTCCACATTTTTAGCATGAGTATAATCCAAAGATACGTTGATTGACGACCTCTGTGGCGCAGCGGTTGCGCATCTGCCTACCATGCGAGAGGTCCCAGGTGCGAATCTGGGGACAAAAAAAAACAGGTCTTGGATTTACATGTTTGTGATGTCGCTGTTTCCGGTTCCCACGACACAGGGTATCCTAGTGTGGGCCAGAATCAATGTATGTGCCTGTATGTAAAAGTTTAATGTGTTTAATATACAGGGGCTGCCCCTGTAACGCAAATAGATGATTGAATAACTGCCTAAAAGGGGTGTAATAGTGCTTTTACCACCCTGTGTGGAAAAAGGCATGATTTATGTATATCTGACCCAAGCAAGAAAATTGGTCTAAATTGTATCCACTCTCGCCTGCTGGTCCTCCGTTATTGTAAATCAATAGAATATCCGGACAATATACAGGCGGAACACGTCTCGGTTAGGGTTCTGTAGGCAGGTGCGAGAAAAATGAAGACAAACATGCGCCCATTTGTGAACAGAAGTCATGGTGGCTCAAGCCGGGCTGGATCTGTGTAAAGGATTAATTTCGCACGATATATGGCAACATTAATAAAAGTTGGGTGAAATCATTCGCCATTTTAAAATAAGATGAAGAGGTTTGTTTTATGTGAGTACTTGTCTGAGGCATCTAGGTGGAGTATGGCTTTCCGCTCTCGCTCCGACGTATAATGTTCTCCATTGTAAGTTTGTTTGGCCTAGGTCCTTATGAGATAATACCGATTACTCCAATTCGAGTCAAGGCCTGTGCCTCTCTCTAAGGGAATTCATTGCAACCTACATATTATATTATGTAAGCATATCCATGTACGGTTGCCTGCGCCTAAAAGTATACAAGCAAAAATAATAATAATAATTTATTCAGAAAAAATATACATTTAAACTTGTTATTTACATTGTAAAGCAGTATAAGCGGGATCACTCGTTAATATGACCTGCCCGTAACTTTTAGACGCAGTCGACCGTACATCCATTCAGCTGTAAGTAATCCAAGTTACCTATTTATTTTTTTGTCGTTCATATACTAGCTATTATTATTACTGAATCTGGTGCTGACCATGTATCAGTGAGATAAGTAAGTAATTTATTATACGAACTTTCTGAACGTGACCTGTTTCTACAGTGATTGAAAATATCGTGATTAAATCTTCAATCTTCAAAGCTGCGGCGATAGGCCAGCCCCCTGTCACGCTACATGTAGTATTGTGCCAAATTATACTTGCCTAAAGAAAGGGCTTCAAGCCAACCCAAAGAAACTTCTTAGAATTTACTTTAGAAACGCTACAAATCCCCAATTGTTTCAGGGCTCCATTCATAACTCATTCCAAGGGTCCCTTGGCCCGCGGCAAGGTTGGCCCAAAAAGCCCTTTTATATACGCCCTACGAAGATTTAATTAAATATCGAACCGCCACTGCTGGAAGTTTTAAATATCATTTTGTCAATAGAAAGTTAGTTTCGTGAATCAAAGTTTCCTTTGAGATAAAAATCAGCGGAAATTAATACGGCTAAATTAAACCCAACCTCATTAAGATGTTATCTGAACAAACGGGGTATGTTTGCTCATCCATCACAGGTGCCCATAATTTCTCGACACCTGCGGGGCAATTCTGGCGCTAGCGAGATCATGTCCATGGTCGAAATATCGATTTTGAAATAACGAAATCTCTATCAAAAACAAGAAAAATCTATTCTTACGACTAGCCTTTCGACCAACCGAGATATCTCGACCCGTTTTCGATTGAAATAAATATAAATCGAGATCGTTTTCGACGGATTTAGCCGGTATCAGAACCGCTATATCGACTGGGGAGATGATCTCGATAGCGGGAGAATCGGGGGCCTGAGTGAGCTCTATCTCTTTCATTCACCCATGTTTGCGACTCTATTGAACCCTAGGAGCTGTGCTATCCCAATAAGCAGCTTTCTTTTTAACCAACTTCCCAAAGCAGGAGGTTTACAATTCGTCCGGATGGTTTTTTTTATTTTTTTTTATGTCTGTACCCCGATAGCGCCTAAACGGATGGACCGATTTGAAAAATTATTTTTTTGTTTGTAAGGGTTTTCCTTCCCTTTAGTCCCATTGACACCAGGTCAGGATCTGATGATGGGATCCTGGAGAAATCGAGGGAACTCTTCAAATATTATAGGCAGACCTATAGTGATTTTTGTGTTTTTCATAATAACTCGTACAAATGCACATGGTAAGCATAATATTTTTGATGTGGAACTGCTGATGAAGACCGTATATGGCCACCAGATCTGCTCAATACTAGGTACAAATACAATGCGTGGCTGACGGGCAGGCAACGCATAGCCTAAACCGGTGGACCTAGAGCCATGAAACTTTGTACAGGGGTTCCTTAGTAGCGTGGGGTAGCACTGATATGGGATTTGACAAAATTAATTCCCCAAGGGGGGGGGGATAAGGGGTTACAGTTTGTATTAAACTCAATCTAATCAAATAGGGTTTGTGGAAATCGGTTTTTTCTAAAGTTTACTTTTTGTTTCAATTAGTTTCATACACTGCTTCTGGCCCATCACTAGGGAACCAGAAATAGCAACATCACGTACATGTAACCATCAAAACCTGGATATCAGTTTCTTCGTTCCCGTTATTTAAACAGACTACTGTATTCGTATGTGAATTTGCCAACATGTTATGAGGGGGCATCATGCTTCATCAAAGAGTATTTGCTATTCTCTATTGCCCCGTTTTTCAATGTTGTGTTCGCCTTTAACTAGTAACGTTTATGTCTCATGCAGTCAACATCAACAATTTCGATATTTATGCCCACAAATTCCTCCTGATCGCGATGTATAATTCATGTGAGCTTGATACGTATGCAAATGTGTCTATATCGGCACAACAATTGAGTTAAGGACGATCAGGGCCACGGGGCCACGTCACCACGCGTATACGTTACTCGTTTATATTGTGTAGTCTGTGGAAAATGGCTATTCTAATCTGTGTTTAAGTACATCCAAATGCCAGTTAACATTAAACTCGAGTAAACTTATACGTCTGCATATAATATTATTTAGCATAGCATGGTAAGAACCACCACATTTAATTTGCGCATTTCCCCGAAGGTATTAGACGACCTTTAATTTTCCACTAAAAATTACGAATATTCGCGCGAGCGTACACTTTATTTGCCACCACACTCAAGCAGTTGTCAGACTTAAATGAAACGTAAACAACGCAGCCCTTTGAGAAATGGCTGCCATTACTGAGGACTCCTGCTGCGGGGCTGTCGAGAATAACGCTTTTATTTTAGCTCCCAAAATAATAGCTCCATGGTGGGATTCAGATTTGGGAGTGGAATTCTCGGTTACAAGTCAGATTACAGAAAAGGTGAAATAGCTCTACTAACCATGATCCGTGCGTGATACATCTGCTATGCGGTGGTGTGGTTGTGGCTTACATGACTATCAGTATGCCATTCGAATAAATTACGAGTGGGCACCTATTCTCGTGCAAGGCTATGCAGTCGTACAGTTACATCGTTACGTTATTTTATCCTATCTTTAGCCTGCTACATAACATATGTGTCAAACGGAGAAACAAATGCCACCGTCATAAAGTCACCAGGGACAATAGACGGGAGATTGGGTTTGTGTTGAATGACAAATAAAAGCAGTTCTAATAAAACACATAAATTAAACCTGCCGAAAATCTGTCTAGCAGATCTAAAAATGTATAGTTAAAGGTACTTTTTATCTAAGTAAATGTTTGCATTAATTAAGTCATAATCATAAGTCATTTAGTTCTCAAATAATCACTACTTTACTAGAGTACTTTACTCCGAGTTACCCTATAGAATCTTTTGTATCTATGCAGTAATACAAAACAAGACTCACGATCACATTACAAAACAAGACATACAAAATCATGCATGCTCGATAACTCACAAAGAAAGACTACTGCTTCATTTTCTTTTACCAGCAAAAGTAAAAGAAAATGAAGCTCGGAAATTTCTATTTTGTTTTATTTTAACGAACAGTAAAAGTTCAAAGGTTTAATCATACTATCCGTGGTACATGGGAAATTATCCCGAGGCAGAGCTGTCTTATGTTGTAGTCGTACACACTTGAGGATATGATTTTATACGGACAAAGAGAGCTCAAGATCAAAGGATGTTGGTTGTTGGAGTACAACGAATTGTTTTATAAGATATCTGCCTGGAGGATGTCTCCGGCAGAGGTATAAGTTATAGCTGAAATAGCGGTTTCATTTCATTAAAATTTTCTTTTACTTGTCCCTATTACGACGCGCCATCGACGACCTCTTTGGCGCAGCAGTTGTTGCTCGATTCGCGGCTGGGGAAAATAAAAAACAAATAAGAATCCCCAGGTCTTGGATGTTTACATGCTTGTGATGTCGCTGTTTCTGGTTCCCACGACACAGGGTATCCTAGTGTGTGGCCAGAAGCAATGTATGTTCCTGTATGTAAATGTTTATGTATTACCAAATCAATTCAGTCATACCACAGAGTAAATACTAGTTCTAATTCTAATACTTGCTCCATGGTCATACTAACTCGGTAACAATGTTTTCTCTGTCTCTGTAGCGTAAAAGATTATGAAAGGCATGAGCTGTATGAGTTGTATGATTCATCGCTTCCATGAAATGTAATTTATTATTCATTATTATTATTTATTATTATTATTCTTATCCTCACATTCATTCATATAGCCATACAAGCGGGGCTACCTACAGAGACATTTTCAGAAATTCAGATGTAGTAAAAGTTTATCTGAAAGATTATAAATCTAGCAGAGAGTAGAACGTGTATTCCGCGCCGGAAACTAATTAGCATCGTGATGCAGGCGAATCTACATAGGGAATGTTCTTTATTTTGTAGTTTGCTCTATATTTTATATTTTAGCCTCTTTCTGTGAAGGATACGCTTGCCGAAGAACAGAGAAGAGTAGGGAGAGCCTTGGGAGAGCTGACCACCAACCTCCATGGTGGAGTAGCCAATAAGAAGGAGGTCAAAATAATAATGTCAAATTATGTGACTAGTTCACTAGTTACATGCATAATGCTAAAAACTCATCAAAGCTGTACAGGGACTGCTCAATAAGACATGTTCTTAATTTAATTTTAAAGATAGACACACTCTGAGCATCAGTGATAGCCCCAGGTTGTTTGTCGTACACTACCGGACCCATAGTGTGGATTGTTTTGCTTGTTTTTTCTAGTTTGTGCGCGATTGTAGCCATTTTGTCTGAGTTGCGCGTCTCGTACCTATGCCTTTCTCCAGGTCGTTAGTCGTATAAGTCCTTGTTTTTTTACGGAGCCCTAAAAACCAGTAAGAAATAAAATTGACCGAATTTGTTGATAAGCCTCAAACGCCAGACCAATTTGCGTAGCAAAGTAGTTGAAAGTTGTTGGTAACTATCGCCGAGTTCGACCGAACTACGGAGAAAGTTCCCGGGAACTTTTGAGGCATAAATTTACTCATGTCGCCAAATGGGCAGGAGACTACGAAATTAACCTTACACGAAGTTCGTCAAAGTTTCAAAGTACATAAGGATATTTCAAAATAGTGAACTATCTTTGGCGTAAGTCGGTCGTTAACTCTGTCGTGGCTTGGCGCGCCAAGATCATTCAGGAGTAATAAAATAATACAATGATTTGCTACCAGTGTGACGATAACAATAAACAATATAATTACAATGTTGAGGTATCGTATTGACTACGGTGTGATGTACAACACTCAAAATCTATGTACGTACGTGGGCAAGTTTGGATTACATATTACACAATTCGTCATTCAGTATTTCAGAAAGTTTTTCGCACATAATCTTTGATTTCATAGTCAACTCGTATTCGAAAAGAAGATCCATTGAATCACTGGCTAAAAGTGGGCACAGCTCTGCCTCTGCCACCCCGTAGGGGAAAAGGCGTGACGCTATGTTATCCATTTAAAACAATCCGCCTAATCTGGAAAATCTCTGCTACAACCTTACGACGGGAATTAGGTTAAGCACTAGACTAGCACTAAACTATTTGACTTAAAATTACGAGGGTGAGAGAGAGAGAGAGATGCTAGCTCTTAGTCAATCTTTCGGTCCTCAGGTGTGTAAAATCCCGATCTGAACAACCCAGTCAAGGTCAGGTGAAACAGTCAGATTCAGATTAGGAGCTCATCGATCGTGGCCGTCTAATCTAATTTATTTTACGCGGATCGTTTTGATTCTCAGAACAAGTAGCTGTGGGGCCGTCTTCTGTGAGAAATTCCACATAGATCTGCCATCCGTTAGAAACAAATGGAAACTAATTGTCATCAAAATGAAAGCACAAATTACAAGACTGAGCAAAACGATTCGGTTCACCAAGATCCCCTAGCCCCAGGGGATCCTGATGAACTCCTGAGTTCACCGAGGTCCCCTGGTCGCGAATTCATGGACGATCGACGATGATACTTTTTCGCTTACACGACAAAATTGAGAAGGTTTAATTAATAATCTTTGGATGAATTAGATATGACGACAAGATTTAAAAAATGTGCTATTTTATAACACTCAGGCTGGATTTTATCAACAAAAAATATTCGAAAATAACTATCCAGGGGATAATTTGTATGACAATGACAGTTCAAAATGAGGTCATTCTATGAAAAAGTAGAAAATACTCTCGAATAAAAAGTTACTCTTCTTTGGTACAATTCGCTCTTAGTAGTACTGTAAAAATATAAGTGTATACCTTTCACTCACATTACTAAAGCAAAGATGTAGTTTGGATTTCTATGTACGGTCGCCTGCATCTAAAGAGCTTATTACATAACGCTGTCGGCAGGGCACGATTTGTATAGACGTCTCACTCATGATGGAACGACTAGAAAGAGACAGTGAGTCTGACAGGGCCCTGCCGACAGCGTAGTGTAATAAGCTCTTAAAAGTATACGGGACGGTGCGGTCATTTTAACGAGTGAATCCCGCAAACTGCTTTTAGGGGCAGGGGCAGGGGTACATAAAGATATTATTCTTTATCGGTGTTCTGCTCAAGTGTTGTTTTACGAACAAAGTATTTTGCGTAGTTGGTGTTTTGCGTTGTAATGCGGTTTTATGCGGCAGTTCCATGCTTAACTGTTTCGAATTTCAAATAAACCTTTTGCGGGTTGTATATACAATCAAAACAATAAATAAACTTTTACCGCAAACCAAACCGGGCTTAGTGAATTGAAGCCTTCTGCGCGAGTACTTGGTATAATCCACTTCAGGATAATAAGTGTTCGTTTTAATGCGTTGAAAATAAGATACAAAACAACATTAGCAATTAGCATGACCAAACAGCGTTTGACGACGTCTGTGGCGCATCGATTATTGAGAGACGACCTTTGTGGTGAAGTGGTTGTGACTCCTTCCATGATGCGAGAGGTCCCGGATTCGATTCCCGGCTGGGGATAAGAAAACAAAAAATAATTATCCCCGCAGGTCCTGGATGTTTACATATTTGGCCGCTGTTTCTGGTTCCCACTAAATGTTTAGATGTTTAAATAAATGACGAATTCGTGGCGTTGCCTCCTCCCTCGAGAGATACTGGGTTCAAGGCCCGATTGGGGAGGAAGAAAATATCAGGTCTTAGCTCACACGACACAGAGTATCCTAGTGTGGGGCCAGAAGTAAGAGATAAGATAGATCTTATTGGAGATAAGTTCGCCTTTATACATACCTATTATAAGTTTTCTCTATCTCTGTCTTGTTAAGTATAATAAAGAAATTACGAAAACCCTTGCCTTACTAGATTTTAAAGTGGTCGATGCGACTTGCTATAAAAGTAATGTACGTCTGAATGTGATACAGGATGACATTTAATTAGCTGACCATATTTTGGGGAATGATAGTACCCATCGTTATGAGCAACTTTCACCATAAAACTTATCTTAACGTCTCCTACCCAACATGGTTTGCTGGAAGAAATCTCTTATTAGAGATAAGCTCGCCTTTGTACATTTTTTTTTATATGTTAAGCTATTTTTACTGTCATGTGAGTACAATAAAGAAATTACGAAAATTACTTATAGTCGCAAACGAAAATAAAATTTCGTCTCTCAGTACATTGCCCCGATCAGCTGATTTCAAGTTACTATGGGAGACACAAAAAAATTTTTCGTTTGCGACCCCATGTTTCTTGGGGAAAGTTCTTCATAATGATGGGTACTATCATACCCCAAAATATGGTCAGCTAATTAAATGTCACCCTGTATATCATAACTAAATTATACAGTTTTCAGTGGCTCTGCCACCCCGTATGGGAAAAGGCGTTACAAGACACTTTTGTGTTGTGTTATGTATGGAACGCCATTTTGAATCCCGCTAGTCATTTGTTATGATGTTCAGTTCGCTTTGTAACATAAGTTCATTAATATCCCTCTCAAATGAAAACAAACTGAGCTAATTTTTATGTAATGTTAAACAACGCTGCAAGACGGAAATGTCTTCTGACATTAATAAGTCTGATAAACAATGTAATTAGATTAATTGTTATGGAAAAGAAACATTAATATCCGTAAGACTCAGGGAAACTAAAATATTCATTCAATTCCACGTTTTTACGAAATATATCGTTGCTTAAAAGTATGAAAGTGAGTATGGTTTTAAAATTAGTTACAATAAAACCTCGAGTGTTTGAAAGCCCAGGAATTTATATTGCAAACATATTTGAAACAAGGAACATTTTAATAAAAATATCTCCCTCTAACAAAGCCATATCAACTCAACGGGTACGGTTGGTTGCTTTTTGTATGAAAATAATGAGCGTTCATACTTTTTTATATATATATATTTTTAAGGCAAAATAATATACTATTCTATTCTATTATCTTTACTACCATTTACGTCTACGATATTGTGAAAGATATGTTTCAAGTTCATCAATAAAAATTTTACAATGCTTATTATTTTCAGTTTTATGAAAGTAAGTAACCATCCCTATATGTAAATATGTATCGCTAAATTGAATCTTTTAAACTATTCTACCTGATTCGCCATTCCAATAATTCAACATTCACGTTTTCTCCGTAATGCCGTTTCCACTATGTTTTTCCTTCACCAAAATGCAAATACTTGGTATAAAACTTCGGTTAAACTAACTCGCTGAGTTCAACTTGAAACACTAATTCAATATTTTCCACTCAATTCCTCTACCTCTACGGAATAAGATCTGTGTTTTCTCCAAATTTGTCCGACAAGTTACGAAGGTGTGCGGGTTCCGTCGTTTCCATTGCCGTATTTTCCGACCATTCTGCTCATTGCAATAAATCATGCAGCGCAGGCCTCCCGCAGCTAATATCATAAATCAGAAAGATTCTGGAATATGCGTAGATGTCCTTTCTCCTTTTGGAGTTTTCAATGGGAGGTGACTGTGATTTCACGGTAGGTAGCTTTTGGGAGTTACCTGTATAGGTAAGGCTTTTGCTTTCGGTCACATAGAACGCAAGTAGCGGAAGGTAAATACTATTTACGAGAGATTTGTGAGCGGATTCTACCTTATAATTTTACCCCAGCACCATCTTTACGTAGTAAAAAGGTGGAAACAAACCGACATTGTACATACCTACCATTTTTTACGAAACAATCAGTTCTAGAACTAGAACCTTCACAGTCGCATCCCCAGGCGTCCTAAGAAGGAACTAGGACGCGATGCAAATTGCCACACGATTCCGCGATGCAAATGTGCTCCTACCTACCGTAGACATTTCTATCAGGGCGGGGAATGAAAACGTGAATCCGGTATTCTTATTACCCAGGGCATTTCGGATGTATGCTGCGGTAGGACCGGTGAACTACATGTTGGATTTCATGCAAAATCTGTACACATTCTGGACATCTGTACTCCATGATTTAGTAAGTTTCGCGCGTGAATCTCATTTGGTTTTCATGTTCGAATCCCGGTGCTGACCAATGACCCTGAACCAATAAGATATTTATATATATAAAAATGAATTGCTGTTCGTTAGTCTCACTAAAACTCGAGAACGGCTGAACGGATTTATCTTATCTTAGTCTTGAAATGTTCGTGGAGGTCTAGGGAAGGTTTAAAAGGCGAGAAAAAATCGAATAATTTCCGGGAAAACCCTAAAAACAGCCCTTTTCTATTTCCCATACAAACGTTTTCTAGAGTCAATTTGAACTTTATTGCTATTCAATAAAGTTCATATTAAATTGAGGCAGTACAAAGTCTGCCGGGTCAGCTAGTATATATATAAAAATGAATTGCTGTTCGTTAGTCTCACTAAAACTCGAGAACGGCTGAACGGATTTATCTTATCTTAGTCTTGAAATGTTTGTGGAGGTCTAGGGAAGGTTTAAAAGGCGAGAAAAAATCGAATAATTTCCGGGAAAACCCTAAAAACAGCCCTTTTCTATTTCCCATACAAACGTTTTCTAGAGTCAATCGTTTTCTAGAGTCAATTTGAACTTTATTGCTATTCAATAAAGTTCATATTAAATTGAGGCAATACGAAGTCTGCCGGGTCAGCTAGTATTTAATATAATAATTAATTAGTAGACGTCAGACGTAGATACGGTGGACGTTCTATCGGTGATGAATGC